>OZ026623.1:42486503-43064538 GCA_964020975.1 Hermodice carunculata
AGTATTCTCCATTAACAAGTCAATTGGGCTTTAGAATAAATGTATCTGTAACAACTAATTATATCTCCTGAAAAACCCATATTTTATTAAACTGTTGCTGCTTGAAATTCTTAGAATGTACGGAGAGTCATGTCAGTTATTCTGGCTCTGGGTCCAGCTGTATAGGGTACTAAAATTGCATTGCTATATATATTTCATCGGCAATTAAAAGATGTCAAAACACTGAAGATTTTTTTGCCTTTTGTTCTAGCCCTATAGTTTCCCTTACAGAATGACACTATGAATATATTCAAAAGTCTTTTTCATAATAGATATGACCTAGCTAAGTAAGCAAAGTTAACATGTCAGTGAATTGGGTCTGGGAGTGGTGTCCAACAGAGGCTCATTCTAGTTTCTGTAACCAGAGGTCAGTAGTGTTCCAAATATAGCACCAACTTTTCAACAGGGTGTACAACACAATTTCAGGCTAAAATGGAGTACAGTTGAGATAATTTCCAGTCGAGAAAAGTAACTGCAGTCTTATGCCATATATCACAGATATTTTTCTTTATAGAATAATCTTAAATCATCACAAAATGATTGGGGTTTTATGGTAGAAGGGGAAATCCACTTTATGGTAATAAAAGAATCAGAGACGTTTTCATATTAGCACAGTATCATATCAATACAATCAGGTAAGGCTCACTGACTTGAAACTTATATTGGAAACATGATAGTGAAAAGAGACACATGTGCCTAATGACTTAGGAAAATGGAAAAGTATTCACATTATTGGAGAAGCCGAGTCTTCACATGTTAAACATTTTGTATCAATTTGTTCAGGGAATTTGCGCTTTTTTTTTTTTTTATAAATAGTGAGTTTTATTTACTCAGCATTTCATTAATAAATTATTCATCTAATTTCAATATTTTTCAAACCAGTACTTTCAAATGTCCTTGTTTTTTGTAGCAATAAATTACATGTGCAGTGAAATTTGTCTTTCTGTTGAAAGACCACCATATGGGATAAAAAAAAGTTTTCAAAACAGGTTGTCTGTCATAGGAACTAGAAATAAGAAGAAAATTACTACAAAAATGCGTTGAACAGGTGGTCTTGCAAAACAGGCGTTCCATCATGGCAGCAATCTATTAAGACAGGTTCCGCTAACATAAAAAGTATTCTGCTCTTTTCTTCAGATTGCATTTGGGCTTTAGGTTTCATATACTTAAATGTTATAAACAACATGCATGCCCACAAAAGCGTCTTTAAAGGAACAACAAAAGGAAAATGACTATCCTGCGCCTAGCTTACCAAGATATGTTCAAGTAGTAAAATTTACCTGGCTGAGCTAATGACCTTATGAATGCATACAAGGTCATTCACTTTCCAGTCTCAGTCTAGCAATCACAGAGAACCACCACCAGGTGCACCTTCAGGATCCTAGCTACAACATTTAGGAATATCTAAGCTAAAACCGTTGCAACGTTGTCACATGAAAAGTTAATTTGACAAAATCGCCCTGTGCAATTGGGATTAGGTCAAGGTCACCTATGCATTGTGTAACTCTTAACCACATCCCCAGGAGAGACAAATTCTATTTTGACAACTCTTTTTCAAGCCTCTTCTTCTTGAGCTGCAGCACTTCAATTTGCAACTGAATATGTCGCTGCTCAAGAAGAAGCTTGATATGCTCCTCATTTGCTCTGCTATTTGGTCTTTTCCTTTGGCTGTCCATGTTGTTGATGGCTCAATGTTGGATGACAGGCGTTTGTGTAGCTGTTAGTGCAGACATTCTGGCTTGCAGCTATGCTACTTTTCCAGTTTCCTCTGTTAAGGGACTGAGGCTTCTGGCACTTTCTGGGGTCGCTGCATTTTCATTTGGATCTGATAAATAGACGTCTGAGGGTGCATAGGTGGCTTTTAAATATTTTTCCTTTAAATCTAGTTCTATGCATGGACGAGAGGCTTCTGTGAAGGGGCTGGCCACTCTCAAGAATGCCACTGTGCCTCATACAACTGCACTTCACCCACCCATACTCTCACTGCCTCGAACATTTCGGAATGTACGACATGATCTACCCTGTATTGTATGTCAAAAGTTGCAAATGTGGTAGGGCCATTATTTTTTTAACATTTTGGTTGGACATGACCTATTTTTCAAGCTCGTAATAGAAAATTGCAATAAGTTAAAATTTTGAGGAAAAATAAGGTCCAGAATACAAGATTGGACAAAAAAATCATTTTATGTTAACTTAGAAATCGCATGATATGAATGAACTTGTGAATATGTGGTCTCATAATAGAGGTGGTTTTCAGAGCAGGTAACACTGGGTTAAATTATAAAGTCTATGTGGTTTAATACAAGGGAATGGGTTTATAACAAAAACATTATAAAGTGGTCTATGTCAACCGAGTCCACTCCTATACCAACCAAAAGCGGCCTTGACAGGGAATACTATATATGGAAGTGTTTACGTGTCTTGATTTTAGGTTTCACTTATCCGTTGATGGATTTTTATACCTAACATATGCATTACATATGCAATTAGTTTGCCAACTGAAAACAGCCAGAAAATCTGTCCCACCCCGAATTCCCATCACGCTTGCCCTTGGCTGGCAGTGTAACAGGTACAGATCCTCAGTTGGACTCAGTCCAGCTGGTGGAGGACCACCTCCTGTCTTGGGCCTCTTGCCCGCTTGAAACTTTCCGTTTGCTGCAAATAATTTTATGGGGATGAATTAACATTTCATATATGCATGTCATATATGCAATATTTATAGATTACAAATCTTTATGCATTATCACAAGTTATATGCATATATATATTTTCGAAACTCCTACATGTATAAAACAGTTTTTCATTGTTTCATGATAGTTTAGGAAATAAAGTAAAATGTCAATAACATTTTATAAATTTACCACACAATTTAATTGTTTTAATGTAAAAGCGCCAATACCAAATACCTCCCACTAGTGTCAACACCTCACTTCTGATTTTTATTTCATTCCCAGATATTTTGCATGTTATTTAATATGCAACTGGGTTTTAATAACGTCTGAATAGGACAACTCTCATTTTTGAAAACCTCTCATTTTATTTTAATTAGAACCATAGCTCCAAAATGAACCTCTAACCACTGCACACATGCGCCCCCTAATGCTAAATTGTTTGGCACTCTCTTGTGTTGGAGGTGCATAATGGTGTTTTCCTTAAACCTGTTTCTAACCTTGATATCTATTAATTTATGAATTATCAGTCATTTATTACATATTTAGTGACAATACACGTTAGTTTTGATATATATTTAGGCAAGTTTACATGCGCAAATTATCGTTCTTTGTTGCCGGAAGTGAATATTTTTGTGGTTTTCCTACCTGTAACACTGGAGAGTTACCGGACAGTTTGGCACTGGGGGCGCATGTGTGGAAATTATGCTTACTCAAGAGTACCCAAATAATCTCAAAATAATGTATGAAAATGTATTTTTAAGGAACATTTTAGTACGACATTACTTCCATCTGTGCGTGCATTTATCAGATTAAAAGGCAGTTGGCCAGAATTGTCAAGTTGAAATAAACCAGTAACTAAACATGACTATAATAAAATACACAGAACAACACAAATTATTAAATCATAAATGGAAGTTTATATTGGACATTTAATCCATGTGATAATATTTCTGATATCCAGATATTTCGCCGATGATGTCCCCAGCTCCCCACCCCCACCCCCCAAACGGCAAGAATTTCTGAGCACAGGAAAGCAGTTACACAAGGCGAAATTAACAAATCGGCGATAGCAGAACACTGTCTTGACTGTGGAAATCAAATATGTTGGAAAGAATGCAAACCTTTAACCTTTGAGGCCAATTAATGGAGAAAGAAAATACGTGAATCAATAAAAATTTAAATGTACAAGACAGGTCCTGAAACTGGTATGAATCGGGATAATGGATTGGAGAAAAGATTCGTCTGGGACTCTATTGTGAAGCAAAATAATTGAATAATTCCTTAGTAGGCATAGGCTGTATTTTTAGCGCGTACTGTAAAGTTCATTTATTATTATAAGTAAAAATATGTTGTTGACTTTCGTTTCTACGTAAATGACGTCAAAAATTACATATAATTACGTGCTAGTCCTAAATGACCAGTCTAACGTTCAAATAACATCTTTACTTCCATTGAGAAAGCTGGGGACTTCACGAAATATCTGGATATCAGAAATATTATCACATGGATTAAAAGTCCAATATAAACTTAAATTTATGATTTACTAATCGACATGTGAGAAAAATGTCTTTGAAACAATATGAAACAAATTATATATGACAAAATTTATTGTTTGGTGGAATGAAAATTACCAGACTGGTCAATTCACATAAGACACAATATCAAACTTTATAGTTGAGCCAGACCAGTCCACCGCCCTAAAATAATGTAAAATCGTTAAAAAAAAGAACAACTAATTATCTAGTAAACTAAACGAAATGGAATAATGGGGTAGGCGGGTCGTTTTTCTTTTCCAGACACGTCTGATGCCTTCGGTGCACTGAAAAGAGATTCCAGAACAAGAGACACTCGCTGAAAGAAAGACCTATATCAACCAGGTCACCTAGGCCAAGGCAACGAAGCATGCGTAATTATCACCCAGGCAATTAAGCATATTGAGCTCTTAAAATATAGATATTTGAAATTCGGGTGTCCAAAAGGCAAAATTTGTGCAGATTTTTAAAAATAAAGGCTATCCACTTTCTATTATTACCATTATAAAAATCATGATTTAAGGCCATCCAAATTTGAACCTGGGTTTCCAAATACATGTATAAGGACACCCCTCTGGCTAACACTATACAGATCAACCTGCAGCTAAGCACATCATAGTTAGGCTTATGTGCAATGTTTGAATGCAAATAATGAAGCCTTGATCTAGCGAGAAGTAGGACAGCAAGTACATATGTATATTTACATTATATACACTAATAATGATGTAAGAAATTGAGTCAACATTATATAGGCTAATCATAATGTAAAAATAGAGTTGACTCAGAGATTGAGAAGTAATTAAGGGTAGAGATTCACACATGGATATGAATCTTTGAACAGACAATATAGTTTGCCGTGGATAATGGAATGCTGCACATATTACTTCAAATTTTCTCCTTAGAAGACCAAGCCTTATCACATGTGTACAGCAAGGCGTGGCTTTTTGGCAGAAACACATCATAGTTGATAACATACAATAGCTGGTATTGTTTAATGAGGGGGGGGCGGGGGGTCTTGATCACAGTTCACAGGAAAAAAAATTGTTTTCACAGTTCACAGGAAAAATTATTCAGCTTATATGCATATTCACGATTCACGAGCAATGGCTTAATCACGAATCCCGAAAATTAATTTCATTGTTTCGCAGATCACGGAGAATAAAAAGATAGGATACCCTTGCCCCCCCCCCCCCTTCATTGTACCGTTTTAATATGCAAAAGGATTATGCCAAACGAAGGGCTGTAGCTGGACGTGTGACTTTCCAACTTAATTCTGTTGATACACTTCACATTTGTGTGAACAATATAGAGATAAGTGTGCTTACAGACCATTCACATGTCCAAAATGCATATTGATAAAGCCTGATAACTCATGAACTTGAACATCCAAACCTCTGCCTACAGAGCACTGTCGCTAAGCCCCAAAGAGTGTTCGGCTGGGAGAGGTTTCATTGTATCATGTACATTGCATTCACTGATCTATTTGTGGTGTTAGGATGGGGAGCATCATGGAATGTTCTTAAATTGTACAATGACAGTCAGAAATGTCCACATCTGTAGAAAGGCGGGTTTAAGAAGAGAATCGAAGGTGGCCAAATACATATAAAACCACACAGTTTTACCATCTTTACATTGGTATACTTTTCATCAGTCTAACATGTCCACAATAGACAGGATTAATTTAAATTTCTAATAAAGCTTGATCTGACCTTCTCATGTTAGAATTAATGGTGTGCTGCATATAGCGCACCTTTTATTATCTGCTCAACTTTAAAAACCGGTGTCTTTTTGGGGGGGGGGGGGGTAAAATGATGTTGACAGGTGTGTGAAAGGCATATACATGTATGTAACATCCAGGAACTTTGTGATACTATGCCAATACAACACCAGCCTTAAATAAAAAAAAGGTTCCTATGGTTGGTTACATACCATTCAAACGACGTCCATGGCCATAATATTCCGCTGACATTTCAGGACTATAATTAATGCTCTTGCATTTCCATGCCATTTTCATTTTTTGTATGTGTTGCCGATTGACCTTGGCACCAGTGACAGTTTAAATCATAATTTCTGTACAACTATAGGTGACGCCACTAGTATCAACATTGGTCGAGATTTTGACCTCCCCAACAGACCAAATGACATAAGATCCCTCCAAAATTGAAAAAATTCTAGATTTTCTACAAGATTTTCACATTTTGACCCTATATTGCATAATACTGTAGGTGGTTCCAACAATGTCGAACAGAACCTAAATTATTATACATCTTGTAAGTCCTGAAAGTTACATTGGGCTAACTTGAAAACTGTGAACGGTATTGCGCTAGTGGGTAAAAGATTGCGGGTGGACAGACAAACAGATAGAAAGACGGACGTACATACATAAGCAGTCGCATAAGCTCTGCAACCTTAGGTTAGCAGAGCTAAATAAATTTGAAAAAAAGACAAAACGTACGTAAAAAAACCATCAGACATCAATGGATTTTTAAAATAATGTTCCCATTGAACTATAAAGCAAGTTCGCCGGGTAAATGAAATGAAAAGCTTTGTTTTTTAACAGTTGGGGCTGGTACATATAATTTTTGGGCCTCGCATATGGTCAAATGGAATTACAATTTCCCCACACCTTAAAAAAATTAAGAATATTTTGTGTGTTCCCCGGTACGGGTCTGTGCGTTGTCTCCCACAGGGGATATCATTGAAACATGTTTGCTATTTCTTTGGACCTGTCACTGTATCATCAAGTGTAAGGTGAAGTAAATTTGAAATGTCCAATCTGTGTTTTTAAGCTCACCTTCCGTTTTGATACTGGTCCATTTTTCTTCATTTGCCCAATTCCCCTAGTGAATCCTTGACTGAAAAAAAAAACTGTTTATCGTTGACTTTATAGAGGAACAGGTACATGTAATCCTTAAATTAGCTTGTTATGCTACTACATGTATCCTTATGGGTATTTTTCTAAATTTGGGGGTGGGAAGACAAGAAAGCTGGCGGGCGGGGGGGGGGGATGTTACAAATTCTCAATTCCTAAAAATGCACTACTTTGACCAGTCAGTTAGCATGTGTGGTCCCTTCTACAGATGACACATGCAAGGAACAATATTTCTGCTACAATGAAGTATAAACAAAAGGGCTTCGTGAAACGCCTGCGCTTTGCTTACCTAAAAATTCATCACATAAGTGGACCTGTGAATGTGACCATGGCATGGGGATAAATGTTACCCATGAACTATGTAATTGGTTGAAGTTAACAGTAAAATTTCTGCAAGTGCAGCTGGTATTTTGGTATTGATGCTCCCAACCGTACCTGTATTGACTATCTGAAGGGAATTGCGAGTGTTGTTTTTATACTGTGAACTGACCTACCTCCTGCTGGACAAAATAAGAATCCAAGGCGCACATATCCATATGCAGTGTGTCCATGGTAAATCAAGGTTATACCATGATCACCCTTCCCAATGGAAACAATCAAGTGAAAAAATCCTGACTCATGCATGGAAATGTGCCTGTGCCATGACAGCATAATAAATGTTCAGGCTGTGGCCTCAATGTTTAACCATGGGGCAACTAATACGATCAACATCTATTAATGGGGGTTGGGGGGTTGGTGGAACTAGTTTCCTTATATGTTAAAGCAGAGAGGACACAACAAGAGTCCCGCTGGCCTCATGCTCTATTGGTACATGGCTAGAGATCCCTCTGTGACTTTGAGAAGGTCAGATTAAAGGCTATCCATGGAAAAAAAAAGGGGGGGGGGAATCCAAAACACCCATGTCTAGGACACATGATCAGACATATTTTAATATTTGATCTCCCATAACAGGGACAAACTTGTAATACATGTTTCCAAATCCCCAGGACAAAATTTGACACGAACACGGTTTACCCCAGGCATTCTAATCTTGTATTTACTACCTCAGATATTGTACAATATATTGAAATACCACACAGGATTTTGTCATCTTCATATCCACCATCTATGGAATGTAAATTACCTGTTGTCCTGGGAGACCATCATCCCTACCTTAAATGTCAAAAGTTTAAATACTGGAACACATTTTTTATATCAAATATTAATTACAATGCTATGCGTGGTATTATATCATAATCAAGATAACATGAATGCAATTTGAAGAATGTATTGTCAATCCTGTGACTGTCTCTCAAGATTAGTGCCATGAATACTTATTAAATAAATTCACAGGCAAACATGTGTCTCCCACAGTAGATATGTGCTGCATTTTTTTTTTCAAAGAGTTAAAAAGAAACATATTTGATTTGAAATCAGAGAAAAAGGCTACATATATAAAGATTAAGACACAAGGACTATACTCAGCATGTTATTGCACCATTGTGGTACACACATTAGCAATGTTAATTTTCGGCCACAATAACAATTAACTGTAAAAATATAGGTGCATTAGAATAACTGGACATAAAGTTTTAAAATACAACATACCCAAATCAAAATTTATCATCAGGTACGGTGGTTGCAAGACACATCTTTTTGAAGGTTATAATGTATTCTTTGTAGATACACCATCACATATCTATATATACATATTTGATTTAGTACGTCGCAGTAGAAAATGAATTGAATTTTACGGTTCCTATGAATGTACATTTTTATACCAGAATTTACAATCAACCACCCAGGAAAATGTAAACATGTAATTCTTGTGTTTCTTCACTTTATGTGCATTTAATATAATAATAAACAATAAAACTCAATTGTGCAGCGCTTATTCCATGCACAGTATGCTCATATGCGCTTTACAATAGTATGAATCCATCGCACAATTGATAACACATGTGAAAAGAATAAATGACGATGTTGAATGGGCATTAAAATCACGATATAATGTCCACCTAGTCATTACAAGCTTGCATAAAAAGGTGAGTTTTCAATTTTCGTTTAAGAATATCGAGTGATACGGAGGATCTGATATAAATTGGTAAGCTGTTCCTCAGTTTAGGGGCCACAACTGAAAAGGCTCTGTCACCAAAGGAGTGGGTCATGCAGATAGGTTGTGACAGTAAACGATGTGATCATTTACTGTCACAATCTGTCAGGTTGATGTGATCCCTGCTTCGAGACCCAGTCACAATTCTTGCAGCTTTATTCTGGATCCGTTGGAAGCGATTAAGTAGGTATTTTGGTAATCCAACCAGGCACGAGTTGAGGTTATCAAGCCTGGAAGTTACTAATGCGTGTATTAGTGTCCCCGTGTCTGATTGGGAAAGGAAGCTACGGATGTTTCGAATATATCTCAACTGGAGGTTGGATGCTCTACAAATAGCATCAACATGGCTTTCAAGGCTCGTATGACTGTCCACCATGGCACCAATATATCGCGCCTTGGCAAATTCGGGAGCAGAAGTGGTGCAATTTAATATCATGTCATCCCAGGAGTATGATTTTTAATATGACAACATTGATGTTCACGTTAAAAAGAACCCCCTATGGCAAACAGCAATATCCTGATATCTGCACTGTATCCCTTCAGTATACACCAGACACATATGTCTAAAGACGCCCCCACGCATCAGACATGCTAATAAGTGAATGTTGTACATTCGTTCATGTCAATAAAGTTGTTTTCATGTCCTTAAGCTTCATGATGTATGGACAGCACCGTAATATGCCTACACGTAGTTTGTAAAAACAAACAAACAAACAAACAACAACAACAACAACAACAACAGAAAAAAATAGTGTGGAAAACAGACTGGGGTGGATGGGTGTCAAAATTCGGAGTACTACTACTGGTCCAGCTAAAGCTGATAGCGAATCGAGCTTGGTTATGGAAAGGACGCCATGAATGCTTAAAATCAAATATCAAAATACGACCCCAGGTCCCCCTCCCCAAATACTTCTCTGAAAATCCGCGCCACTGCTTTGCCATGCCGAATAAATTCAGACTAATGCCGGTACAAGCACAGCTCGTGTACCAGCGGCGGGCTGGAGACACTGTCAGTAGATTAGAACCCCTGGACGAGCAATGTAAGGTGTACACAGTAGTTTCCATCACGATATCCTGGGGGATGATGCAACCATGTTTTTATTGCCTTCTGCAGGCCTATGCCTTTCTAAATTCACACACTGCTATAAAATTTGATAGTTTGCAGCGAAACAGTGAATATTCGAGTTTCAGTGGCATCGTCCGGCACCTCCACCATGTTGACCACAAGGCGTCGATGATGTCCAGGCTATCAATAACACCCTGCGTCAACAATTCGGCTTCCCTTTGTTGGTACGCAGATGCTTATTACACTGTTGTTGTTGTTGTTTTTTTTTTGCTTGGCTAAGTTAGGCGTTTATGAATATGATCTAAGCAGGATTCTCAGTAGGGTAAGGATATCTTATTCAGAAAGATTCTTGAATTTAGATTTCAAACTAGGAATTATATTTTATGACTACAGCCCCTGTGTATATGTATTTCGAGAAGCTTCTTTGCTTATTAAGAAAAATCGAAGAATGATTTTTCTTTTTCAAGAAGGGAGATTCTATAGCGTTTGCTTCAGAAAAGCTATGTAATTGTCTGTATATGTAACTAATATTGCTGGTAGCTAAATTTTTTATAGGGACAGAATCCACGGTCCTCCACAATGCGAGTCGATATTCGGTCAGGTTGGATATTATTTGTGGTGAGGAATATTATGGATAATGTTATTGAGATAAGTGTTCTAGAAGTTGGGATACCCATTTCTCACCCTTGAATGATTTCCCGTGTGAATATGTATATTTGTTCATTTTTGTCTTGGCAGGCAAGGTTGATCTATTGCCGGGCCTATACAGTAAATCCTTCTGTAGGATACTCAAGAACATGTGAGGATCAAGTACTGTCCGTCTAGAAACTTTAAATTGGCACTTTTCGCGCTGCTTCTCAAAACGTGAAATTAAAACGCGCCAAAATAAGTTGCATTGTATTTCACTACGTTGTATGGCATTGGATTGCGCGGAATTAAAATGCACGAAAAATTGTGTAGTTTAAGAAAAATCCAGTTTGCGCAAAATTAAACACGCGAGAAAATTTCTAGAACTACAGTATTCCATTGTTAAGCCTGACATTTTGGGTTATGGGGTATGAAGGAAAGACACTGTAGGTTCATACACTTAGCACGAGTAAGGTATGGGCTCGACAGAGAGAGAAAAACAATTCTTTTGGAAAGGTATATTCCAGAAATACGGGTATGATATTATAGGCGTCAGGGCTTATGATAATAGTAATTGTTCAAGAAGGAATTAATAAAGATAATTTGTGGGAGGTTTGTCGATTCAGCATGATTCCTTCCCCTGTTATTTTTTCTGAAAAGGCCAACAGGACGAACATCTGTAGAATTGTATTCATTGGGACGTATGTCTGGAAGCCTCCTGCTTGCTGACAGGTTCGTCACGTTTCATGGTAAGGGTCTCGTGTGATGTCCCTGGATATTGGGGAGGGGGGATTGGAGACAATAGACTTTCGGGGAGAGAGCGGAGACACTATTAGTTATTCACCGTTTTAGTGTGAAATACAGGAAGTATCTCCCCCAAGACAGCTGTAATACTGCTGTCTTGGGGGAGATACTTCCTGTATTTCACACTAAAACAGTGAGAGATACTTCCTGTATTTCACACTAAAACAGTGAATGACGATTTTATCCCATTTTTGATGATGTAATTTCATGCCCAAAAAATTACACATGTTGTCAGAACTGATATTAGATTTGCTGTGAGGTCTCATTATGCAATTTCAAATTCTTGTACCACTTTCATGACTCATATTCACTTAACATGGACAGGAATAACATTAGACCAAGCCAAAAAAAAAAAAAAAAAAAAAAACCTGCTACGGGTTTCCTGTTCGCTGTTCGACCCGCTGCTGCTGCAGTTCACTTCACAGTCGGCCATCATGTTGTCGTCTGCAACGCGTCAAGGCTTGTATCGCATGATAGAGACTTCTGGTGGCTGATGCACTAACCAGATAGGGAGATACAGCAAGAATACCCCTGTAATCCCCGGGCAATTACCAGAATACATCTGTATTCCCCGGTCAGTTTCAGGAATCGCGCTGTATTTCACCTTTGCAGTAATTAGTGGACCAATAAGGGTAATACAAAGAGTGTACCATAGCTATTAACCAATCAGAAGCCAAGGATTCTATCAAAAATGGGATAAAAGGCAGTATTTGGTTCAAAGAGTGTGACATGCAACTTGCAAAGGCAAGGCTGCAAAGTTCTTACATAGGTTCATTTGCCCACTTGCCATCAGACAAATTAAGTATGAACATTAGAAACGTGTCTGCTCTCATATATCATTTTTTAGTTGGCAGCGGTCCAGCAAGTCTGGGACTTACATAAATGTATAGATGAGAAAAATATTCCCTGTTTTGGGCGCACGTAATTCGCCGCCCCCCCCCCCCATTTTTCTTTTGGTTTTTGTGTTGTTTTGCTTACTTTTCCTGTTTATGTCGGGATATTTTCCAAATTTGGTCTGGAAGTTTTCCCATTTCGTCCATAATAGGTTTACAGCTGAAATAAATCGTTAAAGTTTTGTAAGGGCTCAGTGATAACGTGATATGCAAATTATATATTCATGTAAGCAAATGACAACATGCAATGGTCACGTGTTATGTGTAAAAGGAAACGCGATATGCAGTGTAAGCTCTTATAGAAGACGACTTTTTAAATATTTTACTCTGTATACTGGCCCGTCATTTTTGATATTTGGTCTCTTTTTTCCCAGTGAATAAAGATATGGGAAATGGTTGAAATGGGTATTGGAATTTTCATGTAGTTGTTTCAGTCTTCCTGAGTTAATTCATTTGTTAGTTATCGCGCGTATGGGTTGGAAAATGTAAGTGTTGAAACTAAATGCTATCACTGTTAAGTGATTAAAAGAAAATGTCTCGTGGTTTAAAAACTGGTCGCATTTAGAGATTCCATTATTATTGTGATCAAAAGTAACCTATTATTGTGGTGTCGATTGGGTATATAAATTTCAGAAAAACAAGTTTCTGGTGCTTGTGAACGTCGGTAGAAGTAGAACATTTTGGCTGGGAGGTATGGGGGCGGGTGGGCGTGTAAAGCAGTTCTTTTCTAAAGTGCGGGACTTTTTGCTTGCTGAGTTCTACGGGATACTCTCTGTCACCGGGCTCTGCTATTTTAAAAGTGTGTGTGCATCCTAAATATAAATATTTGTGTTGTATAGGCGCTGATTGGCTTGGTAGTTCACGCATCACGTCTGATAAAATATCTGTAAGTCAAAGTGATGACTTGGCTTCACGATTAAGTAAAGAAGTTAAGTTAAATAGGGACGCATTAAACTGACACTAGGAGGTCAAAGGTCACGGGCCGAGGTCAACCGTTTGCGTGCGTAACTGGAGACTTTCAGCACTGCGCATCAGAAGAGTCGACTTCTATTTTCTATTAAGTTACCTATCACATTTTTGGTAGGGACATTCACGGATTGGACAATCCGGTGGACTTATTAAGAAAAATACATTATTTATTTATTTATTTGTTTCTTTGTTTCTTTGTTTATTTATTTATTTATTTATTTATTTATTTATTTATTTATTTATTTATTTATTTATTTATTTATTTATTTATTTATTTGTTTGATATCCTTCATCAAGTGTAAATCACAACATGTGGGCCTAACTACTCAAACAGTTAAACAAAGATTTAGTGGTCATAAAACTACAATTAAAAATCGCAAGGTAACACTTTTTTGTGTAACAATTTAAATTCTGCGGAACATTCACATTTGGATTGCCGGATACAAATTATTGATTACATAGAGCCAAATTTGTTAGACAAAGACAGTTATGTTAACACAAGGAAATTATTACAAATGGAAGATTTTTGGATCAAAACCCTTAATTCAGCTTTTCCTTGTGGACTCAATGACAGAATTTTAGGCTTCGGTGATGTTAGGAATTTGGACTTTGCAACTCTTGACAGCAGTCACACACCTTTTCATAATAATCAGGCTGGTATTCAAAGAAGAAGAAGAAGCCACGGACAAAGATAATCACGGAAAAACAGGAAATGTAGGAATGTGGATAGAAAAGACCTTGTCCAAAATTTACTACAGGCTTTCTCCAATGGCGTTGATCAATTACATACAGCACTTAAAGCACCATCATTTCGAGACCTAACAAAAATCAATGAATATTTGGGTCTTACTGATTCAGAACACACATTTCCTCAAAATTTTTGTGAAATTGTGTACGCTTACACAACAACTATTCGGAAACCAGATTCTAATAAGAAAAAATTAGATCAAATGTTTTGCAGCATTCCTTTCAAACACAAAATTTTTGATTCACTAAACATTCAGTCCCTTTTCAAACTGAAATTTGTTTGTGACATGATTCCCACGGAGTGCAAAATAAAAGATCCCCCCCATCATTTCCTATAAATATGGCAACAATATATCATGAATGACAAAATTACTCTTGAAGATATCACAGCGAATCAAAATTGTGACCGTATGTCTAACAGTAAATATTCTAATTTTGTTGATGCATACCACAAACATGTATTCACAGGTAATTTGGATATTATACAAAATTCAAGTTTAAAAGAAATTATGAAAAAAGGTACAGAATTTCGGATATGTCCCAAGTTGAACATTGACAGTAATTTTTCAGGATACATCTGACACACTTGATTCCTAATCTATGAAATGGGCAAAGAAAGCAAAAAATGTGAATTTCCGAAATTTATCGTCACAAATCCCACATTAAGAATTTCAATACGGTTAATCTAAAAGAACCTGAAGTTTTAAAAGTAGTCAAAGAACTACAAGAAAGATTTGTAGTCACTAACATAGATAAGGCAGGGAACAATTTTGGGATCATCTGCAGAAAATATTATCTGGATGTTTTGAAAAAAAGAACTTGGTATAAACAATATTTCAGACATAAGAGGAAATGACGTGTATAATTACACAAACAAGCCATTGATAATTTGACAGATACACATACAGAGTAGATGAAAAGGAATTTTAATATCAAAATTTCTGAAGAGGACTCCTCTATTCCACTTTTGTCCTGGATACCCAAATTACATAAAAACCCTTTTAAATCCAGATTCATATCCGGTGCTGCAAAATGTACAACAAAACAATTATCATAAGAAGTAACATTGTGTTTGACTGCAATTAGGAATCATTTTCGTGAATACTGTAATGCAATTTCCAGAAACTGTGAAAAATATTGTTTTTGGAGTATCAGCAATTCTTCCGAGTTTGTTTCTAAAATCAAAGATGTAAAAGCAAAAAATATCAAATGTTTTTATTTTTCTACCCTGTCTCTAAATCTACCCATAGATGATGCCAAAAGTTCTCTTTCAGAATTAATAAACAAAATGTTTAAACATAATGGTAAACCATACATTAATATCAATTCAAATACAAAGAAAGCATATTGGTCACACAATAAATATTCAAAACGTAACGTTAAATCTTACACTGTTGAAACTTTGATAGATGCTATAAAATTTCTCTTGGATAATACTTTTGTTCAATGCGGATCATTGGTTTTTCAACAAACAAAAGGCATTCCAATGGGTAGCAACTGTTCCCCTTTACTGGCAGATTTGTGTTTAGCCTGGCTTGAATTTAAGTATATGGATAAATTGATGAAAAAGGACTTTAAAATGGCTACAAAATTATCAAACAACGCAAGATATATTGATGACATTGCTTGTGTAAATGTACAAAATTTCAGTGAAATTGCAAAAGAAATTTACTCAAAAGATATCCGTTTGGATGGTAACAATTCAGATGATTTCAGAGATGTGTTTTTGGACTTGGATATTAAGGTCACTAGTGACAGGTTTTGTACTAATGCCTATCACAAAATAGATGAGTTTAACTTTGAAGTAATAAATTATCCTTTCCCGGGCAGTAATATTTCGGATACTATTGGTTATAATACATTTTTGGCACAGATTTTGAGATTTGGTCGTATTTGTTCTAAATTTCAGGACTTTCCATCTAGAACCAAATTTATTTACAATAAACTTGAGTCAAGAGGATTCAAAGGTATATTTTTGATCATGCATTTCTACAAATTTTGCTGTAAATATCCCCAGATGGTTAGAAAGTTTGGCTTCAATAATTTTAGACATTTTAGATTTGCCTGTTTTGCTACTTAATTTTATCTTTTGACATCATTCTGTTTAAATGTTCACCTTTCAGACATTTGGCTAGCTTTTTTCTGTTAGGTAAACCCCCAGGGACGACAGGTAGCAAGAAGCGGCCTACGACAGTTACAAGCTTGCCTAATTGAACTTGATATCTGGTTAATATTTTCATTGCATTCTCTTGACTTAAATGCAAATGACTTTCATTCTTTTCTGAGTTGCCCTATAATTCTACTGTTAATATCCAAAGATTATTAGAAAGTTTGGCAACAATAATTTACAGTTTTTAGACTAGTCTGTTTTGCTACTTAACTTTATCTTTTTGGCATCTTTCTGTTTTAATATTCACTTTCAGACATTTTAGGCTTACATGTTTTCTGCCCCGGGGGGGGGGGGGGGTATCGGTAGCAAGCAGCGGCCTACGACAGTTACATTCTGGCCTAATTGTACCTAAAATCATGTTACGAAAAATTGTTTTGATAGCATGTTTTTGGCATAAATGCTAATGCTTTTCATTCTGTTCTGAAATGCCAAAATGCACATTTACTCAATATTAAAAAAAATACTCAAAATTGACAGCTCTTTCTCAAATGTCACAAACCTGACACATTACGCTGACACATTGACTCAGGGTTGGCAGTGAAATAGATCTTAATTATTTGAGGTGTAGGTGTCATCATGGAGTTTGTTTTACATCTCTGGTGCATGATGTACATTGTTGCAGTCCTTGTTAGGATTTCCCTTGGTTTATACAGGTGGTCTAGCTGCAAATGTGTATTTTACAATCTGTGGGACTGAATATAATGCTCCAGGTTGTTTCCACTTCAGTTAAACATTGGCGGATGGTTTAATTAGGATAAACTGTCCAGCTAGAAAGGGTACATACTGGTTCAGGGGTAAGTCAAATTGTTCTTATCTGAACCTGTACTATGCAAATTTGGTAATTATGGTTTGTTTGACAGGTAGCCTTCTTTCATATGAAGCTCTGCATTTATAAGCAAAACTTCACGTATTTAGCTAATTCATCAATTGCCACGGTCATATTTATTCATTATTATGTGGGTTGTCTTTGCTGAATATTTAGCTTAGACAAGGAGCCGCTACTCAGAGAGACATGTACGGGTAAAAGGCTCCGAAATATGTTGAGTAGTTACCCGACGAAGACCCTTTAATTTATTTGGGCTAATACAGCCTTTGCCAAAATTTTACAGAGGAACGTGTGCAATATGGACAATAGTACTTCTATGTATAGAAGTTAGACAGGGACAGGTTAGCTTATGGAGTGTAAAGAGTTCGGGGTGCGGAATAGGGTAATGACTACTGGGAAGTGGTTTTGCACAAAAAGACACAAGTACAATTATCTTTTAAGTATTGTATGGACTTTTATTGCACCAATCTGAGGCGCTGAAGAGATGGAGACAGAGGCGACGTGCTTACTTGTCCTTAGTTTTGGGCGATTATACATTGCACATTTTGGATAGGTTTGACAAAATAAAGAACGCCATCAGTTTTATTATAACTTTAAAAGTTGCTTTGACTTGGTATATGTTAGGTTAGAGCTAGGGTATGTTGTTATAGGAGAATGTTTCGTGTGTGGTCTGTCAAGTTGAGTGTGTGCCAGACTCTGAAAGTATCTGTTTTTGTATGGGAACCCCATAAAGTGTGTCAAGTTGAGTGTGTGCCAGACTTTGAAAGTATCTGTTTTTGTATGAGAAACCCCATACTTTTAAACTGCTACCTCATAGTTTATTCCTCAACGTTTAAAGTCCAAGCTCATGACCTTACAGCTGAGAAGTTAGGAAACGCTCCTATTTAGCTTTCGCTTGAAAAATAAGGGAACGTTTCATTTTGAATAGGACGCTTGCAAGGATAAGACGCTCACCTGTCAATGCATAGAAGTGAAGAAGCTCGTGGCTTCAAAGTCGTCTCTATCGTCAAACATTAAGTTTGAGCCTTGGTTTTGAACATCTGTCCAACTTGGTCATTTTGGTCGGAATATGAAGATAATATCTTTACACACCCCACCGCCGTCAGATATTAGAGTAACCATGTTCTGTTTTAACAACTTTGCTGTCATACGAGGAAAGACAGGGGCTTTCATATACAATGGCTATTTTAAGGCTAAACCCGGAGTGCAATCATACAAATACAACATTTTGATTCGGGTTTAGAAAAATAAAAATAATAACAAATAAAAAAAATAAATGAATAAAAAAGAATAAATGAAATAAGATCAGATAAGACAACAGTGACCGGAAAATGCACCTGCCTACTCACCTAACTACCCATCGTTTTACCTGCACACATAAGAATACACAAAGACAGCCCAGAGAGGCAAACAGGACAAATCGTGTTCCGAAACTTCGAGTTTAATGGTGGTACTATTGGTTCCTTTGAAACTGCATTACGACAAAACACGCGTTGAATATATGTGAGAAGATAAAGCCTTGTTTACAGAATAAAATCCGTAACAGCTACGTTTGAATCATACTTGCTTTGTGACACCTGTTGGCCAGATAAACCGTGCTACACGGAGATGACGTGATGTGTGTAATGTGTATAACAAATCCTCTAGTCACGGAATGGTGCAACGTATTCCATGCCATTAGAATATAGATTTTTTTCGGGAAATTAACAAACAAGACAAACAAAATGTTATACATACATCATAATTATACACTTTTTCTTCTCCATAACTGCATGTCTATATGCATTGGGGTGCCAGCATCTGTAAGTTGCATGTATAGCGTAAATTTATGTACTCATAATTCGACATTGGTAAATTTGTATATTTCGAAGAAATGTAAAACGATATCGACATCAGGCACGGGCTTATTTCCAAAAGCAAACAGATCACTCATTGTTTCAAAAGTGAAGGTGATTACATCGCCACTTGGGAATATTGATATAAATGTCCAAAACTGCATCCTCACTTTTTATGGCGAAATGAAGTCCAGATGGAATCTTACAATACAAAAATTTTCAAACCCACACCTCGTTTGTTCGGTAGACTGGATCTACGGACAAGCTAAGTCTGCCACAAATACATGTGACCTTGGATATCATAACAACAGGTTACGCTTTAAATCTTGTTACTCGGTCAAAGGCGCTGTGTTTCTATCCAACTGTAATAAAATGCAACTGAAAATACTCTGCCCCAAGAAACATGTTTTTTGTGTGTATTTTAGTATATCATACCAAGTTATCCATCAAATATACACTCCAGTGCAACGTGTGACTGTCAAAGGGCTAACAATAACCTGTTACACACAATTGAGGTTTTTGTCGATAATTTCAACGGGTAAAATTTTAAGTGAATGTTCATGTCGGTCTTTTCACGATTGTTCTTTGATTTTGCCTGAGGTGCAACATATCAGCGCGCCAAAGGGAATCCAGCTGAACTACTCAGAGACTGCACTAAAAAGTAATTGTGGTCGCCTGATCTTGAACGAAAATGTATGGTGCCCGAGATTTTCACTACTGATGCCACATTGGGTTATAATTTCAGAGCAAAGACTTTTTATCAACATCACTTTACTAACACTGTACGTGTATACTCTTGCGGGATATTGCAATTTGGGGTATTTTGTATTTGCTCAGGGGAATTCTACCATTAAAAACCGATTTTGCGGTCGCGTTGAAAATTTAAACATCAAATCAAATCATTACAGATACTTTATCAAGTTTGTTGGTAATTGTCGTCGTTCATGTAAAACCTTTGAAATGTCACTTGTCTACAACTTTTTGTCTAAGTTGACTAAGATGAAAATCAAACGGATGCAGGTTTTTTCTGTTTTTTCAATTAGGATGAAAAATATGAAGACCGAAGACAAGTTGAACCTAGTGCATTTTGTCTTTATTCTAAAAACCATGATTGGTTTGAATTATGCAGCCCATATTAAATTACAGTTCCCGAAAAAACATAAACAAAGATTCAAAATCATTGACGGTCCATGGCCACATGGGTTAGTAATCTGGGGCCAGGCTGGAGGAAAAAAGGTTCATTTTGCCGAGTCTGTTATCATCAGTACTGGTTTTGTTTTAGCAGTATCAATAGTTTCTGCCTTTACTCTTATGAGTGCATGGAATGCGCTCATTGTCGTTTGGAGTCTCTTCCCTGTCAAACTCAAACCCTACTCAATACGTCATCACTTTCTGTGGTTATCTGTCACCCTTTTCTCTACCACGCCTGAAAATTATATAATTCATATTGTGTTGAAGGCACAAAAGAATAATTTCCTTAACTTTACACTGATAAATTTCCAATGGCATGCCCCTACCAAAGTAGACTGCGAGTATGGGGGATTAGGTCTATATGATGGAAATAACATCTCATCCAGCGTGAAAATTGGCCCTTACTGTGGCACATGGCTGGCATGGAATATGCAGGGAACCATTTGCATTGTTTCGACAAGCCAGTTCCTTCTGGTCGTTGTATATTCATACCTTTCCCGCATACAGCTACACTTGCAGTTATCTGTCACACAAACGACGTGCAGGGGATTCTCTCAGATATGTTCAACTTCTGCGAGACATTCAACAAGGAATAAAGAAAAGAATACATTTTATCTTCGTAAATTAGAAACCTGCCTAATCTTGGTAAATTTTCCCGGAAACAAACGTACTGTCGTAGCATGTGAAGCCTCAGTTCATGCATATATTGAAACTGCCCGTTTCCAGGTTACCTTCGTCACCAGCCGAACTCACAGTTCTCTCCTAGACACACCATGCGCGCTACCACAAACGATCATATGGTTTACAACAAAGATTGATCAAATCAGATATCCTAACCAAGAAGGCAACTTTATCATGAAAAAGACCTATCATTTGCATTTGCAAAATAGGTGCATGTTGCAAAAAGCAAAGCTTTACCTGCAATTTAAACCTTTATTATGTGAAAGCAACGCATACACACATGCAAATAATACGTACACGGTAAAACGGTATTTTTTCAAGTGCTTTAAACTAGCCATGATATCTGGATCAGTTCGCCTGGTTATAAAAATTCATCGGCCCGTACTTTTTCGCAATCCTAGCTTGACACTCACAGTACATCAATTTTGCAAGTTTTCTTATGTTTTGGAACTTTTTCAGGACAATATTCGATGGATGTGGAATCGATTACAACGTCCCACTTATGAATTTGTTATACCGTTGGGAGTTGTGTCCATATTGTCTGATCTCCAAACAATGATACGTATAGCTCGTAAAGGCAAGGACATGTGCCGAGTTGATGTGTCAGCCGGATACTCTTCCCTGTCGAAGCAATATAAAGAACTATTGGAATGGTTATTTCCTTTCGATTATCATATGTACGCCTATATGTACTACTATGCATTACGGATGGAGGATCCGAAAGGAAGAATTGAAATATCCCCTACTCGTGAGTATTTCTTCACACAAGCGGAGAGGATTACTCAGTCTAGCCATGTTAGCTGGGTCCATGCAAATTATGAATGTCAACAAAGATATGCTTCATTAATTGTAATACGAGACTTTAATGAAATACATCTGTTTCAATATGGAATGTTTGCCAATTCTCTAGCGTACATATTTCAACGCTTTTACCGTTCATCATTGGTGTATATCGGCTTACAGAAAGCGAAGGTTAGTCGAACAGGTATAAGATAACATGCAATTTAAGTCTTTGAACGACGTTGTCTTATGGGGTTAGGGATCTGACGTAAACAAATGTTACGATAGGACAGATTGATATCAATCTGGTACGGCAAAACCTACAAATATATGAATATAAATTCTACATATAAGCAATATATATATATATATATATATGTATATATATATATATATATATATATATATATATATATATATATATATATATACATATATATATATATATATATATATATGTATATATCTATATTTATTATATATTGTATCGATGTTGCATTTTAAATTTCAATGATGGGAAAACGGGATTGTGTGTCATTCTGAACACGTACACACACTATTGTCTCCATAATGTCGCTGAGCTGATCAGTGGTGTCCAATGCGCTAAAGATATAGAGCAAATAACGTTCGTCTTGGAATTCGGTCAGTTGAGAGAGGAAGACCAGTGACGTCCGGTCCCTAAAATTACACCTTATATGTTAAGATGCGCCATCGCCGATATTAAAAGGCACACAAACATGAATGGTAAAAGACTGTCAGGACTGAAGCAACTTGGCATGCAAAACACCATCATAACTGGCTTAACGTTTCCAGAATGATGGTCCTGCAAAGAATATGCCTTGGAATAAATACATTACATTCATTTCAGTTACTGCCAGTTTCAATTCTCACCGAAATATGGGCTCTGTACGTTACGTAGACAAGTGTTAGATTTATTATGAGGCCACGCTACTTGGCTTACATGTGTTGGTAGACAATTGGGGGTATATACATGCAGAGTTGCCTTCGGAGACAGACCAACTGGGCCTAATTTAATAACACTGAATTATATTGCTGCGATTTCGCGCAGGGTGAAATCGGTATAACAGAAATGTCGGCGAAAATAAAGCTACCGCGCTGTGGGAGGTAAATGCACGTTAGGCCTGCTTAAAATTTAATTATTCCTTTGTTTTTTTCCGATTTCTTGAATTTGTTCGAGTTTTCATTACGTCTGCTACACTTTTTATGTTTCATGATGAACGGGTATATGAACATAAAAATACTAATCGTTTTTTTTTTTTCAAATTTCAAGCTTAAGCTGGCATAAAATGAGAGCTTTAATAGCTTAATTTGATTATCAAAGCATGTTTGCTAGATTGCACTAAACGTGGTCCTTAAAAAGCGGCAATTACACTCTAATTTTGGAAACGCTAAAGTCCCGATAGAAGGAATGCATTCCATCCACTTCAGCTCAGCATTCGGGTTTTGCGGGGCTCTTGCAGATGTTTGTCGATCCAGTGCATTCCCTTTCATGCGTCTTGCTCTTCTCGTGGCTGTTTTCCCTAGAGTCTGATTTTGGGGTTTTAGTTCCTTTGAGTGTGTGAACTGAAAACATTTTCAGGTGCATCCGTATTGTGGCCTACGAATGGTTCCTAGACAGTCTCTGGCAGCTGGCCTCATTCGCGGAGGGCATTTGCCAACAGTTGGAAGCAATTATACGCGTGTGAATGACTTTCGGTCCCAGGTCTGGAGTAGGAATCTTTTGGTTATACGTAACATGAACGCAGTGGCATTATGCATCAAGGAACAGCAACACAGATGCTCAAAATGACTCCCTGCGCGGACAAAACAGATTTTTCCCCGTGATTTCGATTCCGTCGGTGCCCTCAGGAAGGCGCCAGTAGTCGGTGTTCTTATATTGCTGTAGTTTTTTATTGTCTATTGAACATTTATTATACATTAATATCAATATATCGTGCCAAAATAACACAATCTCCGTGCTCCAATACTTTACGGCGTGATATATGACGATTTCAGAGGATGTTTCTGTTATGACGTCTACTGCATCATCAGTGACATGCCTTTGTTCAAATAAACATATTTCTCAATATTTCGTGGGCAAAACAGATATTCAACCATTAGCGCAATCGCAAATTTGACATAAATGTTGTATTTTATACTCTAGTAGTTTTTCACGGAAGCACTGATTCGCGTATGTTCATTTCAGAGGTTGTTATGTACACATGCATAACATCAATATTTTGTTGGCCTGTAAGCTATTTCCAAGGACAATGCATGGCCCCGAAAAAAATGCACATATATGTGATCTTCTATTCAAGCATCAGACCATATAATGACAATAAAAGCCCGATTCAGAAAATGTTTTTAAAATAAAACTTGGTAAGAATGGAAATAGTTTTATATAAAGTTTATGCAGATTAGATCAGTAGAACAGGGGTTATGGTTGTTGCTAACATTAACTAAATTTTATTGTCTGAAGGCTTCCCATTTTTGCAGTGATGAATCCCAGAATGCAGCAGTAATGGGATAGCAATCTCTCAAGGCTGAATTTAAAGTTTTGACAAACCTCTATGAACAGTATTTAAAATAACAACATATCAAAATAATTACACGAAATGACCAGGACAAGATACGCTCAAAACTGTTTTGAAAATTTTAGTCTAGTACTCAACATAGATATTCATAATTTGCATGTAAGGCCACTGTGTTATCACTGTTGCATCATGGGATTGGTATTTGGTCAAGATAGCTCACAGCAGTGTTGAGGCAAAGCTGTAAGAACACTGTTGTTCATTAGACCACAACTAATGTTCTATTCCTTTGGTTTGCACCTTGATTACATTATAATGTTCCTATTTCCAATGGGTTCATATAATACAAGCTTGTGTTCAGGCTTAATTGATTTTTATACTTCGTTGCCCACAGTAAAAACCTCTGTCACTGTGCGTTTGCAGCCAGCTTGCATTGTGAAAAAAGACCTGTGATATCAGCCAGTGCTGTTCATATGGATCGCCAAACTCATTCCCACTGAGGATGCGTGAGGCTATGCTTGATGACATTATCAAAGTGGAAGGTAAAACCGGCACCCGGACTTGAATAACCGATTTTAAATAACCAATGTGCTGGTTAAAAATAAATAACGAGTGATTTAAAGATGTGATTTTATTTGTTAATAAATATGTACAATTTCAGTTACAGTATGAAACCCCAAAACGCGAATCTCTTCTTACTTATGTGTGTGTGCGTGGGGATGGGTGTATTATGCTTTAGACATAACATTTTATTGGGTAAGTTAGCCAGCTTGCCACAACTTTGGTATATATATAAAAAAAAATATATATATATAAATATATATATATATATATAATATATATATATATATAATATATATATATATATATATATATATATATATATATATATATATATATATATATATATATATATATATATATATATATATATATATATATATATATATATATATATATATATATATATATATATATATATATATAAAATTGCTCGGCGGTCTCTTTTGCTTACATTTTTCCCCATTTTTTAGACTTGTATTTACACCTTAACATGACACATTTCGTAGTGTCCACAAAATTCTTCCTGGTAACCTATTGTCAAAATGAACTGGAAGCGATGGATGGATGTCCGGTGACTGTGAAATTAGGGGGCACACAAAGTGTGTTTTTTTTTTTTATTCATTTAAAGTAAATGATCATTGACAGAAAGACCACGTTTCATTGGTTACACCCTATGCTGGGATTATTGAAAAAGTAGCATATGGCTGAAGCCAATGGCTGTGGTAGTTGTGCTAATCCACTCATTGTAAACATGTCCTTTTTTACCAGTCACAAGATGCTACAGATCCTTAATTTTGCCAACCGCGGTGCTACAAAATTTACCCTATTTTTTGTTTCATGCGTGTGTTTTTGTAATTGTCGACTTTTCAAAGACCAAACCGTATACATTCATATAAAACGTGGTAGGGATGTATTTTCAGTCTGTTTTAGATGTGTTCATTAATGATCTGTATTCAGATGGTTACATTTAGACATATAAGCTTGATATGGATAGAAATACGTGTCTAGCCTGGGTTTAAAACTAATTGCAAGGCCTAAATGGTGATGAATGACGTCTTTCAAAGTTGTCTGTTGCTGAAACGTTGATGTTTTTATCAGTCTTGTAAACATAAGCCTCATATTGACAATTAGAAGTTACAGATACATGTTTGAACAATAATAGACTCATATTTTTTATTTGGGCATCATTTGCTCAATTGTGGCCTGAAAATGGTGCTTTGCGCCTAGTGCATAGTAAAGGTTGCAAAGGACAACTCGATAGTCTGACATATATACATTCATCACACACACACACACACACAGACACAGACACAGACACAGACACAGACACATATATATATGTATATATGCGTGCATACATACATACATACATACATACATACATACATACATACATACATACATACATACATACATGCATGCATACATACATCACGGAATCGTGATAAAACAAGACAAATCCATTAGGTCAGGTAGTCAGAATTCTCATGATCATACCTGCTTGTTTACTAAATATAGCAATCTCCTTGCATATTCGCCACTTCACTTAAAGTGGGGATAACACGCAGCTTGGTCAGCTTAGGAGGCAATCGAGCTGTAAGCTTTTCATTTTTTTTTACATCATGCAATGGTTTATCTTAAATTCAGCTATTGATGAAGCTTCATATTATTATACCAAAAAAAGGTATATAATTGGGTTGCAATTTACAACGGAGGCTAAATGTTTATCGTTTGCAATCATGCTCACGATGCAGTGTTTTTAAATGCTCACAAATACGTTTTTAATTCATCACTTTGCGGTCTTTGTAATCATAAAACTTTTCAGCTTTTGTGGATGACTGATTTCAAGTATCTTGAAGGCGAACGTAACGTTTATGGTATTTGTATACTGATTATCTGTCTCTCTCTTAATTTGGTTGAGATACCATCTAGACCACAGCTAGTTTTGGGCTTCAGGTTTTCAATGACTTTTTCGACCATATCTTGGTCGACATTTGTACATTTAAAGTTTAGGTTATATTGATTGTTTAAGTATTGTTTATAACCAGTAGTATCAGAGGTTTTGATTTGTCCAGCGAGATTTGGACCGATATTTACGAAAAACTCATTGAATTTATTTACAATAGTGAGTCTATCCTTTATCAATTGATCATTATCCGTGAAAAACTCGGGGAATTTCTTTTTTCTTTTTTTTAGTTTTTGATAGTATTTCATTTATAGTCTGCCAGGTCTTTACAAGTCATTTTCATAATTTCTAAAACATGATTCATAGTATTCCCTTTTTGCTTTACGAATACTATTTCTGAGGATATTATTGTAAGTTGCTAAATTAGTTTTTAATGTTTGGTGAACAGGAGACTCAACAGATGTACACTTCATTTTTTTATATAAATTTAGATATCATTTCTGAACCTTTGTTGAACTGATCAACCAGTCATGATATTTAAAAAATCGTAAACAGTACGTTCAAATAGATAATGTTCAATCTGATGCCATGTCCATGACCACTGGAGTTCCACAAGGCTCTATTTTAGGACCATTGCTTTTCATTATCTATATTAACGATATCTCCCATGCAAGTAAAATATTTGAAGTAAAAATGTACGCAGATGATTCGACCTTATCAACCACACTCAATTCTTTCAATGTAAATATCAATTCCGATATTGATAGCAATATCAATGCTGAGATAAGAAACATCTTTGAATGGTTAAATGTAAATAAGCTATCACTTAATGTGAGCAAAACAAAGTTCATGACTTTTCATCAAATAAACAAAAAAATCCGTGTACCAAATCTCAAAATAAACGAAAATCAAATTGAACACGTTGATACATTCTTTTTTCTCGGAATTACTCTTGACAAAAGTTTAAATTGGAAAGCACATGTAGATAAATTAAGTAACAAAATATCAAGAGCACTAGGAATTTTGAACAAGCTTAAAAATATCCTTCCAATGACTGCAAAAATAAAAATTTATAATTCTTTAATATTGTCACAACTTAATTACGGAATCCTAGTGTGGGGATCTAATAATTCTAAAATTCTCAAAATGCAGAAAAAAAGCTATTCGTATGATTTGTTGTAAAAGATATAATGCTCACACAGATCCACTATTTAAAAGTCTTGGCCTCCTGAAAATAAATGATACTTTACTCTATCAAAATTCAAAATTTTCCAAAATTTTTTTAACAGAAACTACCTGAAAATCTTCTAAAGTTACCGCTATATAGTAATCTTGAACTACATCAATATAATACCCGACAAGCTTGAAACATGTATATAACTGGATATAAACATGCCTATGCAAAAAACTGTTTAAGATTTGATCTTCCTGATACTCTCAGTAAAGCTGCTAGGCATATTAAAGAAAAAGTCTATACCCATGGCCTTCAAGGTATGACTAGATATATTAAAAAGTACCTTATACAGAGTTATTCTGAAATTTATAATATTAACAATTGTTATGTGTGTAGGAATCAATAGCTCCTCTATTTTGTTCCTTTTTTAAAATTGAGCTTTACTTTAAATGTAATTTTCTGACACGTTATTTGTACTTTTCATCTAGTTGTGTAATTGTTCTTTTAGTACAACGTGTAATTGCCATGTTACTATTCTTGTATGTAATGGGTGGCTCCCATGATAGCGACATACCTTTGTCTTAATGGGAGTCTCCCAGACCAAAATACTCTATGTGTATCCTTATGTTTCATTTATTTTCTGTTTTATGTCAAATTGAATGTATTTTTTAGTCGAATAAAAGCATCCTGAGTACTGAGTCCTGAGAGTCCTGAGTCTCATTGCAACACATTTAATTCAAAATAAAGCTATTAAACAAAACATTGACAAAATTCATGTAGGCCTAGATCATGCACTTTTTAGGGAAATAGGGGTTTGACTAGACAATCGACTTAGTTCTTATATATTCAATAAAAACTGTTTTTTCATGAATTTAACAATATGAAATCCCTATCAAAATATATGTTATAAAAACATGTCCCAGACAAGAAAACTATCTACATGTATTTCTTTTTAACGATTCTTAAGATGCAAGACAACAGGTTATGTTATCTTTTCATCATTTTAGTGCAAGAACGAGAGAGAGAGAGAGAGAGAGAGAGAGAGAGAGAGAGACAGACAGACAGACAGACAGACAGAGACAGAGAGAGAGAGAGAGAGAGAGAGAGAGAGAGAGAAAGAAAATTGGGACACTTTATTACATAAGCGTATGAAAAGTAAAAAGTAAAAGCTATTTTGATTTTGAAATTCGCATTTTCCCAAAAAAGGTAGGCAACACAACGTTTTTGCACCTAAAAGTCAGTGCCTCCTTATCTTGCGCGGTTAATTCTTGAGTATTTCCTTGTTATTTATTATTTATTTCCCAACTCCGTGTCCGCGGTCACTCAGTTAAAATGGGACTGAGTAAGAGTGTCTTGTAAAATTCTCATATAAATACACTCATACTTTGGCGAATAGTTATTACAAAATTACAAAACGTATAGTCGATAGACCTGTATATAAAACATATTATTTTCTCGAGCACCTTACACTTGTGCTTCATTGCCATTTTCAAAGGTTCGAATATGTTTGGCTAGCTATTGCTGACAAAAGTGACAACCAAAGAAAAACTGACACTACATTATCACCCCCCCCCCTTTGCGGCGGAAGATGGTGCACCAGCTAGGTAATAATAACAGGCCACACAGAAGTTCGACATACGCAAATTGTTAAAATATATCATAGATTGCCATACTTGTTTTGTCCGACCTTTTTTAATATCTGGGAAAGGTGTTTCCTAAAGCTCTATTGGCTTAGGGTTATGTCTTCCCCCACCCTACCGTACACACACACACACACACACACACACACACACACACACACACACACACACACACACACACACACACACACACACACACACACACACACACACACACACACACACACACACACACACACACACACACACACACACACATTATCTCTCTCTTTCTCATGTACAAAGCCGATTTTCTTTTACTGGGAGACCCATGTTCAGAAGATTCTAAAGTTACTGAATTTGACTTGGAACATTTTAAACACATTGATCCCTGAAGTAAGACTGCGTCAACAGCTTGCCTCGAAGCGCTCTGGGCGCTTAGCATCCGCTGCGCACCGAGGAAGGCTGTTAACCTGGACCATATCATTATGTGTGTGTATGAACACAGACATTTTATTTTTACGAAAAAAATTATGATTACGTTCATTTTAATGATGGCTACTATTATGACTACGTTAATTATGATGATTTTTACGGCAGTGATGATTACGATTATTACGAGGATTACTATGTTGGTTACGATTATGTTGACGAGTACGATCTCGCGCTAATTTCTCAGCTGCAGTATACTAGATTAAGATCTAGCTTGTATTGAAAGACTAGTTAAAGTTTTAATCAATTGTGAAGACTGTGATGCAGATTGTGGAAGTAATGATAATCAATATAACTATGTATTATTATGATGGTGGTTTTGATTATGAAAACCATGACTATCATGACAATTAGGATAAGGATTATCATGATGATGACGATGACGATCATAACAATTAGGATAATGTCTACCATGATGTAGATGATTATGATGGTTAACTAATGGTTTTATATATATATATATATATATATATATATATATATATATATATATATATATATATATATATATATATATATTACATACATATAGTTTTATTTTGACCATGTTATCAGAACTAGAACCTTAAAGTTTTCAGATATGATAAATAGCATAATAAGGTTTGTAATAAACAAGGAAACTTTCTGTTTTACATGACTATCGCCAAGTGGGGTTTTACTCTGCACTTAAATTCCTTACACAAAATATTTTTCACAGGCAATGTTGCCCCTGTGGACAACACGTTATTCTCTCGTGGCAAATCAGTGGCGACAATGTAGCAATCTACCGGATGAGAGATTGATTAGATTTGTGAGAAACAACTCCAGATATACGGAGTGGGTAGTGTTAGATACTCCAGTGAATATTTTGACATGCCCACAGCCACACTGGAACGAAGAAAGAAGATGTGTCGCAATTTTGTTTACTTTTTATGGTTATGCGCCGTATTGGGTCACTGTCTCTTGTTATCATCCGTACAAATTTGCGACTTTCATATGTCAAAAACAACGGCCAGCAGGTCCTGCTATGATACAAACATGGTTTAGTTGGCATAACTGGACCCTTAAACAAGCGATCTGTAAGAAACACACGCTGTATGTTGCGAGACGATGTGTAAACCTGTTATTTGTAAATTCCATACTCCCTAATCAAGTGGAAAAATTTTGTTTTTCCATTCATGGATCCATATACACCTCAAACATAACACAATTACTGAACGTTAGTAGCATGATAAAACAATTCTATGACAAGAGAATAAATCCACAGTTTCATGAATTGCAGCAGAATTGTAAGATGTTAAGAACGTTTTACAATCTCGCGTGGATTATCAAAATATTTAATGCTTCTGATGGGAAATATGCCTTGATAGTCAAAGATCTTCCCAAAGAGACAAGATCATATATTTCCATACAGCCTACCGAGATAGATTTTAGGGATGAAAACGTAATCTTTAGGGATTATTTGGATGAACATAAAAAGCATAGCGGAGCCAGTTATTTGCAACTTTAAAAAGTACTTACCTCCTGTTGTCTTGAATCCACGTACTTTTGATATATTGTCTAATCATACCTCCATGCACAACACTCTTCTCTGTCAAATAAAAGCACACTTTTTGAAAAGGCGGTGTATTAATGCAGCCCATTACCAGTGCAAAACTGGCGAATGCATTGCCATTCACTACAGGTGCGATGGACACAAAGACTGTCCAAACAATGAGGATGAAGACAACTGCGCATTCATGTGTATTTTCCAAAACGGTTTTATCCCTATATCACGTGATTGTGCAATGAAATGTGTGTTCCAAAAATGTCAGTGTGGCCCTGAATATATCCAGTGTAAGACACAGGGATGTGTACCTGTGTCTAAACTTTGTGACCAAGTCAGGGACTGCAATGATGGAACCGACGAAAAGGAATGTCCACAAATGTTACAAACTGTAACCAGATTTTCTAAGGTCAACAGAGTGTATTTGCCCTACAATAATACCTGTACGAACCCTAACTGGGCACCGTGTCAGAAATACGCAAGACACCCATGTTATCGAAAAACTGCGTATTGCAAATATGAAATTGATAGATATGACAATGTATTGCATTGCAGTAATGGCGCCCACCTATTCAACTGCCTAGATAGAGTTTGTCCATCATTTTTCAAATGTCCAAATTCATACTGTGTTCCCATTAAAATGATATGTGACGATAAATTAGATTGTCCAGATGGCATTGATGAAGTGGACTGTGCAAATGTGTCATTTCCTTATTTTCTGCGATGCAAAAACGAAAAAACATACTTACATCCTAATGATGTGTGTGATGGCGAAATACAATGTGCGTATTCCACTGACGATGAATATTTGTGTGAAGTGACCCAATGCCCAGATGGATGCCGGTGTCAAGGTTACTGCATGTACTGTGTTCGATTGAATATGACAAGTTTGCCCCGTTTTTCAGCAAAACAAAGGGCTGTAATCTTTAATGGTAATCGTTTGACCGTCTGGAAAGTTACTTACCATCAGAGTTTTAATGTTATGTTCAGATTAGAAATAGGCAATAATTTCATTCGTGAAATTGAACCAAAGTCATTTTTAAATTTTAGGTTTCTGAAACAATTGAACATGTCCCATAATCGTCTTAAATTCTTAAATAGCCATGCATTTGCTGGTTTGATATCTTTGGAATGTATATTGCTGACAGGAAATTCACTGCACGCCATACGACATTCCACTTTTAAAGGTCTATGTCTTTTGACAGAATTATCCTTACAAAATTTATATATAGGTTTGATACAGCCTGGATCATTTATTGGTTTACACAGATTAATAATGCTAGATATGTCACAAAATGCACTGACACTGGTGAACAGTGAAACTTTTCTCGGTCTTACAACAGTGAAATCGGTCAATATAACAGGTAATAAATTGCATCGATCCGATTTTAATTCTTTTCAGTATATGAAGGGGGTGAGGTATTTTAGTAGCGATTATTTCCAGTTTTGCTGTTTTCTCATGGCAGCTGATACGTGTTTACCTGACCCTGGGTGTTATATCGGATGTGGCCATTTACTTCAAGGTTTTGGAGAAACAGTCATCATACTTATCATTGCCTCGAGTACCATTTGTGGAAATCTTTTGGCAATTTGTGACAATCTATCAAACACATATGCAAGTACACAGGGAATAATCATTGTGTATCTTACATTCGTGGAAATCATCGATGGCCTTCACCTTTTCTTAGTTTACGTAGTGGACAATATGTTTGGCGATAAATATGTAGCATATGACGTACAATGGCGTTTGAGCTTTATGTGCAACTTTGCTAAACTTGCTTCTTCATGGACCTCGATTTTAAGATTAATTTTGATAGGTGTAACGTCATGGGAGCGTTTCCGAGATACCGTCCTTGTCTTCCACGTTCAGCCTTGGGCGTTCGCCACAAAGCGCAGAAGTCTTCTTTTCTGCGGTGTTGTACTGGTCGCTATCTCTATTCAACTGACGTATTTAAACTCAAACGAGGATGCACCTCGTAATATACTGTACAGCTCTTTATGTCTTTCTAAGGTACGTTATATATTATCTTTGCCTTGGATCAGTATTTCGTTTTACTTCTTTAGAATATTTACGTGGCTGCTTTTCAGTCTTGTGCATACTAGCGTTTGGATAACCCTAGAAAGGGCGAGAAAAAAATCTGCCAGAGCAACACAAAAGAAACACTTTGAATTTAACATGTTTTTGCCTATAACGCTTGGGGTTTTCATAAGCACAATCACGGTTACTGAATTTGTCTTCCACCGTGCACAACATGAAAACATTGTCCTGTTTCGTTGGTTGATTATTGTGTCATTGTTGATCCCAATATTTGCAGATACAGCTCTACTGAACGTTGGGATAAAACGAATGTCTTCATGGATGACCAAATTAAATTCATATAGTTGTCATATGGAAGTACTGAGAAAGAGAAGGCAAAACATGCTGATCATTAGATAAGACAGAATATTCATTCCAGCCACAATTATATTCAGTTGTACCATTCTTACATAACGAAATTTTGCATCAAGCACACTTTTTAACAACATCGCATTGGGCTAAAATACGAAACAGACTTTCTTTACTAAAATACGAACTCTCTGATCTGGCTGAAATACCTATTGATTCTACCCCCATGGAAAGGTGAAGTGCAGCATCTGCAGTGGCAACCCCTTTGCGTTTGTGGAACATTGTATGTTTCGTTACAAGCACTAGCCTTCGTGTTTTTTCTCTGAGGGAACTGACAGTCTAATTTCCAAAGGCTCCCGTTTCAAAATGAAAGAGTTAAACAAAAGCGCAGTGCAGCATTTTGCAGATACTGGCCTTTGTCTTAGCACAGCGCAGTGTAAATATCAAACCAGTCTGAGTCTTAATCAGTCGCTCTAATTTGCGCAAACTAATCTCCGAGTCTATTTTTAACAGACGCGTTTTGTGAGTGAAAGTTTCATGCTAAGCAACTAATTTCCTTGATAGATATCTGATCACTGTACACTGTGCCGAATTTGTTTCTTCTGGCATTTAATATTTCTATTGCGCTCCTGTCCAACATGTTTCTTTGAATGCCTTATCAGTACGGAAATTAAAAATGCAATGTAGTCATTCTGACTTTGATATTGTTTTGTGCATAAACTTCAATATTTAACTGCTGCTTGATTCTTTCCTCTGTAGTTCTGAAAACAGGATGTTATGTGCGATGGCTCTTTCGCAAGTAGGCGCAATTTTTATCGTATGGAACGAGAAATATGTACCGGATACTGTAATGTCTTGGTCAGATATCCATTTTTACCCATAGACTCACACTGTCTAGGAGTATATACGTAGATTTTTATTGATTGTGGTTAGTTTGCTCATGTCAGTGCTTGTTCTAGGCACGATAGCTTCGGGAATGACAGCAGAACTCTTAACGATAATGCGACATGTCTTGACCTTTGTCGTTTTTCAGATTGCATGGCAAATGGCATAGTGTGGAAAACAGATGTCCATGACGGTCTTCTGAAACAATGAGTCAGACTTAAGGTTATTGTTCAAGGCCAGAAGCTTATGTTTTGTATTGTACCAAATGACACTTTAAGAATATTTGTCAGTTAGAATGTTCCATTGGATTTGATGACTGCATTTTGTAGCAGATAGTGTTGAGATAATTTTCATCCAGTTCCTCTGTAGTTTTCAATCCACAAATCGCTCAAAATCTGACATAGCCTTTAGACGCCGATTCTATGTCCAAGGTGAAACTGTTACGATCGGCCTGATGGCTTTAATTAATTTTACTGAATTAATAGAAATATAACCTAAGCAAACTGCTATATTTTATTTACGCGCACATAACGTCGCCAAGTCTTTTAGTATGCGTTTGTGATACTATGCCTTGGGTCACGTCCAGCGGGAATATATGCAATATATGCATTTGTATAATATTGTATCAGTGAAAGGACAGGCCACGCCATGCAATTTGATTTTCACTGGAGACATTGCTTGAAGGCACTTGGTCCCAGCACTCTGCAGTGTGATACACAAACAAGGAGCTACTTACGGCAACGTGCAAGCCCTGTCAACCATGGGTACTAGAACTGTCGTTATTGACTTTTTATGTGCGCCCACTCCAACTCCTGTTCCAAAATGTCAGACGTGTCCCAGCACAAGTTATCTCTCGCTCACAAACCAACAATTGGCATCAGATATAATTTTTAGCTGCACTTTCTATATCTGTACCTGCAATAAAATCTTCAACAAGACTTTTTGCCGCAAAGCTGAGCTGAGCATTTCGAGTAAAACATGCGGCTCTGGTCGCGTGGGTGAATTTCCCTTATGAATTTCCTTCTGTGTGACGCACCAAGGGGATTTTTATCTGGTTTTATTTTGAGTGCAGAAACTCTCGAACCACCTTTGAGCTTCGCCTTTTGAGCTTGTAATGTGATAAGCAAAACACAGTTCAATGCAAAAAAATGTATAGTATCCTGTTTTTCTCCCAATGTAATTGTTTTATTTTGGAATATAATTTGCTGTGTTTATATTCATCAATCCGAGATGTTATGTTACGATCGGACAGCTGTTCTCATTAGCCACCTAACTCCCACTCAAATATTGATTTCTCACCCAGAATTTCGATTACATTTCACCCGATTCAAGTTAATTTTTCATCTTAAATTTGTCACACACGCACGCACGCACGCACGCACGCACACACACACACAAACACACATATATATATATATATATATATATATATATATATATATATATATATGTGTGTATATATATATGTACGTGTGTGTATGTGTGTGTGTGTGTGTGTGTATGTGTGTGTGTGTATTAACGTCGTGCTTGTATAAATCCTTAAATCAACAACATGAAATCATAGATTGGGAATAAGATGTTGGGTTTTTGTATCATTTAGTGCTGCCATTTTACATGTACTTCTGCAGCTTGATTGTCGTAGCCTCAGTGGAATATTCAAAATGCATTTTCAAATAACTACAGCACACACCCATCTAACAAGAAAGAAAGACATTTCATATGGGATTGATTTTTTCAAGGAATCTGTCCTACCTGTCCGACATGGGGGTAAACGTATTTAAGAAGCTTTAGATATCGGGTTGTAACGGTTTCCCTTGCCGGAAAAATGTCATGCATTAAATTCAACATTTTTCAAAATGTCCATTTAAGTCAAATTTTCAGCAGGCTGGTTTGCAAACGCTTTTTCAGTAATGTCACAATGTTGGTCATGCTTGAATTTAAAAACGAAACCTGCGTCGTTCCTGTTCTCAGATCACCGTACATGCACAAAGGTAAGTGACCCTGTTACCGTCGACGTTAGGTTAAGGTCACTCGTACGATGTTTCGGCTTGGTGGACCTTGCAAGCATAATCGGGTGCAGTAGCAACATCCTTGCTTTTGGTTATACTTCAGCTTAGCACAGTTGTCCAAAATGGGCCATAAAACACAATAATCTAATAATAAGTCCAGCAAAGATATATGTTTGAATGTATATAACGTGGAAAACTATGTTTTGTCATTGTGATTTATGTCACTTGTCTTGTGTTTGTACAGGAATTGCGCAAAGTGAACAAACAATTTTCCTATTTTTTAATATTAAAATGGACTTAACTTTTTTCATTTTCATCAAAACTTCGAAATTCCGTGCTAGCATGTGTGTATGTATGTATGTATGTATGTATGTATGTATGTATGTATGTATATATATATGTATGTATGTGTGTGTGTATGCATGTATGTATGAAAACATTAAAAGCGAAAATTGTACACTTGTTGGCTGCTCTTGGAATAATACATAATTGGGTATGTGTAAATAAGTACCCACGACTGCTGCATTCTACAGTATACGATTATTACTAAATGCTTGTGGAAAAAAAAACACAAAAAACAAAAACAAAACAAAAAACAAAAAAAAAAAAAAAAAAAAAAAACAAAAAAAACAAAACAAAACAAAACAAAAAACAAAAAAAGAAAAAAAAAACAACAAACCCACACAATATACAGTTATATAAAGCGTAAGCAGCATACATGTACAATAATTGCCGGTAAATGAAACGGAATGTCAACTTTGCTTTCACTGTATACGCTGCGCTCAAGGTGTCTCATATTCTCGCTCTGCATGGCAACGTGGCATATCGCCTTCCTCGCTTAAATTGAATATCATGGCACTAAGTGGTGTGCCTTGTATTCGCTACAGCTAAAAACCGTGTGTAATAAAGTGCAAAACATATAGAAATAGTAAATGTTTTTAGAGTTTGTTTGGTGCTTTTTATTTCTTTTCAAATCTCTGACCGTGTGCCTCGTTCTTTGTGCAGTGGCAGCTGTTCGTGCAAATCGCAAATGTTTCATATTCCAAAGGTACAACAAAATGTCCAACTATGCAGTGAAAATGCAAAATTTTTATCATAAACACTAGCCATCTCTCCAGAGTATGGTAGGTCATTATGCTTTGGTACAGTATTTTTCAAGCGCGTGGAATACATCAATCCGTAAATGGTAGACATTATGCCAGTACCCAACAGGTTTGATTCATGGAGTCGCTCATGGTCTTGTACCAATATCTTTGAATCTGCTGTCAAGAATCTGAGTATCTTTCATCGACATAGGTCTGAAATGATAAGATCACTTGATAAAAAGTGTTCTCCTTATTGGCATGAAATGATCAAAAGTATAGACAGAGAAAAAAAAATAAAAAAGAGAGAAGCAAGGGAACACCAAAGAAAAATTTATGTTATATTGAACCTTTTTTTCACATCAGAAAAGCTCGAGATTTGTCCTTTCTAAATCGCTGGGTTTTCATGCCATATAAGAGTTTACCGTAAGAAATAACATATAGTTTGACTTGTTTCCACTATAAAGGCTTGGCGCATATGGCAACCCCAAGAGTATCACAATAAAAAACACACTGACCTTTCTTTTCAGGAAAACCTAACAAAGTAGCTTCTAGTAATGGCGATTTTAAACATTCAAATGTATCAATATGTTCCCACTCCCACATATTATTTTTTTGTTGAGGGGCGGAGACCTGCGGATTCATATAAACTGGCAATTTTGTCATCAAATTTTTATAATGTGTCCTTGATGGTAGTTGATAAAACCCGGAAATATTTCTACTTCTATTGTGTATCTAGGCACAGGTCACGTTTTTAAGTGCCTTTGACTTTTCTGGAAAAAACTCGTTGCCATATTTGGAAACAATTCCTACCAAACTTGCCATTGGCCTGAAACAGGGAGCATTTGTTTGGTTTCTATCTAATAGTGTTTTCCGTCAAACTCTGATATAAAGTTTTCAAAGAGGTCTGACAAGGATTTACCAAACGTTAAAGCGTCATCAAGAAGCACTAGGGCTTCATTGCAAGTTAACCTCCCTGACACGTTGTATGTAGATTCCCTGGTTTACCAATTTTTTTCTGTGATAAATTTCAAGATTGTCCTGATCTGGCGAAAAGCATGGGAACCCAACAAGTGTTTCCTTGTTTGCATAAACTTTGCTGACCCGTTGGAAAGACCAAAAGTCATTTGTGAATGTTTAAAGAGCACATGCTTGGTGGGAAACAGTGTCGACCAGCTCTTAATTTGGTAATAAGAACTGGCCGTATTCAAGGATAAGTAGAAAACGTGACCCCTGGAGTGTCTGAACACTTGGTGATCATGAGGTTTTTTATAACTCTTGAATCTCCTTGCTGTCATTGTTGGGTTGAAATTTATGAATAAAGGGGATGTTTTTCTGAACTATTTGATAACTTCTTCATTGGTTATATTGTACTGAGGGCTGTTCTGTACGACGCATAGCCATAATGGAGGTAGAGCTTGTTTATAATGTTCGAAATCCACAAATCACAAAAACGATGTATGCCTACTTTCTTCTTCTTTTTTTTTTTTTTGCTGAAAACGGAGCTGACATACGGGTACGGAGAACCGAAAAGTGATAGACGTACCATGTCTCTTAAAGTGGTTTTTGCCAATATTTTGTGGATATAGGTTAGTCTATAGTTAATGCAGAATAAGTCAAAAGTTGAGGAGACCAGTTTGAAATCACCAACTGCCTTTTATTGATGACTGCCTGTCTCAAGTTAGGAGTTAAATTTGTTACTTCACCATGGTGTTCAACTATGAATGACGATGTTTTGGTAACTCTTGAGTTTGTTTGCTGTCATTGTTGGGTAGAAATTAATGAATGTGGGTGAAGATTTTCTGAACTAAAAGTGGCTGGTAGGCGTCCTTGATGGTGACCTCACTCAATTTTCTGTACCAAATACAATAACAAACACTGTCATCTTTTTTACTTACCAATACTGGAGGCTTTACAAATTCCAATGTACAGGTTGTATACCCTCTTTCAATAGTCTCTAAAGATCTTTCACCTCTTCCTGTTCACAGTTAAATGACATACATCACAGCCTTTGCTTTGTGGGCTTTGCATATTGTGCACCGATCCTATGACTAATTCTAGTACAACATTCTAGATCAAAATCTTTCACAGAAAGATATATTATATAAAGATACTTAGAAACCAATTTTGCTACCTATTCACAAGTATGATTCACACTGGACTTAGTAAAAGGGCTTGCAAGTGCTCTAGAATGATGTTATGTGAAAGACTTTCTTCACTCTTCACAGTGTCGTCAGTTACATGATTTGATCCAATGCATTTCACTGAATATTTATCCCACGTAGCACCATGATCAATCCCATCTGACAAAAATGCTGTTTTGCAAATGCTTGTTCATTACAATTTAAAATAGTGATGCCCATCAGCTTGTCTGGTTTCACGGTAAGATATGTGTTATCCACATAAAGTGAATGGGAAGCAAGTTGAGGCATGACACAACAAATTATAGTGAAAGTAAACTGTCCTTAATGGGTAAAGCTGTTATGACATTAGCCCCTGGCCAAATATCCTCAATAATAGCCAGACCTTGTATCCTGCCATTAGGAATAATAACGAACCATTTTGTTGTATCTGTGTCTTTTTGTACAGAACCACTCCCTAGGCGTCATTACCCTATTCCACAGTCCTAACTCTTTCCTCTCCGTAAGCTAACCTGTCATTGTCTAACCCTTATGCATATGGAAGCACTATTGTTAATATTGCGCGCGTTCTTCTGTAGAATTTTGACATAGGCTGTATTAGCCCAAATGAGTAAAAGGGTCATCAGCAGGTTACTACTCAGAATATGTTTCGGAGCCTATACCCGTACATGTTTCTCTGTGTAGTGGCTCCTCGTCTTAGCTAAATATTCAGCAAAGGCAACCCGCATTATAATGAATGAATATGAATGTGGCAAATGATGAAATGGCTACATACGTGAAGTTTTGGTTATCAATGCAGTGCTTCATGATGAGCGAAGAATAGCTGTCGAACCAAACATAATAACTTTATTTGTATGGCACAAGTTCAGATAAAAGCAATTTAACTTACCCCTGAACCAGTGTGTACCTTTTCCATCTGGATAGCTGATCTTAGTTAACCCACCTGCCAGACTATAACGGCGGTAAAAAACAAACTGGGGCATTATATTCAGTCCCAGTGACTGTATAGCAAGCAGTTGCAGCTGGGCCACCTGTAAAAACTGAGGGTAATCTTAAGAGGCACTGCAACAATGGACATCCTGCACCACAAATGTAAAACAAACCCACTGTTGACACCTACTCCTAACTATCAAAGTCTCCAAACAATGAAGCTCTGTTTAGCTGCCAACCCTGAGTCAATGTTTCAACAGAATGGGTCAGGTTTGTGAAATTTAGTAAAAACTGTCCAATATGAGTAGTTTATTCATATTGAGTAAATGTGTACTTAGGCATGTCAAAAAAGAATGGATGTCATTAGTAAAAAACATAATACCAAACATGATTTTTCTTTACGCTATTTTGAGCAATTTTGTAACAGTTGTTAGTTGCTGCTTGCTACCGATAGCCCCTGGGGGTCTAACCTCACAGGAAACATAGAAGCCTAAAATGTCTGAAAGTGAATATTAAAACAGGATGATGCCAAAAGAAAAAAAATAACTAGCAAAACAGGCAAGTCTAAAATCTTTAAAAATACTGCAGACAAACTTTCTCTTAATCTTTGGATAATAACAGCAAAATTTGTAAGACAAGTCAGAAAATAATGTAATTCAGTATTTAAGTCAAGAAAATGGAATAAAATATAATTTATCTTCAGCAGATATCAAGTACAATTAGGACATTTTGTGTACTGAGCATACAATTTCTTCATTATAACACGGATTTACATTACTCCAGTCGGTATCACTTTGTAAAATAATTTAAAATGTTTACTGGACTGTATAGTTTGTAATGGGTTTTGTGTGGCCAGTAGTTATCCATGTTGTTTAACTCATCCTTGGCTGTACCCTTACCCTCGTTAGAACAAAATTCCGTTGACGGTGAATTTTGCAGATATTTGCCTGAGCTTACCATGCAGTCTTTAGTAAAAAAATTAATTGCTTCCACAGTGGAAACAAGCACGTTGTTCCCTAGGTGGTGTACTGAAATATGCTGCCCACTAGCCTTATGTACCATTTTGCTTCCAGTATAATGCGTAAAATAGTCATTGTGCCCTTCATGTGCTCCCCTATGGCAGTTAGGATGGCACACGGTATCTTTAATGTCCGCGACATTACCTTCAGTTTCCACTGTGGTAGCCTTGATGCTGAGTGGATCTTCTTCAAGACAGTCAGATTTCAGATTTTTTGCACTATCCTAAAATTTTGTTCATGAATCGTCATGAGATTAAAGGCAATAACCTGGGGCCGTATTCACAAAGAAATAATTTTGGACTTAAGTTAAAAAAAAACACCTTATCTTTAGATTTGAACTTAAATTCAATTTTGTTGGTATTCACGAAGAAATGAAAAATCGATTCCCACTTTAAGTAGAGTTTCTTGAGTTCAATTTTCAAGTACGTTTGGTACCTTGCTTGAGTCGAATTTTGAGGAGACAAAATGGCGATTGTGCTAGGACTCCATAGACGCTAGCGGCGTCGATTGCTGGGCCTTACTGTGGAAAGGCCACTCGTGGATCATGTAAGCATAGACAGGACAAACCCGCTGGAGATGCAACGGCCTGAGGTCATCGGGCAGTTCTACCGGTTCAGAAACCATTCTCAAATTGCCGGCAAAATTGAGAATGCCTTGGGACATCAAACGAAAAGATCAAATGCCCTGCCCCCTCTGTTACAAATTTTAGTGCCCCCTGAGGTATATCGCATCAGGATGTTCCCAGTCCCTTGTCGGCGAGGTTCTTCACATTTCCCAAAGTTCTACTCCCCCCAGAGTGACAAATTTTTTGGCAGCCATGATGGAAACCCATCAAATAAACTTTCCAACCGGTGATGAGGCCAACACAAATAAGTTGGATTTCTTCCAAATGTCATGTGCGTTGATGATTAACTCCTTCTCCCTGATCACACAAAACATTTATTTAATATGAAAATGATATGATGACCTCATTGAAAACAATTCATTTCTGTAAATCCAGTCATTGAGCACACGCACAAGTGAAGTCTGTTTTGCTTTGAAACGAGCTGCGACACACCTCGATTGCAGAATGGATCAACAGAGGAGTCACTCTCTGTGAACATTCACAAAAAAAGTTTTTTCGAGTCAACGTATCAGTATCCCAAATAATCCCCTTATATGTAGTAAATGTGAAATTAAAGATTAAATTTGACATTGATTATATGATGATGAGGAAGATAGGTTTTTTAGGATTTTGTTAAAACTTTTATTTTCGGAGCAATTGGTACCCCCCCCCCCCTGCCGCTCCACCCCACCTCTCACAAATATGTTCCCGCTGTCTTATGCTGCCGCCATCTCTAAATTTAAATGATTATGATCAAATTGGTTAACGATTTCATTCATGTTTGTAAAGATTACAATCATATATTTCCCAATTGTTGGATTTTTATTTTTGTAAAGTTTCTAAATTATGATTATGATAATATAGGCCTAATTATTTTGTTGAAATCGCGAGGTATGACTTTTTATAAGATAATGTAAGAAGTAGGCCTACCTTTTTTCAGCACCTTTTAAGATTTTGAAAGCGTGGATTTTAGTGATTTTTCCCTCTAATGACAGACGACTTCGTCATTTAGTGTGATAATACTCTTTTACGATATTTTACATTTAAAGAATACCCACCCGTATTCATTTTAACTAAAAATACACATTTTTTTATAGATATGTCTTTTTCTATTGCGCGTCTTCTTCTTACAGGAGCAGGGCAGAGGAGATCATGAATGGTTTGTTTTCATTTTTCCATAATGACCAGGAAGTAAATAAGAACTACAGGCCACTAACCTGTCCAATAAGATTTGTTCTTCCCTTCTTATCATGAAAATGTACATACAAAATTTTAGGTCCTGTGTTGGATTAATATATATATATATATATATATATATATATATATATATATATATATATACATATATATATATATATATATATATATATATATATATATATATATATATATATATATATATATATATATATATATATATATATATACATATAAATACATAAAAATGTTTTACAAATACAAATGTTTTATTTTTTATTTCCCTCTTAAAATGAAAATATTTTAATTTTCCACTGCGTTTACCAATAAAAACAACGGGTGTTATCGAATTTTTAACGGGTAATTGTTTTGTATATGAATGTATGTGGGGGACCATTTTTTTTGGGGGGGGGGGTTGGGGGTGGGTGGGAGGATGGGAAGTCATAAAATTGGAATAACCCTTCCGTGCTTTTATGACCCCCCAAACTGTGCGACTACAGCCAGATGTGAGCATATAAATGGATAAAGATGTATTGTGACCCCCGCCCCCCTCCTGTTGATTTTTCTGATAAAGGCACCTGTTGTAACCCAACCCTCTCAGAGACTTTTTAATCAACAATACATAAAAATAAGTTAACATAAAATGTCTAGCAAGTGAAAAAAATGTACTGCATGCAGGTTGACTTGTGACCTAGCGGATGAAGTTAAGGTCACCCACGTAATGCAATAGCATTGCATTCATACGAAGAAGTGTCCCTGTTCAATTTAAAAGCAATGTGACAAAAAGAGAGGACTATAATTTGCAGAAAAATGATCCCATCGCAAACGAAACTTGAAAAATCTAAACATCTTCGTTGTATAAATATTGCTAGGATTTTGATATAGAACGCTAAGAGGTACATACGTACCAAGTGTGAAATGGATGTTTCTGATGGTTTTGAAGATGTAAAAAAGGTTAATTAATTGCCTCCGCAATCCCCTTTGACTTACATAGTAGGCCTAATCAATAGGAATGTACTGTATTTATAAAGCAATAAAAAAGAAAGAAGGGAAGAAAGGAGAGAGAGAGAGAGAGAGAGAGAGAGAGAGAGAGAGAGAGAGAGAGAGAGAGAGAGAGAGAACACAAGGCTAAGGGACTTGAGAACATGTACTTTATGGCCCGAGAATCTTTGTAAGGAACAATTAGGTAATGGTGGGCAGGCCTATATATCCACAAGTTCACAACAGGCGCCGCCAAGAAAGCCTGGGAGAAAGCAAACGATATTGCATAAGCATAAAACACCCACACACTTTGACAACAACAAAACATTGCAACCTTTCAAGATATTTATCTATAATCTAATTCAAAATTTGCATGTTATAGAACATATCGAGACTAACAAATTTATAACAATAGGTCAAAAACAAACTTTGACTGTTCAACCTGAAAACTGTACATGTATATCATACTTATAAATATTGAAATTTAGAAGAAAGTTTTAGGCAATATTAGCCTTTTTAAAATTGGGTAATCAGCGCGGAAGACATATTTCGGTGCCATTTATCCCCGGACAAGTGGCGCAGCACCATGTTTGCATTTCCAATAACATCCCGAGCTGATGTGTTAAGGAATAAAGCGAATATGATGCTCCTTTGTTAATAGGCCTACTTAAAAATGTGGCCCACATCACATGAATATAATGAAACTACTTTTATAAAGAATAAGTCTACACCTAAAATTCATGATTAGGCCTGCCAAAATTGATCATAAATATTGCATAAAAGCGAATTTCCACTGCGTTAAGAGCCTGGATTGCTCCTCTATGGACTAGTTACTTCCTCGCTTCTTCCCCTTCATGCCCCCAAGTCAATCGAAATGTTTATTTCGCGCCCGATTCATGTGGTTAGCAGACGATCTTCATTTACATTTATTGTTCATAAAGATCCCAAGAAATGGCGCTAAAATGGTTTGCGAGCTAACCGACAGATTTAATACAAAGAGAAGCTTAACAATCCTCAACAAAGATGTCTCAAACAACAGTCTCTCACTAAATAGCGCTCACATTTGCGACTTGGCAAAGTTCGACTAAAGGTCGCTTCGTGAATACCGATTTCGAGATGTTTTTGGGGAGTTCGATTTTCGGACTTGAGGTGGAAAGTTGAACTTGAGCTTAAGTCGGTTTTCGTGAATACGGCCCCAGATCCATTACCTTATTCCAAACCTCCAGTGCCAGCCTCAGGTTGGTACAATCTCTCAGCAATGCATCCCTTGCTACGTCATGTAATATGCACCACCACCATGGGCATAGGGAAAACTGCTGAAGAGATACCAATAGTAGTCTCACTGTTGCAGGTTAACCAAACTGGCTGTCCAGTTTGTTGGTGATACAGTGGTACCTTGTTAATCTGAACACCTTAGTACCGCAGTGAACTCTTCAGATTAGTGAAGCATCTGCATTACTGAATCACTATTACTTAAAATGAACAATTTTGTACAGATTAATGAGACATACGGATTAATGCTGTCTGTATTAATTAGGTTCTACTGTACATAAATAAGCATTCCTATTACCCTCATCTAGATTACTGAAGTAATATGACCCTGTCCCTGAGATAGTAAGTTGATCTGTTCAACTGATCGATATCTGACCAATTAACTGAAAACAGTCCTCCTGATCTGCAGAATATATGACCGCCAGTCTTACTTTCAATCATGAGCAGCCATCATGGGCACTGGTAGTTCACACATCTAACCTTATCCATGCTGACCTGAGTTTAATGTGGAAAGGCAGCTGCTGGTGGGATCTGTTCTTGGTGAACTGGTAATATATTGTTGTGAGGCTCACATGGTTGTGTGGCACATGTGGTAGTAAGTGGCACAATTAGTAAAGTTGATTGTTGCTGCATTGATATGTCAAGCATTGGTGATAACCCTGGTAGTGAGAGCCAATGGTAACTGGAAGATAAGGGTTGGACTTCTTGCCCATTTGTTTGCTACCCAGGTGGCCTTTGGCAATACTGACAAGATTGTAATTGTGTGCTGTTAGAGCTGGGGTTCATGACAGAGACATCCTCGACACTGGAGTTGGTAACCTAATACTCTGTTGCTGCTGTCATCTTCATGCTGCAAGCATTATAGATATTTTGAGGCAGAATGTCGCACATGCATGAACTCATATTGTCAAGAAATGTGGTTGATGGATCTCTCATCCTCCAACTACACCAGGCATACTTTTAGGAGTCTTGCGCCCATTTGGGTCACTCAGTGCTTCTGCCTGTATTAACCTGCTCCTGCCTTATCTCTGCGACTTGCCATTCAAAGTTTTTCTTGATTTGTACACAGGGATGTTAATTTATATCATTAAAGGTACTTAACATTCCCGACATTGTAGCTGTCATCTGTTTCACCAGAGTTTCTATTAAACCTTCACAGACAGTACCCACATAAGTTCTTGGTCCTTCCTTATGGGACACAGTTGGTAACCTGAACTCCTCTGAAAAAAACATATTATCCAGATTCTACTAATCTATCCCAATGTTTCTGGGATATTATGTTCACAGAAAATAACGTATCGTATATCAATGGTCAGTTTCATCTTCCACCGTAACAAGTATTTCCAAAAGACTATTCACAGCAGTTGAACCTTCGGCAGGTAATGTTGAAATAAAGTTGGATGAATGTACACAGATGTTGATTGGAGCCATGTTGGAATCTTGCCAAGTTGACACAAATTAGAAAAATAAATTCCAACCAAATGTTGACTGAGACTAACAGAAATTTGTCACACTCAGATGCAAAAACTCGGAATTTCCGAAGGCTCTTATCAGTAACTGAAAATCCAAAGAACAAATGGTTTCCAACGCAAATAATGTTGAAAATAAAAGACAAACAATAGTTCACTGGGATGTTTATTTCAATCAGTGAAATCACAAATCTGAATTGCAGAAGTCCATCCACATATCTAAAATGCTACACAATTGCCACTGAGCATATTGCTGATGTAAGACAGGATCGAATCATAATTCCTACCCCAAAATTCAATCATATACTGAACCTGTAATAGAGAAGAGCATCTCTTTCTTCTGTCTATCAGTCCGGCAAAATTCAAACATATTACTCATTTTTATAGTAAAGATGAAAAGCGTAGCTTTTAACCATACGTCAGTCCATTATGGTAACTTTAACAGTGATATTGCACATAGCAAGATAATACTCAATGCCTCCCTCTGCTAATGGCAAATTAAAAAAAAAAAGTGCGCCTCATGCAAATATCAGGCAATAGTGATAATACATCAAATCTTAATGGTTTCCCATTTCAGCTATGTGACTGGTGCCAAAGGTTGCAAGTTTGAATCATGCTCGTTTCGAACATAAAATATATTAAAGTTGTCCTCTGCACAATTGATGCCAAAAAGTGAAGAGTTGTTTTTAAATGCTTATATGTACAAACAACGAACAATCCCCCCCCCCCCCCCAGCGAATATGTCTTGCATGTAGGCGGAAAATTTGATTTGAAGGAATGCATGAACTTTGTGCAACGAAACTAAGCAAGTTTTTCCCTTTACATCTGACCAAAAATTAGCAAATATATGTACCAGTCATCAGTTAGATCAACATCTGATTGACACTCGTCGAGACACTAATTTGAATGCAGATATTCAACCTGGTCAAGATCAAACATCCGCTGTCATTTAATATGAATGACACAACATGTGATCCAATGTTGGACTAAATCAAACTGCAAAATGTACCTTGTTACATGACCCAAAGTTCAACGATGGGTTACCACAAAGCAATTCTGGAACCACATAAGGTTCTTGCTGTACTTTATATTAACTCACCGTACACCCTTGTTAATCTAAGAGCACTGGCAGCAGGTGTGGGGTCAGAATAGGGGAAACTTCAGAGACATCTTGAATAGTTCCAGCTTCTCTGCACCGAGACCCTTTGCATAGCCTTTGACGTCACAGGTTTCTGTGCACCAGGAGTTGTCAGTTTTCATTTGTACTGGAGCTGCAGAAAGGAAACTGATGGTAAAGAAGGCTTATCTATATATTAAACAGGGCCAAATGTGCTTGCATCATGTAAGTAACACCACGAACATGGAAACGTGTAAGAAAAACCATGTATTTAGCTTTAAAATATACAAGATGCTAAACATATTTAACACATTTTCCAGATGGTTAAGTAATAGTTAAGTAACTGGTACAAGTACCTTAATGATGGTGGTGGAATAGCTTTGTTGCCTAGCAATGGAGGCATCCAGTTCAGATCTTCAGTAATTATAGTTGAATTTTAATATATCCTATTCATAGGTTTGTGCTATAGGCGCACCCAATGAAATAAAATTTGTATATTTTTAAACAATGTTTAATTGATACTTTTGTGCTGTTTGAGTAACTCAAAAATATGAAAGCCGGAGGGAACTTTCTGTTGAGTCGGTTGGGGTTCATTATCAAAACTCGTCTAAGGTGGTGTGGGAAAGGTTCATTATGTAAAGTCATCCTAGTTTATTGGTTCTGGAGTAAATGTGCTGACTGGTCTTAGCTTTTCGGGCTGACGTTAGTTATGTGAACTCCTCTGAAGTAGTGGGGCAGCTCTGAACTATGTGAACTCTTCTTAGTATGTAGGCTGATATTCATTATGTAAACTGGTCTAAGGTGGTGTGCTGGTGTTCGTGCAGGTAAGTTTGTCTTAGGTTGTTGAGTTGGTATTCAGTGGGAAACTAGTCTTTGGCCACAGTTATCTTGAATAAAATGGCTACACTTAAGCTTTCTGGTATTTTCCCAATAAAAAGACAATATTGCATCAATGTGGATTCATTCTGTTGTTGTGTATTTTGTATCCCCAAATTCAAACATCAGGTTTTTGAGTACATTTAAGAATTAAACTTCCTCTCTAGTGTATTTACGGGCGCATGGTTGCAGTTTGTGTGACAGGCATTTCTGATGACGCGCGGCAGCGCATCATCAAAGAAATGCCTGTCACACAAACTGCACGCATGCGCCCGTAATTACACTACAGAGGAAGTTTAATTCTTATATTTACATTTAACATCAATTTCTATTGACATAAGAGTAAGTATTATCATTGATAGTTGATTACAAATCGTTTTTAGCTTGTTAATTTACAAAAAATCGCCTTTTTTGTTTACTAGTGGGAGGAGCCAAGTAGGCGGGGCTACTACATCAGCCATCAGTTGTCAAGGCAACTCCCGGAACACAAAACTAGGAAAAAAATAGTTCCAAATAACACAACAACTTTATTTCAATAAAGCTTGCAAAACCGGTAAAAGAAAACATTTAGGCAAGTTTTGACGAGTAGATATGCAATTCTTGATCATCTGATACCCTCTTCCCATTATGCTTAGGCCTATGAATCAAACGCTTCGGCAGTACTGTCGGCGGAAGCTTAAATAATGACAATTGGGAAGTGAAAATAGTCCCAGGCCAAGCATGAGGATATTATTGCGCAGCACGTTGGTTGCACGAGATGCTCTAGTGTAACCATTGCCTCATGAACTACACTACCGTTCCTATTCTTTCAATGCTAACAAAAATAACAAATATATATATATATATATAGTTCTGATACCTCAATACACAAGCAGAGCATTCAAGTGCCAAGATCTGTGCAGTGGGTCTCAAAAGCTAAGCGAATATATGTGAAAATATGAAAATATAATTTTGCCTGTTTCCTGTAACTTAATATGTGCACTCAATCCTACTGTATGAATCAATGACTTGTCACCCATTACATACCAGTACACAAAGCTGGACTGAGATGCTGGAAACTTTCCCTTAGAACCAGGAGCAAGTAATGTACAGCATGCAGTCCACCTATATCAGTAATAAACGATTAAGTGGAGAAGCATTTCATCACTGACCAAGTACCAGGTATCAACATATTGTATTTGTGTCTTTTTGCCCAGAACGACTTCCTAGTAGTCATTACCCTATTCCGCACTCCAAACTCTTTACTCTCCATAAGCTAACCTGTCCCTGTCTAACCTATATACATATGGAAGTACCATTGTCCTTATTGCACACGTTTCTCTCTAAAATTTTGACATAGGCTGTATTAACCCAGATAAACTAATGGGCCTTCAGCGGGTAACTACTCAACATGTTTCGGAGCCTCTTACCCGTACATGTCTCTGCGTAGCGCGCGGCTCCATCTCTAAGCTAAATATTCAGCCGAGACAACCCACATAATAATGAATATATATGAACGCGGCAAATGATGAATTACCTTATTAGATATAATGTTTTGCTTTTAAATGCAAAGCTTTATTATGAAAGAAGAATTCCTGTCAAACAAACCATAATTCCTAAATTTGTTTAGTACAGGTTCAGATAAGAACAGTTTGACTTGCCCCTGAACCAATATATACCCTTTGTAGCTGGACAGCTTATCCTAGTTTAACCACCCCCCAGTGTATAACTCAAGTGGAAACAAGCTGTGGCATTATTTTCAGTCCCAGCGATTGTAAATTAAACAGTTGCAGCTAGACCACCTGTACAAACCAAGGGAAATCCTAACAAGGGCTGCAACAATGTACATCCTGCGCCAGAAATGTAACCTACTGCACAAAGAATTAAGCTCTATTTCACTGCCATCCCTGAGTCAATGTATAAACGTAATAAGTCATGTTTGTGACATTTGAGAATTCACAGTAAATTTTGAGTAATTTTTAAAATATTGAGTATATGTGCATTTAGAGAGTCAAAAAAAAAAAAAAAAAAAATGAAAGTCATTAGTATTTATACCAAAAACATGTTATCAACACAATTTTTCTTAACAGGATTTAAGTACAATTACGCAAACATGTAACTGTCATCGGCCACTGCTTGCTACTGATATCCCCACGCGGGTTAAACCTGACAGAAAACATTTAAGCCTAAAATGTCTGAAAGTGAATATTAAAACAGAAATATGCCTAAAGATAAAGTTAAGTAGCAAAACAGACAAAAACTGTAAATTATTGTAGCCATACTTTCTAATAATCTTTGGATATTAACAGCAAAATTATAGGACAAGTCAGAAAAGAATGAAAGTCATCTGTATTTAAGTCAAGAGAGTGCAAAGAAAATATAATATTTCTTACTCAGATATCAAGTACAATTAGGCAAGCTTATAACTGCCGTAGGTCGCTACTTGCTACCGATAGCCCCTGGGGTTTTAACCTAACAGAAAACAAGCTAGCCTAAAATACCTGAAAGGTGAACATTAAAACAGAATGATGCCAAAAGATAAAATTAAATAGCAAAACAGACAAGTCTAAAATCTCTAAAATTATTAAAGCCAAGCTTTCTAACCATCTCGGGATATTTACAGCAAAATTTGTAGAAATATTTGATCAAAAGTACATCTTTGGATCCTCTTGACTCAAGTTTATTGTAAAAAAGTTTGGTTCTAGATGCAAAGTCCTGAAATTTAGAACAAATATGACTAAATATCAAAAACTGTGACAAAAAAAGGTATTATTTCCAATAGTTTCCAGGGAAGGATAATTAAGTACTTCAAAGTTCTATTTTGTGATAGACTTTAATACAAAACCTGTCATTAGTGACCTGAATATCCAAGTCCAAAAACAAATCTCTGAAACCATCTGAATTGTTACCCTCCAAAGGGATATCTTGTGGGTAAATTTCTGTAGCAATTTTAATGAAATTTTGTACATTTACACAAGCAACGTCACCAATATATGTTGCGATGTTTGATAATTTTGTAGGCATTTGAAAGTCCCTTTATCAATTTATCGATATACTTAAATTCAAGCAAGGTTAATTTTGAATCTGCCAATTAAGGGGAGTAATTGCTACCCATTGGAATGTCTTTTATTTGTTGAAAAACCAATGGTCCACATTGAACCAAAGTATTATCCAAAAGAAATTTTATAGCATCTATCAAAGTTTCAACAGTGTAAAATTCAGCGTTACTTTCTGAATATTTATTGTGTGACCAATATGCTTTCTTTGTATATGAATTAATATTTATGTGTGGTTTACCATTATGCTTAAACATTTTGCTTATTAATTCTGAAAGTGAACTTCTGACTTCAGCTATGGGTAGATTTATGTGCTGTTTAGAAAAATCAAAACATCTGATAATTTTTGCTTTTACATCTTTGATTTCAGATACAAACTCGGAAGAATTGCTAATACTCCAATAACAACTTATTTCACACTTTGTAGAAATTGCATTACAGTATTTACAAAAATGATTCCTAATTGCAGTCAAACACAACATACGTCTTTTGATAATTGTTTTGTTGTACATTCTGCAGCACTGCCCATGAATCTAGATTTTAAAGCGTTTTTATGCAATTTGGGTATCCAAAACAAAGGGTGGAATAGAGAATGCCTCCTCAAAAATTTTGAAATTAAAATTCCCTTTCATCTCATCTTTGTATGTATCCATCAAATTACCAAAGGATTATTTGTGTAATTTATATACGTCATTTCCTCTTATGTCTGAAATATTGTTTACATCAATTTCCTTTTTCAAAACATCCATATAATTTTTTTGCAGAAGATCCCAAAATTGTTACCTGTCTTATCTATGTTAGTGACTACGAATGTTTCTTGTGGCTTTTGACTGATTTTGAAATTTTAGGCCATTTTAGATTAACCTTATTGAAATGCTTAATGTGCGATTTGTAACCATAAATTATATTTCTTCAGACTCTTTCCAAATTTGATAACCATCCTTCAAGTTTCTGAAATTCCATTTTTTCTTTCTTTGTCTATTTCATACAGTAGGAACCAAATGCATAACATGTATCATGAAAAATACTGTCAATGTTCAACTTGGGAAATATCCGAAATTTGGTACTCTTTTCATAATTTCTTTTAAACTTGAATTTTGTATGAGTTCCAAATAATCTATGTGTGGTATGCATCAACAAAATTAGAATATCTACTGTTAGACATACAGTCTTGATTCGCTGCGATATCCTCAAGAGTTATTGAAGCCAGAAATTTATTGTAATTTATGATACTTTGTCCAATATTGTTGCCATATTTATAGGAAATGATGGGGGATATATTTCATTTTGCACTCCTTGGAAATCATGTTACGAACAAATTTCAATTTGAAAAGGTACTAAACGTTAAGTGAATCAATTATTTTGTGTTTGAAAGGAATGTTGCAAAACATTTGATCTAATTTTTTTTCTCATTAGAACCTGGCTTCCAAATAGTTGTTGTGTTAGCGTACACAATTTGCACAACAATTTTGCGGAAATGTGCGCTCTGAATCAGTAAGACCCATATATTCATTGATACTTGTTATATATCGAAATGATAGTGCTTTAAGAGCTGTACGTAATTGATCAATGCCATAGGAGAAAGCCGGTGGTAAATTTCGGGCAAGGTCTTTTGTATCCACATTCCTGCATTTACTGTTTTTCCGTGATTTTCTTTGTCCGTGAGTTCTTCTACTTCTTGGAATACCAGCCTGATTATTATAAAAAGGTGTGTGACTGCTGTCAAGAGTGGCAAAGTCCAAATTTCTGACATCACCGAAGCCTAAAATTCTGTCATTGAGTCCATAAGAGAGAGTTGAATTTAGTGTGTTGATCCAAAAATTTTCCCTTCATAATAACTTCCTTGTGTTAACATTACTGTCTTGGTATAACAAATATGTCTCTATGTAATTAATAATTTGTGTCCGGCAATCCAAATATGCATGTTCTGCAGAGTTGAAATGATTTCGCATAAAAGTGTTTAACTTGCGATTATTAATTGTAGTTTTATGACCCCTAAATCTCTTTTAACTGATTGAGTAGTTAGGCCCACATATTGTGATTTACATTTGATACAGGGTATCAAATAAATGATATGGAAGATTCACAAGATAATACCAAATTGTCCGATCTGGGGTTTCTGAATTAGATTTTTTTTTGTTAGTAACGTTACTGTGAAATTTCCTTGTTCGTCATGAAATTTTACTTGCAGAATAGACAGTTACAATTTCCGTCGAAACATATTCCAAAATCAGCGCTCGGGGCTCAAGCTGCACCGTTTTCACTGTTTTTGTCACTGTTCATGGTGTTTTTTAGGTTTCAAAGTTATTTTGAAGGCGCATCTTGCCTTCTTTCTATAATCATGTTCCTAGGTATTATCCTGGTTCGTCTTTGTTTAGTCCACCGGGTAAGAGAATTAACAATAACAATAACTAAAACAAGTCCACATTGGCGCTAGACTAGGTACCCCGCTATCCTTATCAGCATAATAAGCATAATGTACATGCCAGGGAACTGATAAAAGCTTAACCTGGATCTCCCATTATACCTTACCTGGCCTTTCATCTACTTGGGGTATGGGGCTACACTTCCTCTAAAGAAGTGTTTCCATCATGGATTTTGAAACAAAATGTTGCAAACACTCGGGTATGAATAAAACGTTTAGATTAAACTTAAAGCGAGTAATAAAGAAATCAAAATTGAAGTAAATGTGGAAGCGTTTGCCGAAGGAGTAAACAGTGTTCAGTTGAAAGTACAAATATGATAACAAAATGTTATTAGGGTTCACATTTTAGTCAGATATCACGTCATGTTTCCCGAGCACAATCTTTTACATTTTATGAAGAAAACGAAGAAAATTACAAACCACGCTTACGGGGAACACCTCTTGCATGAGACATATTTTTGAATGCTATCCTATCACAACTACAAATAGTCTAGAATACATCAGTACTTTAATAAATCAAACTAATGTGCTCTTTGACATCTAACATTAAATACATTGCTAAGATCCGAACCATTATCCTACATGACTATCTTAAGTAGCTATTTTTCACAAGGGAGCAGCTGATGAGAACTGAAAATATGACATATTATGTACATTTTGTACGCACTTAACCACGTTCTCCAATGTCGTAACGACCTGTGGGTACTCTTTGTTGAAACAAAGTAACATCACCTTACAGCAAAGCCGGTTAAGGATGTAGTCATCTTATATCTCACCCACTTGCAGAAAGATATCAGTTGTGATTCTGCAATGCATATCGACACACATTGGGCATCTTAACGTTTTTTATTGTTGAGCACAAAAATATGAGGGTAGCAATAATAAATGGATTTCTGGATAGGATTTTGTAAAAGCCCGAATTAAAACATGATCCCTATCGTGCGTCATGTTGTACCAGGATTTTCGAGGATTAATTTGATTCATTTAAGTACTAACGTGTTCCAGGTCAAGGTAGACATAACAACAACTTTATGATATTTTTATATATCAGTCACCGAACATGAACTTCATTATGACGGAAAACATCTCTCTCCTAACTTGAGATGGGTACCAACAAAAGTTAGTAGCAGTAGTCAATCTGATGCTAGCAACTCTCAACTTCAAGAAATATCTTGCCTCATACACGCATTTGTAATTTGCGAGTTACAATTGTTAGGTTTATAGATTTTTGACTTTATTAATTTAACATCTCAAATTCACTGGATATCTATATTATAAAGTTTCATTTGGATCCAGAAATTTCAGAAACGATCGCATAAATTGCAGTTTCGAATATGTCTGTTATACAAGTTTTTGAAAAACAAGTATATGACCGGTGTTTCAGGTCAAAATAAGGTGCATACTCAAGCAATGGCTTTTAACCTTGCACATAATTAGCCTTGCACATAGACACCATAAGCTGGCCACTGTGGTATATTACTATTTATGGGGGTGGGGGGGGGGTAATTTACAATGTTACGTTCAAACCCATCGAGTGTGTCATATAATTTAAACTTCAATGGCTATTGACGATATACATCATTATGTCTAACAATGAACATCCCATATAATTTTCTGTAGTTTCTTTTAATTCCAATCATTATCAGGGTATATTCGTAAAATATATTCTGAAAAGCGTTCGAAAAGGTAATGCTTAATGAGTCATCAACATACAAAAATGTCAGCGTAAAACATTTGTCATGAAAATTTTGTTCTTTGGACAGCTTTACAAGAAACTTATGCTCATAATAAAATAGATCTAAATTGGCAAAAAGAGGTGCACAATTGGTTCCCTTTGAAATACCAAATTTTCTGCCAGAAGATGGAATCTCCAAAATTGACATAAATGTTATCAATCAAACATGTTCAACAACTCAACAAACTGATCATATTTAAATACAGACTGACCTTCATGTCAAATTTCTATTTTGGTGCATGGCCCAATTAGAAAAAAACGGAGGGTCATTTGTACGAGCACTCTAATTTTTGTTGTGAAACCCTTGGTTACCCTCCTGTCTTCTTGTACTTTCCTTTTGTTTTCAAAACTGTTTTCATATGATGTCAAATAACATAAATCTTTAAATTTATGGCACAAGACTTGACCATCATGTACACGATAACACTTATCTTACGTACTATCACTCATGGCCCATTCACCTATCTGCTTTTCCTCACAATTTTCTAGAACGATATTGGGTTTATTTCAGGCATCTTGTCAATTTTATGTTGCTTTTTTCTACCATTTATATGTTATACTGCCCTTAGGTCCAATGTGTACAGCTTTTTGCTGCCCTAGATTTCCAATTTGTAACACTTGTAATGTATTCAAGTACTTTTTGTATCCATTTTAACTCTGAGCTCTCTGGTTAGAACCAGCCTTCATGAAAAGCAACAATCCTACTGGTGTCATGTAAATATTGCATATAGTTTAGATGACTTCATGCCATCTAAGATTAGATTCAGCAATGTATATTAACATCAAAGCACATATAAATAGAAGACATTTTACACAATTTTCTTTCAATATTAACACAGTTTTAAGCTTGTTTCAGTATTTCATTATTGAGTTCCTCCTGTGTCACTTAAGTGTATAATAATGTCATCTCACTGATCATCTCATCCGTCCGGTTTAGGCTAGGTGCAACCTGTTTCATAGATATATTCCTCATTTGCATCAATTTTACAGTTGAAACACATCCAGATGTCGATTATCATTACACGTTTACTGCCTCCAAGAGAACTGAGAGCTAACAAGCCATACCATCCTAATTTCCTCGAGTACCGCTTACTTCATATTACATGCTATTCGGTAGTGTATCTACTGATTAAGTTGGCACATAAAGTTTTTCTTCTCTTCGTTGAAATACAACACATCCTACTTATCTTGTTCTTCTCTCGATCATGTATCTTTCTCAACATGTGTGTCCACGGTAACTCCAACAGGTGTCACGGCCTTGGCTGGCACTCTAGGTAGACTTACTTTCTCAAGTTCTTCCTTTGTAGCCAGGGGCTGAAGCAGTCATTACAAGTACAGTGGTTATTTTTGGGAAAGTTTGTATACAGTATCTGCTAAGAAGAACTTTTCCTATCTGGTATTGACACAGGAAAAATTGGCTTGGGTGTTATGGGTGAGGAAAGGGTTGTTTCCATATCAATGGGCAGATGTTGATTTCCAATGTGTTTGTAATTTGGCCACCTGGCCGTCATCCCTCATTGGTAGGTCCTCAGCTGTTTTCTCTGTGTCTGTTTGTAATGCTGATCATCTTTTGTTGTTCATCACTTAAGAGGCAGCATGTATACACAGTTTACCACACCACTGGTTACCACCTTGTCACTCTATTTAATATACATTGTAACTGGTACTATTAATATTATCAGCTGGTACAGTACAGTGTAGTTTAATGTAGTGTTATACAGTGCAGTGTGGTGTGAGGTGACATGGTATGGGCTGTTATCGCATGGCATGATACGATGTGGTATGGTATAATACAGTATGTACGGTGCGATATGGTTCAGCCTGGTGTCATATGGTGTTGTATTGAATTTCGATAGATCCATTTCAGTTTGACTTGTTTCAACCTGTTCTTATTTCATTTTTTTTTTAATCTCTGTATTGGTTTGCATTGATGAAGTAACATATGTCCTCCATATCTGCCGAGTCAAATATTTAATGAATGTGAGAAATTATTTGTTCACTCTTCAGTTCTAATTTGTCCAAACTTCTGCTCTTGCACTTTACAGTACATTTAAACTCCTTAGTCCTATATTTCAAAGCGACTTTTTCAGCTTTCTGGGTACGTATTTCTGCTTTAATAGGAGCAGGCCCGTCCATTAAGTCTCCTGTAAATAATCAGAGGCTGAACTTCCCACTGTTTTTTGTTTTTGTTTTTCTTTTGCTCATACAATAGCTGTACTGTTTGATCATAATATGAAACCTTCCCATTTCCGAAACCTCTCTCTGAAAATCGTCCTCTTTCCTCTACATACAGAAATAGACTTCTGTCTCTGAACAAGGACATCTTATTGTGTGTGTTGCCTTTGTCTATGGGTGTGTTACTTCCACACCAGTCATTTCAAGAAAGTTACCTGCTCGTGGGTTCCAGGCTATGCTACATCCCATTTCGGTTTCATGTGGTATGTGTCTAGAGTATCTTGATGAAAGTTCTTATCTTGTGATAACAGATTTCTCCTCATGGGTTGAATCTCTGACTATCATTAAAGGGGATCAATGGTTTGACTGCATTTAGAAAAGGAGCTACTGAGCACTCATGACAAAATAATTATTCCCGTTTATTTTTCAGAATTATATGAAACACTCAGATAAAATATTTCATGCAAAAGTTGTTTTGTATGCCTCTTATATCAAATTCAAGAACCTATGCATTTTTCATTATTTAATGTTAGTCTATTGGTTTCTTAATGCCCTTGGTCATTGCACCAACGTATAAATTATAATACAGGCATATTTTCTTATGCATGATCATAATTCCCAATCCATCAAAATACCCGACTATGGCAATGTTCAAGCCTCACATGCCTCATCCTTAGAGGTCAGAGTGTTGTACTTTAGATTTGGCTGGGCAGCAGTGTCAATACAAATGTTGTGGGTTCAAATCCCAGAAAAGGCTGACGGAAAATTATGGTATTTTTTGACTACTTGAATATATATTAGATTGCTTGAACACATAACAATGCAGCAACAATTTCTTTTAGCAGTGTGATTCACTACAGGTTGTCTCAATCTGGTAGATCTGTTATTCCCCGGGAGTTCTCTTTTAGATGGTATGCAAATCAGCTTTCAGCATTGAATGTTAGTTGGTTGGTGGTCTGCATTAGACAACTGTGGTGGTCGGCGACAGAGAGTGTGAAAGAGGGTCTTCCCACGGACCACAGCTGGCCTCTGCTGACTACAATAGGCCACCATCGAGGGGTAACAGTACTTGTAATGTTGAGTCCTATTGAGCACTGCTAAAAGTTGACGGCTAAAGCTGAGAACCACTGGCCAGGGGGCAAGCTAGTCTGTTACCGACGAATTGTGCCAAAACCTGCCCAGACACCATACCAGTGTAGTTAAGGTACTGTGTGTCGGCTTTGTTAACAGCTTATGCTTTGAGGGAAATGCCTGCGGTATTACACAGGGCATCAGGAAAAATTATTTCATCTTTTCAGTCCCCAGGAGTTGTTTTACAGGTGATGCCTTACAATTTATCATCACCGTGCCCCACTGTCCACAAGCAGTCATACCTGGAATGTCGTCTGCAATTGGTCATATGATCTCACTGATGACGTTACATTTGGTGTTTTGTGCAACAAGAATGCCAACAAGAAAATTGAAGGCCTGTCCCAAGCAACTATGAAACGTAAAATCGCAATCACTGCCTGTTAAGAACCCATTCGGCTGAAAACTTCACAAAAAGGGAAAGGGTAGTGAAGGAAGTGAAGGAAAAGAAAGGACAAGACAAAAAAGAACAACAAAGTGAAAAAGGTGATGATGCTTTGTTGAAATAATATGAAATTGTACTACTACCAAATAAAGACCAATCCAGTAACGCCCTGACATTAAAAACATTAGCACCTTGAGAGTGTCTCCTGTCAAAAAAAAAAACAAAAACAAAAACAAAAACAAACAAAAAAAACAAAAACAAAAACAAAAAACACAGGGCTACTACGTGCTTCACGAAACTGTTCCTCGGAAATCATTTGTTTTGTTCGGCAGTTTTGAAACTCGGGAGTAATATGTCATAAACCCCTATATATAAATATATATATATATATATATTTGAAACTCAGGAGTAATATATTATAAACCGCTAGCTCTTACATATATATAACCCCTTATTCACGTTAATGATATAGTCTATAATCTTACCTGTGACGTCAGGCTTCTTGCTGACGACACTAGCCTACTTCAAATCGTTAACAATTCTGTTGAATCCTTCAATCATTCTCACACTTACTTCTATCATATAGAAGGGGGGAGGAAATTAATGTCCAGTCATCATTAATGCTTTAAAGTATGTTTTTGTCATCTCTACTGCCAATCTTGTTAAACCTCGCCAAACATCTGTGCGCTCAAGAGACTCAGATAGGCCACATGAAGACACACACACACACAAACTTTTAGGGGTAACGCTAAGCCATAACTTATCCTGGCATGCACATATTACACGCCTAACTAATAAGACCAGTCAGCAGATTACACTTCTTTGTAAGTTACATATAAACTTTCCTTTAAGGCTTTTTCCAAACTGTATTTATCTGTCATAAATTCTCATATATGGCTCTTTCTTGTTCGACAATTGTGGTCAAAGTTTATCTGACTTACTCCTATCAATCCAGTTCAAGGCTGCAAAAACCTGTACTGGTATTCTAAGACATACCTGAAGTGTTAATCGTTCACGTGAACTTGGTTGTTCAACTCTCGCCACCAGACGCAAGTACTTTACACTGACTTGTTCCCAAAATTTACCAAAAATAAACTCCTGCATATCTCTCCAATCTTGTTCGTTCTTCCTTTCATAGACGCAACCTTTGCTACCCTAGCTCCTCTGTTTGCCTTATTAAATGCCGAACCAATCGCCTTGAAAATTCTTTTCTTCCGGACAGCATCAAGCAATGGAATAATATTTTTTCCTGATATTCATGATTCAATCTCCCTTCAAATTTTGAAAGCTTAATTGAAAGCATCATTGCTTTATGTGGATGATATTCTTGACCACATTTTCCATGATACAGAGTTGCAAATATCTGTCATACCTAACTACGACTTGGCTACTCCAGGCTTAACTTCGATCTTCTTTTTAAAGTCCGCGTTGTCGTTTACTTTCCCTGCTCTTGAACTTATCCTACTGACGATCTTGAGCACTTTTTATAGCCTGTGTATTCCGTAGCTAGAAACAATTTCTTCAACTCCATTTTGCCAATCTTATCTCCAGATGTCCACCCTAATTTGATGATTTACCTTACAAGAAAAAGATTAATCAAAATTCTTCTCTTCGGTGGTAAGGAATAATAGGATCCCTTAAATGTACAAAGCTGTGAGGCATCCCAAAACTACACTATGGGCACAAGAAGGTTTCTATACTAAATTTGTTAGCAGCTTTAGCAGCCCCCCCCCCCCCCATTTATACCTTGGGATTTGGTTTCACTGTTCTGCTTTCTGTTTAATTGATATGTGAGATGACTTTGTTTGTTCTGCGCTCATGCAATATAATATGTTAGTGATTTATGATTATGGGTATGTGAGTACATAACAATGTTTCTTTTATGTCTGAAGCTTATTCTGCGTGGGCCATCCCATATGGGTATGAACTATACTGTTTTAATCGTAATCTTCCATTTGATTTTTCAGCCATTGCCTTCAAGCAGTAGACAAACCAATGAGAGGCCATGGTGCATTTGATAAAATACCGACGACCCCCAAGTTCAAAATGGCGTCGTTTTCAAACTTATTTCTCGAATAGAACTTCAGTTTGGTCTACCTTTGCTTTTTTTTCAGACATAGGAGAAAGAAAATTAGGTGTGGGTGGCTCATTGGGGATAACGTTGGATTATTCGTTGTTAGATTTTCATGTTTTTACTCTGCTGTGAAATCCAACAACTCGTGATCCTGACGTTATCCTCAATGGGCTACCTATACTGGATTCTCAATATATTGTATCCCTACATTTGTTTATCTAGATAGAATTGGTAACATTGTATGTCCTGTCTGTTGTGTGTATATCTCATGTGTCTTGCGATGTTTTGGACACAACTAATTTGTACCATTTTGATGTACTATAGGGCGATCCAAACTTTATATTTTACCTTTAAAATAAATTGTGTTGATGCATGCATGTGTGGATGTTCATAAAAAAACATGTACAGTAGCTTCAATGCTGAGATATATTTATTTGACCCATCTAAATAGAAGTAGTAATGCATTGTAAATGGTTCAGCCTTGGCTTACAAATCGTGAGTCTGTAGCGGTTGTGTCATAGAGTGAGGCAACTTAAACACAAAATTTCGCAGACATACCACTGACTGTCATCGTAACTTTGGTGTCTATCTTTATTTTGTTCCATTCAAATCCATCGTAGGTTGTGTGAAATTTTCACATAGTCCACTTAATAGCTGAGTGTCACATAAGTCATGCCAGAGGCAAATGGATGGGAGAGGTTAGAAGCTATTATCTTCACACTCGATCGTCAGATTAGGCTTAACAAGAAGCAACTCTATTTCAAAGTTTTTCTGCTGATAGAAAGATTGAACCCAATTTCATTGACGAAGCACAATGAATGCAACGTGCTACATAGGCTAACCCTTTCCATTTGAATTAAGACTGAGTCAACATCTTTCCTCGGCATGGGTTATGCACTAAGTGCCCAAACCATGTGGAGGAAAGCTATTGACCTGGGTCATGTTGTCTTGACTGGTCTCATCTTGAATGCTCAATCAAATTGTTTTTCATTGCTGTTGAAATCAGTTGAAAACGCTGAAGCAGACAACATTTGACCGCCTGCCGGTTTTGGCCAGTTAAAGGGGGGAAGGGTTTATTTATAGATCAACATGCTAAAGAAATGTTACTGCCAATGCGGGGATTTCCAGTAGATACATTGAAATTTTAAGCTATATTCGCAAAATAAAAATTCTGGAACTTTTATGCAGATTTACTACGCAACGCATGGTATGTTTCCAAGCCCGCATGCCCCCCCCCCCCCCCCAATAAAAAAAAAAAGAAAGAAGAAAAAACCCTGCTGTCATTTATGGTAAAAATGCGGTCATTCAGATCCCAGCTTGGTGAATTACCCTGGTAAACTATGCCAAATTACTTTGTTCATGTGACAAGACTAGACCAGTTTCACGAAGAATGCATAGGTAGTCTGCCTGCAAGGATATGTGTTGATTGGCAGTGGTTTCACTGGACATTGGATGCAGGCTTTTCACTACCCTGCATAGACCGCCCCAACCTACATCTCTTAGTCCAACATAATAGGCCTGACATTATACACTTATCGACCAATTGGTCTGGGGTGAAGACATGGTAAATATGCTGTGAGGAGGCAAAGATAAAAGTCATGTTCACTGCTAACCGTCGCAACGTGTTCACAGTGCATGAAACTGTCGTTCGATGTATTATACATTGCTCGATGCAATTTCAGCATAGACATACCTGTGTGACTTGTTCGCAAAATAATCGGAACAGGCATTGGCTTTTTTTCCATTTTCCCAGGCACTGACACCACAGGACCTAAAATACGATTTGATATATTTGCCAAAGATCGTTTTCATATCTGCAGAATTAGCACCATAAAACTTTTGGTTTTCTCAGACTTTGCAGCCTATCTAAGAGAGAATTAAGACTGGTAGTGCAATCCACATGCCTTGATCCTTGAATATGATGTTTAAAGTATGGCAGTAGAAAGAATCATAGGCGGTATTATTGGCAGAGATTATGCCATGTGGTGCTAATTCTCCAAATTTATACAGCATGTTTATTTCAAACACTAGGAGGCCAGAAAATATCTTAAAACCACTCTGTTCCTGAAAGTATGTCTTACTCAGTCTTGATGAGATAAAGTAAGTCACTTTTTCCTGGTGGTAAGGGCATAAGAAAGGTGATAAGACAGGGTAAGCTATATCGCCTTCTAGGGAAAGTATAGAGCAGTGATAAGAAAAAGGCTACCTGGCTGAGTATTGCCGAATAATGCAGTGATGTGGAAAACGTAAGGCTCTAAAATGAACTGCTGGCAAATTTACACAGAGCTCATGCAAAAAACAAACATACCCGTATATCAGCTCTCTGAAGCAAACACCAGCTCATGTTGTCCATGGCTACATGTACGACTGGGCGAACATAGACGTTTGTGCTAATAAACTGACATGAAGTACTGGGCGAGCATACAGTGATTATGCATTGCACCAGTGCTCAGCTTTAGTACAAAGTTCACTGGAAGATTTTGCTGGCAAATTATTTCTTCAGTAAGAGGAAGCCAGCCTAATGACGCCATAAGAATTTATGAACGGACATGTAGGGAGACATGAAACACCTATTTGAACACTTTATAAGGAATTCTGTGTGGTACAGTAGAATCTGGTCTGGATTTTTATTCAGGCTCTACATTGTTATTGCTGTGGACACGTTGTTCCAAATGAGCGACCAAAGATGGGCATCTATAATCAACCGTATAAAAGCAAAATTGCACGCATTATGTGTAAAAGGCCATTTGTTTACCCCCCCCTTAAATATATGTAGCATTTGTTACATGCAGGTAATGGAAAATTGACCCAATAAAAGCCAGTTGCTATAAAATCAAAATGACTTCCTTCTCTTCGGCGAGACAAAGTTAGTTCACAGTAGTAGCAACTCTTCTAAAAATGTTGAGAGTATGTATGTATGTATGTATGTATGTATGTGTGTATGTATGTATGTGTGTATGTATGTATGTATGTATGTATGTTTATGTGTATGTATGTACATTATACATGTATGTGTGTATCATGCACACACAAAGCAATTAACACGAATATTGTATGTAAATCCCAGGTAACCAGCCCCTTAGTCGTTGTGTGTTAACTTTCTCTTAATATAATGCAACTGCAATCTTTTTGCTGCATTCCTGTTGTCGCTTATTTTTAACGATGTCACCAGATAGACAAAAAAAAAAACAAAAAAAAAAAAAAAAAAAAACATAACCCATAGTCACAAATTATAATCCACCAATGACGGCAAAATTAAATACAGAAAAAGGAAGCAACCAAAATATAAATACACAAGAATGGTCACTTAACATAGGTTTCATATGCACTGCATCAAAACAGTCTTAGTCTAAACAGTTATCGTTGAATATTTTCAAAAAACATTATGTGTTGTTTCAGACAAAATGTAAAAGACTGTTATCTGCTACTTTATTTTTTCATTCACGAAAAAAAAAAAAAAACGTGCATCGCATAGAAACCTTTTAGGTGTAGTCCTCAATTCGACGCTTAATTAGAAACGCAGTTTACATCAACAAAACATGAGCCAAATTCATTGGTGTAAGACGCAAAATAAGACATTTTTGCCGTTGAAATCTCTTATGTGTTTGTTTTGTCTATTTCTTTGCTTACATTTGAGGTATTGTAATACTGGATAATACAGCACATATGACAATACCATTAAGAAATTGAATATACGAAGAAGCAGAGAAATTCGTTCAATAACTACGTTTCCGCATCTTTGATTATAACACATATAAAGGTGTTTCCTCAAAACTTGAAACATACTGTCACTGCTGCAGATTAACCCTTTCAGTGCCAACACTTCCTGTTCCTTCATATATTTTGTGCTTGCCTGTTGCAGTCATATTACTCTGTTTATGTGTGGAAAACATATTCTCAGTACACATGCATAATTAATCAGTCAGAGATGTTACCTGTGTACCAAATGAAATGTTCTGTATTATTATGAGGTCACAGTAGTACCGTGTCTCCCCGGTAATATAATTTCAGGTCGCATGTAGATTCTTTGTATATTTTGATGAATGATGAAAAATATATCAAAATTGTACCATTAAAGCCTCAATTAATTGACTGTAACATAAAAGAACAGAAATGTTATACAAATTGCAAATGCGTAGAAGTACAGTAACTAAACAGACGTATGATCACCTATTATTACGGGGAACTGTATAGATGTTGTGGAGCCTTCTGCGTATGCTTGTGGTGAGTACGTAGCCAATGATGGCATCTCTCCGCTGAGCTACGCAGTGGCCCCTGGCAATACATGTTCATCTCGATTTTCAGCGGCAGTCCATTGGTGGACATTTTTGTTTTTCTTCAGATGGTGAAACTTGCCAAAGGTTAGGACATATGTAGCAAACAAAGCCAGTCTTCAAATCAGTCTGTTTTTAAGTTATGTTTAGTGGACACATAAATATATAACTACGTGATGTAGCACTCGGAACATATTCTGACCTCTGTGCACGAATTAAGTCATACCGATTTTATTTTTTTGTTAATCAAATTTTCTGTGTAAGGGAGCATCACTTTTAGTGGCACCGCACCAGTGAATACAGTTTGATTGTTTAAGGTGATGCTGCCATCAAAAAGGATACATGATGACAAAAAAACAGTTGTTTTATTAACATCAATCCTTCTGCAGCCGCGATTTATGAAACAAGTAGTCATTTGAAGGGACAGGTGAGAAATTAATAGATGTATGTGAACTTTTACCAACATGTGCATTTTGTCGACCTCATTAGGAATACTTATGGCAGAACTAATGGCCTTCATCTTTTACACCCTCTTAATCATCTCTCTAAATTGCAATCAGATATACACAAAAATGGAGATATTTCTCATTATGAATGATATATCTAATCATCGACTTTTTAAGCCAGTTTCAACCATTATTGATAGTAAGAAACGCGCTTTCATTAAAATGCTGTACAAAGACAGATAAATTGACTTTATTACTCTTTCTCATATTCTTCACAACAAAAAAGTTAAATAACTTATCCCACCCTGTTTGAACTCAAGTGTCCCCACTGAATCTTATAAATATACAGAAACAATTTCTTCTTCTGTTTCTAATCACGTGAAGACAGTGTCAGAATTTGAGGTTTATAGGTTTCGTCATAATGGATACCCCTGTGAATGTGGTCAGTCCCCATTTTTATCCAGTAATTATAGCTGTATCATCCAGAAAAGAAGGAAGATACAGACGGGGTGATAACCCTGACCATATCACCACAGTACAAAGATCAATCCATATCACCACAGTGCAAAGGTCACTGAGAACTACTTTCCTTCTAAATTCCAGTATTTGGGGCACGTCAAGCATGTAGTTTTCAAATGACCCAATTATTGGATCCTCCGTTACAGTTATTCATACGCAAAGCTATGCAAAGCTTTGTTTGATGAAATAAACTTTGAAACTGTTTTTAATTGTCTTTTTTTTTGTATTTAACGATGAAAATAAAATTACAGCTATAATTACAGGATAAAAGAAAAACCACCCGCTTGGAGCAGACTCGCAGCAGACTGGCGTCGTTCTCGCGGCGGATCACTCCTCGTGCAAGCACTCGGAGTGATCCGCGGGAACGAGGCCAGTCTGCTGACTCGTCTCCTCCACTTGGCTGGTTTTACTATTTTATCAAATCATCATGGTCATGTCATTACAGGCAATCTTTCCATTGTTCCCAATGAAACAGTGATAGATATGATTTCAAAAGGTCCTAAATTTAGAGAAGAGATCAAAATATCATGGAAAAGGGATAAAGAAACAGTAATGGAAGCAATAGAGAATTATGCTATAACATGGGCAAAAATGTAATGTTTCAGTTTTATCTGAGTGAACAAGATCGGTAGTATAGTGGATAGCAAAATAAACAAAAAAAAAAAAAGAACTAAATAACCACCTGATGCCATCCTTTATAAACCTGATGTTAACGCATGTGTACGTGATTGACATGATAAGTATGTTTTTGTTTCAGCTGACAAGGCTGCCAATAATATTATTGTACTTTGTAAACAGTTCTATCTTGACGTATTTGTCAAAGAATTGGGGTTACTAGACTCTGCCGTTCACTCATCTGCCTATCAAAAGGTTGACTTGACTATTCGGTTGAAGATGTAGTGGATGGTCACTATAAATATTTAGAAAAGTTCAACTTAACTTTCAAAAATAAATTCCGTAACTTACCAAGGATTTTTGCAATTCCAAAATTACATAAAAACCCATATAAATTTCATTTTATTGCTGGGTATAAGTTCTGTTCTACTAAAGAATTATCAGTTCTGCTAGCTAAAGGATTAGAAAAGGTACAGGAATTTGGGTTTATTACTATACAAGAATTAAATCAACGTCAGGAGTTAATAGGTTTTGGATATTAAAGAATTCTGTAAGTTTACGTGACCCTTTGCAAACAGATAATGTTTCACCTTACCAGCACATATCGTCTTGGCATTTTTTTTCCTCTCTATAATACAATACCTCATGCAGATTTGAAACGTAGCATTCAAACATTGGTTTTTAAAGCTTTTGAGAAATCTAAGTTTCAGAAAATTATAATTGGTCATAAACATGCTTTCTTTGGTAATTCTGGTAAGAATGGTCACCATGCATTTGCCTATGATCAGTTTATAGAACTATTTGAATATTTGATTGATAATATTTGCATATGTTTTGGTGTTTGTCTTTAGACAGGTCATGGGAATTCCCATGGGTACAAATTGTGCGCCACTTTTGCTTAATCTTTATTTATTTTTTTCACGAGTATAATTTTTTAATGAAAATGGCGAAAGATAAAAATTACCATGCTAGATCATTTAATTTAACTTTGAGATATGAATATGATTTTGTAAGTGTCAACAACAAACATTTGAGGGATTACACGACATCAATTTATCCTAGTGATATGGAACTTAAAGAAACCACTCAACCAAACAAAACATGCTCAGGTTTAGATCTACTCTTATTCAGTTATGGTGGTGTATTAAAATCAAAAGTGTATGATAAAAGAGATGATTTCAATTTTGATATAGCGAATTATCTGTATATAAGTGGTAATATTCCTATAAATTCTGCTTACGGCGTTTATGTCTGAAGACTAATTGCTTTCGCAAGAAACTGAACTGACTTTAAAGATTTTCTTGATAGACATAAATCACTTTTTTCGCAAATTTATTAAACATGGGTTTTTCTAAAGATGATTGAAAAGGCTTTTCTTAACTTTAAAGATAAATATAAATATGTTCTAAACAAAATCATGTTGATTTCTATGAACATATTAATAGGGTATTATCCGAGTATCAGTAAAACACATAGAAATATGTTTTGGTATGGTAATTTTGAGGCGGAGAGTGCTTCACCTTGAGTTTGATCAAACTTATTATACTAGAACACTAACATAACATTAACTTAAAAACAAGTATAAAATGAAATAAAGACCATCTAAGTTCTCAGGCATCATGTTGAACGATACAGACCTTCTATTTTCTCATCCTTTTGGATATATTGCCAAATTTAAGGAATACTTACTCAGCTGATATAAGTCATACTTTTATAAGACTTTTAGGCCTATAGTGCTGGTTTTTCAATTGAGAAAGGAGGCTGGAAGAACTTAACCCTTATTTTGGTGTTTAAATTCAAATTTTGACATGTTATGGAATTCTAATGTAAATATAGTGGTCTGACTTAAAATTTTTAATTCTCATGTCATTGTTTGGATGATGTCTATGAACTATGGTCGTGTAATTACTTTTATAGCTGTACATTAAAATCAAGGGCTTAATTTGTTTTAAGCCTACTTTAAATGAATGTGGGTGTTTTCCAAAGTGGGAGGACTAGGATCTCGTAAAACCAATTTACCCCGCTGCCAAAATTTGTTGTAACCTGTTCCAAATCAGGTAGAAGATATCCTTTTTCATTTAAATTTCATTATTATTGGTCATGGATTCTTTCGACGATGAACATGTACTATTTCGAAAATGATACTGGATCTGACAAGGTTGAGCTAGTATTCAGCTTGTTCTCATCACTACCATTGAAAACGGTGGTCTAGTTGTCTTTTGATGGAACTATTATGCATTTTGCTAACAATCTGAACATTCAGGCATTTTCTGTACATATTCCAGTGCAGTAAGTGTAGTGGGACTGGTGTTGTTTTTTACAATTGTCTCATGATTATAGTTTGTTAGTGTAAAAATCATGTCAGGTTGGCTCAAAGTGTCTGATGTGCAGCTGATGCATAATTGCCTTCAGTAAATGAGTAATATATATATATATATATATATATGTATATATATATATATATATATATATATATATATATATATATATATATATATGTATATATATATATATGTATATATATATATATATATATATATATATATATATATATATATATATATATATATATATATATATATATATATATATATATATATATATATATATATATATATATAATAAGCATCTAAATCAGCTGACTGACAAGTTGACCTGTGCCTGATTGTCAATGAAAAAAATAAAAACTGTTACGTGGAAGAGAGCTGTACCTTCAGTTGCCTTTAGGAATTTCAACACGATTTCTCTCTGCCTTGGTTTAAACATATTTTTATTTCGCAACAAACTCATTGAAGTACATTTGACAGCAATGTCGCGATTGAGAAAGAGGGCTCGGCCCTATATGAATCTCTCTTTCAGAAGGAAGACCCAAGAACAGGACGGAACCAAACACACAGTAACGTAAACAAGAAGACGAAACTATGACGAAACAGACAGAACATTACAGTTCTCCATGTACTGTAACAGGATTGTCGTGTTCCATACCAATGAACCAGATAAATGATATGATAACCATGCCCTGTTGTGAGGAGGGTACAACCCTACCTTGCAAAGATATAAACAATGTATGAGTCAACCAATACTTGCACGCTTAAAGCGTCCACTGCTGGCTATATATTCATGGACTGCTGCAAATATTTTGAAATTGTCGGGAAGAGAACAAATGGGAGAACCATATAACACTGTTTGCAATGGGACAGGTGCATATCTTGCTATTTCCGTGTGTAATTTGGAACGGAAGACAGTATATAAAGGAGAGGAAAAAAAGTAATGCCACACATCTTCAGAGGCTAAGCCGCATGGGCATGTCGCCGAAGCTGTAACACCAATCTTGCATAAATATGAATTTAACTGGTTAGCACCTAAACGTAAGCGGGTATGTTGAATAGCATTGAATCTGTCACCAAAATTAGACAATTCGTCAAATGCCAATGATCTCTCTACAGGATGTGATATTTTAGATTTAAATACTGAAATAGAAGGAGATTTTCGTATGTCTACAGGTAACTCGTTCCATAGTCTCACTGTGGAAGGAAAGAAGGATTTGTCTAAGAGGACGGTGCGGGCCCTGAAACGTGGAAGATCAAATTTTTGACGGGTATTGGGAGCTTGTAAGTGAGGATCCGGAACCGAGGGAATTAGGGAGCACAGCATATCTGGGGCAAGGTTGTTCACCATTTTATACATTAGTGATAGATTAGACAATTCGCCCCATTTTGCCAGGGTATGCCATCCCGTTTCCTCGTATAATTTGGCGCTGCGTGTCCCTCGCATTGCACCTGTGACTACGCGGGCGGCCTCTAACTGAACATTTTCAAGTTTAACCTCCTCGGACACTGTACAACCACCCCACACTTGGCTGCTATATTCAAGAATGGGTCTTACGAAAGACATATAGATGGTTTCTAGAGTTGTTCTATCCAAAGTAAACTTTAAACTCTTCATAGTATTTACTAATTTGATAGATTTGTTAGTAATTTCCGTTATGTGATCAGTCCATCGAAGATCTGAACGTAATGTGACACCAAGATGTTTGTGTTGTTGGACATCTTGTAGGACATGATCTTAAAAATAGATAGGTGGATAGATGGGAGAATTAGTTTTGCGAGAAACAAGCATAGAATCAGTTTTGGATGCGTTGAATAGTATAGACCCATATCTTTTACATGGATTGCGAAACAGGCCAAGCCTATATTAACCACTCTCCATGGCACATATCGTGGCGTATACTTCCTACCTACATGTTTGGTGGAGGAAACCGAAGGACTCGGAGAAAACCACCGTGCACTGTCAGAGTGGTAGGAACTCTTTCCACATGCTTCCCCGGCCGTGAATCGAACCCGGGCCGCAGAGGTGAAAGGCGAGCGTGTTGCAGCTCAGCCAACCATGCACCCTGACGTTGGACCTGGCGTTGAATGTAACCAGCCAGTCATGTGACCACTGATTTATGGCAGATAGATCGGAGTTAATAGTTTCAGCAGCTTCAGCTGGGTCTTCAATATCCAAGTAAAGGGTAGTGTCATCTGCAAAGAGTTTAATTTTACATTTAACCAGATCCACAATATCATTTATGTAGATCAGAAATAAGAGTGGTCCGAGTACGCTGCCTTGTGGAACACCTGCACAAATTTTTCCCCAGCTAGAGGACTGTCCCTTCAAGACGACACGTTGATATCGATTACTTAAATAATCACAGAACCAATCAAGTAAATTACCGGAAATCCCATTTTTACGCAATTTGAATAGTAGACCAGAGTGCAGAACCTTATCGAATGCCTTGCTAATATCCAGAAATATAATGCGAACTTCCTTGTGATTGTCGATAGCGAGACATAGTTCATGATATAAAAATAAGAGTTGGTTTACAGTGGAATCATTAGGTATAAAGCCAGATTGATGGGCCGAAATGACTAGATTATCACGGAAAAAATTAAATACATGTTTGAACACTATTTTTTCAAAAACTTTACCAGTGCAGCTTAGTAAGGAGACAGGCCTGTAATTGTTACATATATTATCCGGACCTTTTTTATGTAGAGGAGAAACATTTGTTTTTTTCCAAAGAGCTGGGAATTCTTTATTCTCTAGTGATAAATTGAACAATTAAGTAAGTTGTGGCGCTATGGCAGGGGCAGCTTCCTTCAAAAGTCGCGCACTGATACCATCAGGACCGGAAGCCTTAGTAGTGTCCAAATTAAGAAGTGTTTCAAGAACCTCTGATTCCATTATAGTTAATGAATCAAGCCTAAGATCAGGAATATTGGATAGGTCTGGCAAGCTAGCTGTCGAAGAATCAACCTGGCACTATTTCAGAAAGAAGGAATTAAAAATTTCAGCTTTAGCGAGGTCTTCAGAGATATGCTGATCTTCGTGTACAAGGGAAGGAACTGATTGTACGTGATTTCTGTTTAAAAAGTACTTTACCGTACGCCACCAGCATTTATCCCTCCGAGAAGGGTTTATCAAATCAGCTCGAAGCTTATTGTTATACTCATCTTCTGCCGCTTTGAGTTTCTCTTGGTAAGTATTACGCATGCGACAAAACAAGGCCCATTTATTATTTTCATAATTTCTACTTTTAGCTTTGTCATACTGACGTTGGACCTGGCGTTTTAGTGAACGAAGTCGGGAAGAGTACCATGGTAGGTCACAAGGTCTTACCTCAATTAAATTATTGGGAATACAATGAGCTGCTGCCTCGAGGAAAAGTTGGGACCACGAACCACAACATGAGTTTATATCGTTGGAGATAAAGCAAGGTGACCTGTCTAGCCCATGGAGATAATTTCTGAAAGCATTGTAATCGGCCTTTTCATACTGCCAAATTTTTCTTTTGTAAGCAGGTTCTTTCTTTCTGCGGAACAATAAGTTGGCACCAACAACACAGTGATCACAATTAGATAAGGGTGGAAGTACAGATACTTCGTTAATATAGGAGGGAACATTTGAGATGATCTGATCAAGACAAGTTGCAGACTGGTCGGTGATACGAGTTGGCTCGTTCACATGACGTGAGAGGAGATTAATGCGGATAAATAATTCAAGCTTTTGACCCGACTGAGTGCTCCAATCGGAATTTAAATCGCCAGTTAGAATGATATTTTTGATGCCCGTACTTTTTGCCAAGTCAAAGCTCTCCTGGAGTTTATCCCAAAACTCAACAGAAGAATTTGGAGGTCTATAAACCACACCAAGGAGAAATTTATTGTTATTAAGCCTAACCTCACACCATAGAAGTTCCAAATCGGCTACTTCTAGATCCATTCGTTGAATTGCAAACAATGCCTTGGAGACATAAACTGCGACACCACCACCTGCATGTGGGCGATCACGTCGAATAACATCATGATATTCCGGGATACGGAAATTTTCAGAAGCGGAATTTGAGGAAAGAATGGTTTCAGAAAGAGAAATTATGTCGAAATCTGGGACCAAATTGGCTCGAAGTGACATCAGTTTATCTTGGGAAAGACTTCGACTATTTGAATGACATAGGGAAATATCGCAAAAGTGTTGAGTCGGGCCAGGGTTAATTGCAATATCACCTGCTAGGAGCATAAGTAGGGGACTAACTGTAAGTATTTACTCTATATTGCGTGAGAATCTGTGAGAAATAATATACAGCATAAAACCTGACAAAAATATGTGTCCCTTTGTAAAAATACACATATTCAGGAATACCAGGGGTAGAATGACATATAAAAGTGCGTACATCGACCCCAAAGTTTGCAATGGAGCTCCAATTTCGCAGAACATAGAATTTGTATACGTAGTTGTGACGCAATAAAGGGGAAATAAATTTTGCCTATAACGTTTCGCAAGCATTTGAGTACAAAGTAGAGTAGGGCTCGGAATGCATACATTATAATATTCAGTTTATATACCCATGCAATGTCAAAACTGTTAAAGTATAATAGAGAACCTTTTACAATTATCAGTAACCGATGGTAAATCAAAAGGTAAGGTTCTGTTGACGAGGCATTATACAATATGACATAATTGCCAGGTAAAAAAATATGAGAGTAGTAGATTATACAAATTATGAGTGGTACATAAATATTGGTTGCGCCAACCACAAAACATATAATATTCATAAAACATGAGGTCATAACGAATGATATAACGGACCAAACAGCACTTAGTGTGATGTTTAGATACATAAATAATAAGGACAGGCAGTTAGGCAGATGCAAGGTAGTGCGTTCGGTAACGAAGCTCTGGGTATAATGGTATGCGTGGAACACGAATAGGACGAATTCAAAATCTGACAGCCTGTCATAAATTGATAGGCACAGAAACACAAAACACATAACATAAAGTTGTATAGTAAACAAAATGAACGGACAAAAAGGGGGAGACATATAGTCCAGAAAATGTTCTCTAAAAAGCGGCGTACAAGTATACTGACTGCTGTGTGTATCCTGGAGAATCAATGCCCGCAATCCGGCGACTCATTTCTCGGCGATACAAAAAAAAAAAAAAAACAGAGAGCGGTAGGGTTATGCGCTCCTTGACCTGGAACAAGAGCAGTGTCACTACCACCTTGTTACACACATTGTGCGGTCAAGCAGACTAAATCAGGTGTGAAACAGAGTATATAAGGTCACTTGTGTTTACCAATAAATCTGAAAGAAAAGTTGGCTTTTTTTGTGAGATTCGCGCCAGTCATATTTGCCACTAGTAAATGGAACAGCACATTCAGCGTCTCTGACTATAATACTGAAAATTTACAAAAAAATGGAAAATGTCTGTTTGACATTTGTACATCTCTGTCAACAGCAACAGTAAGTATAATATGGAGCTCCACTATTCAAGTATAAGACGGAGCGCTGTCAAAAGCAAAAATGCAACAAAAACAATGATAATACATTGTGAGAGAAGACATAGCAATCACAAAATATGTGACACAATAGTCAGGTAGAAGACCTAACGCGGTTACTGTGCAGAGACATCGGACACAGACATGCTTCGCATCACTCTGGACGGAGTGGGGTGCGTCAGGACGTCACGTGCAGCGTCATCCTCTCTGGCATCAGTTGAACCGTCTGGTTGGAGCTTTTCAAGATCAGCTGGGCGCGAAATCACCAGGCGATCGCGACGATCTGTATTGTCTTTGACAAGTATTTTGCCGTCAACAACCCACGTGTCTTTAATGTGGCCACTTCTTTTTAACTGTCTGGCCTGGAAGGCGAGAGAATTGCGCTTTTTTGTTAAGTCCTCATTTATGTAAATGTCTCTGCAACCATTCAGCTTGGCACGGTTTGCATATACTCTTTGTCTAGCTCGATAGGTGGCAAAACGGAATATCACAGCTCTAGTGGACTCCGGCTGAGGCCTGCCTATACGATGGGATCTGCAGATATCCCGATCGTTCAGTTCAATTCCTAGGGAATCTTTGAAAAATTGGCTGCACATCAAATCAGTATTTTCTTGATCAGTCTCTGTCCAGTTGTTTTTGAATCCGTAAGCAGTTTCGGCGGGAGTACTGCTCGCTGTCATCTAAAGCCCATTCGAGCTCCTCAACTCGACGCTCCAGTGTTGCTATTTTGTCCTCAGCTGCCTTTAATCTGTCAACTAACAGATCAGAGATCTTGCTCTTAATAACGTCATTCTCAAGGGCACTTGACAGAAATTGAGCGAACTGCTCAGCACTGTTTATGTTTAGCTTTTTGGACATGGTGTATGGCAAGAATCAGATTGAGTTCAGAGGAATCAGGCTATGGAAGTATGAATGGGCATATATGTCCCACGTATGCATATACAAAAGTCATTCAGTGCATGCCCAAGGCTGGACGGTTGGATAAGGGCATATGTACAAGGATGCCACAAAAGTCAGAAAACTCACAGAAGTTGAATCCGAGCGATCTTCATCAGGAGCCTGCACTATTGCACTTCACGCCGACTGGTAGAGAATCCAGAAGACTTACATTTTACTTCCAAAAACTGATTATTTTGCTGGACAGAAAAAGTCACGCTCCGTCCTGCGTGACGCATGCGCTCTTGATGGATCAAGATCTCTGCCTTTCTTTCTTTTCATAGAACCTAATTCTTTTGCTGATAATTGTGGTAGAATTTTACAATAATTAGGATCGTTTTACATTTTGACCTTTTGAACTTTATAGAACCATGAGTTAGATGTAAATTATGCTAAGTTGACTTGTAAATGACTTACAATGGCATACTACACTTTTTCAATTCTAAATTATTACCTTAATAAATGACTTATTAGATAACTTGTGTGATTTTATGCTTTCTTGAACATTAAAATGTCCTTTGAAAAATACTATTGGAAACCAGACTTGAAATGTGACTACATTCCTTACAATTTTTGGCTATTGCAATTTGACTGCTGTTCTTGCAATGTTTGACTACTGTTTTTTTTTTTTTTTTTGAGGCCGGATCTCACTTGTTTCTGGTTAATTTTTGACCTTTGAACCAGTGTACTTCCAAATTCTGACAGTGTTTTGATTTTTCCCCACTATATCTGCACATTCAAAAACTTTTCTTTTTGAAATACTCTTAGTTTATTACCTTTAAAACAACATCATGTCTTTAGCTACATGTCTAAAACACATCGAATTGTATAATCATGTTGTTTGGATTCTTGTTGATGGTCATTTTAGGCCTAGGGGGCTTTTCTCATGGATTCATGTTGGTGTTAGTATCACTTTGTGTACTTGTATGGATGATGATCATTATTGAGGCGGTGGCTGCAACTAGTACCCTTTAAATGCTGACGTTTTTTTATTATTTCGAACAAATTAGGAACCTTTGCTTACAAATTCTCTGATGTGCTGCAGATTGTGGTCCTTTTTCATGAATTGACAGGTCCTATAAGAATATGAATGATGCTCCTGTTCACGCCAATTTACTGAAATAGGCCTATACTTTTAAACAGAACTTTTTGTATTCCCTCATGTTAAAACTAGACATGGCTATTTTGACCCTATGGACCTTTCCACATACGTTTTGGACTCTTCTGGGTACAGACGAACTATAAAATTATGTGATTTGGCTATACATACCAAAGAACCTTGCCTTTGGTCGGAATCGACTTGGATTTGTTCATTGGGACTACGGTTTGGAGATGGTAATGACATTATCTAATATATATATATATATATATATATCATGTTCGGAAAGAGCGGGACTCGAACCTGCAACCTTTGGCACCAGTCGCCTAGCTGAAACGGGAAACGCACATATCCACTCGACCAAATCCCCATTCCTTAAAAGAATGGTTCAATGGAGGTAATTATGTGCGAGTGCCATATCAACACGGTATTGCAGTATATTTACTGGGTCGGCATTTATTTCCAGAATCGGGCACTTAAATCCATCAGCATTAAGGAAATGCCAAAAATATAGATTTCATGTTCGGAACCAGCGGGACTCGAACCTGCAACCTTTGGCACCAGTCGCCTAGCTGAAATGGGAAACTCACATATCCACTCGACCAATATATATATATATATATATATATATATATATATATATATATATATCTGTGTGTGTGTGGGGGGGGGGGTTACGCGGAAAGACCCGTACTTCTCAAACAAGAGCTATTTAAAGGCTAAGCCCTTAGAGCAATCATAAGAATGCAACATTTTGATAAGGTTTTAGAAACAAAAGGACACCAATATGAAATAGGATAAAATAAAATAGGTTCAGGTACAAATGTAAGACGACATTTACCGGAAAATGGTATTTTTTTCTCGGACAACCGATATATATATATATATATATATATATATATATATATATATATATATATATATATATATATATACATATATATATATATATATATATAAAAGTGCTGACCCATACAAAGGCTAACTTAAGCTATTTCGTCCATTTCGTGAGTATTTGCCTGGGCAAATTACACATTCATGCTCAAAATCGCCGCTGGTGCAGAGGAGTCTTCATTTATTTCTTTATTTCCTTAAAGATATGAAGCCAGCACCTTTCGATAAACTCTTATCACTTTTTAATGTATTTGGATAGTTTGATGCTTAAACTTCATGCTCCAAAAACTCAGATGTGTTAAATTTGAAAAAACTGAGCTGGGAACTTTTGTTTACACTGTAGAGTGTCTGCACTGCTGCCCACATGGGCCTTGTTTGCATGGGTGTGATAATAAACCGTGTCATTGTTTGCACAGTCATTAGTGCATGAACCGTGGAGACTAAGTGAGCCACTGACAAGGGCTGCACATACGGAACAGGAAAGCATTACCCACGGAGAGATAAATGGGTCCGTACAGACTAATCACTACCATTGTTATGACTACTTTGAGATTGTTTATTGATATAAAAACAAATCATCACAATCCACTGAGGAAAACTGCATGGAAACACACACTCAAACAAGCCAAGTATGTTTGCCTTTGAAGATCCCAAGTTTAAAAAAGTCGAGTTTAAAGCCATTAAATATGCCTTTTTGGAATGACAACATCACAGAGGTAAATCAAAAAGTTTGTTTCATACAATAATAAAAACACAGGACATAACAAGTGAGTTTTTGCCATATTACAGCCATAAAAGCATTCAAATTGGCAACATTTTCTTTCAACGCAATTCTCTCGGAACTGTTTGTTTTGCACAGTCTATGCACTTTGTATCTTACCTAACAAACAAACGGATTGCTCTATCATATTACGATAAGTGGATACCGAAAGAAAAATATCATATCCAGAAACGGATCACGGGAATTATTTTTCAGACTAACCCTTGCGTGACTTTTGGATAAGTTTTGCGAAAAAAATGAACAACATGCTAAGACCAACATAATAATTTTAAATCTTTTTATTTATGCTGTTTAAGCACTCAGCATTGAATACGATCCTGGACAGGGATATGTTTATTCAAAGTCTTAATTGCAACGTTAAAATAAAAATGGTGCGACTTCTTCGCGAAAAAATGTGAAAACCTACCACGTCAGAAAGAACGGGAAAAAACCCTTTGGCCACTGCACCCTAGCTTGAGATCTTCTCCATAAAGTATATATTTCGCCATTCCTCTTACTGCCGAGTTAAAGTTGTCTCTGCCATCCGATAATATCAAACTAACGGAATCCTTTTTCAGGCTTTCCATGGGACAATTTGACTATGTTGCTGATGACCTAACAGAGAGTTACGCCACTTTAACTTATATGCCTTAAATTTCACCGTGACAGATTTTTTTTTTTTTTGGTCATTCGATATGTTACGCGGTCCTTGGAGTAAAAATGAGGACAATTAGAGAACAGAGAGATGATGAAGAGAAAAAAAGGACAAAAGCAGAAATGACTAAAGAGAGAGCGACAGAGTGGGATGAAGTAAGCAGAGACACAGGAACCATCCTCAACCCTACGTTCTCCAGGGCCTGTTGCACTAAATAGGATCATGGAGAACTCCAGACATGCCCAAAGTATAATTGTAATCAGGCTTACTTCTGGAAAGGGACTTGATAAGTACTTGACCAATGTGTTTAATACTAAAATAATAGTGCACACGCGAATGACCTTCAACAAAGGTCAGTGGTTTCTGGAAAGCTCGTATACGATCGCTGGGAAGCTTTGGTTCTTACTCACATGAAGATTCAAGAACCATGATGATTAAGCCTGCGCTATGCTATGATAGTTGCCGACAGTCGTCTTTCAGGACTTAGAAATTAATATGAATGACCGCTCGCTACTTCAAAAGCCATGGGGGTAACTTCAGTGAATTATGTATATATACTTCAGTAACTATTGAAGCCATTGGATTCGAAACCTATACGCGGGTATGATCCTGTAGAAGTACCGTATTTCCCGTACATGGTAGCACATTTTCTTGGCAAACTGACTTGACTTGCACTTGACACGTTATGATTATATGGAAATATATTGTCAGGTTACAGAAATGTCGTTATTCATCGGCTTGCTATGAACATTTTTTTTAATTTCTGTTGCATAAAAATACACTTCCCACTCGCAGGGTCCACGCGCATACGGCAACTTTGGCGCTGTTATGACTTACATTGATTGGATATCAATAAATTGCGCCGACTATTGCATCACTATCGCATCTTTTGTAATAGGAGAAGTGGCTCGTGAGCATCAACAAAATATCAAAGTACAGTGCATGTATCCATTTTGCCAGCTTTTTCATAAGTCTTTGATAAATATTTTCAACCAAGCATGTGGGTATTTCCAAAAACGTAAACTTTTTTTTGTATAACAACCAATATGGTTTCCGCAGACATGGTCCCATTAAAGTAGGAACCAAAGAATTGATTTTCAAATTACTAAGGATGCACTAAGGTAAAATGATATATGTGTATTTTGCTTTATTCACACCAAACCTTCGACACTATCCATTATGCTCTTGTACTGCAAGCTGAATCATTATGGTGTCAAAACACACTTCTAATTTTTTAAATATTTACTTGATTAACCGTAAACAGTATGTTTACGCTTATGATGCAAATTCTGAACTCATGCCCATAAGCACTGGAGCTCCGAAAGGTTCCACCTTAGGACCAATACTAACAAAAATTGTATTATATTTATGAGCACAATTTTCGATTTCATAATGTTAATAGATGACTCTACAATATAAAGCACCTTGCATTCTCTTATTGTGAACATGAACACCGACATTGATAAAAATATCAACGCCAAGCTCTTTAAAATATCGGATAGCTAAATGCTAATAAGTTATCACTTATCATGTGAATAAAATCAAATTCATGACACTTCATCAAATAAATAAAAAATATCGATGTCCGAGTATAATATCTATAATTCTTAAATCGAACATGTTGATACGTCTTATATTTTCTTAGAATTACTCTTGGTGGACATCTCCAAAGGAATGATCATATGTGTAAGATATGTGAAAAGAATAATTCTCACACTGAACCCGTATGTAAAAGCCTGAGTATGGTATAATTAAGACTTGTACTGTGTCCAGATTTTAATTTTCTCGAAAATTTGTATATAAAAAAACACCCTGATAACCTGCTTAAACTTCCTTTGCAACATAATCAAGAACTACACCATTACAATATCAGAATCAATCGGAATTTTTATATATCTGAATGCATGAACATGGTTTTGCAAAAGTACTTTGCACTTTTATCTGCCTAGAACAAACATTATGCTTCACTCCATATTCGGGAAAAATATTCTCATAGTCTTAAGGAATAAGAAAATACATTTGAAATCATTACATCTAAATGGATCAAGATGTCTGTAATATCGATAATTATATATGTCGATAGTTTAGCTTATGGTAATAACGACATGTGTCTTGTCTTTGAAACTTAATAACATAATTACAAGTTATTATTTCTCCAGTGCCGTGCTTATAATTTTTCTGTTATTTGTAATGGGACTTCCATTATAGCGATAAAATTTGTCTTTTTATGAGTCTCTCACACCAATCCTCGTTATGGAATCAACATATCTTGTTTATTCAATTCCTAATTATAAAGTATCTTGTATTGGCCGAATAAATGTATTCAAATCTAAATCTGATCAAGATGCACAGAGACAAAGTTAATAAAAACAGTTAGAGTATTATAAAGCACATGTGGAGGGGAACTGTCTCTATAAACGTGCGTTATATGAGCATCAACTGCAAAAACACAGGAATAGTTCGTATATAAGCATTACAAATTGATAGTTACAGCACAAACCACAAGGTGTTCTTTCATTTCACCAGGTGCCTTGTTCCACGGGCTTAACTTTTGCACAATTTCCACGATTGTAATTAAAAAGCATTATTCTTATCTGGCTATAAAAAACTCCTACTTTCATTAAAAGCTTCTGGTAATAACATTCTAGTTAAACGCCCCATAACCAATATTGCTCTATCGATATACATTTGAAGGGGTAGTCACGTGACCACATTGCAATACGATTTTTAATTACACCATTTGACATGATTTGACTTCGCTGAATTAGCTCATGCCTGCATATATATACATACATACATACATACATACATACATACATAGAGACATACATATTATGTATTTTCATTGTGCGTGTATGTATGTATGTATGTATGTATGTATGCATGTATGTATTTGTGTATGAATATGATAAGGGTATTGTATTTTTAATGATTATCTGTTACTATTAAAATAAAAACTCTATATTTCTTTTGGCGCGAATGCTTCATATAACAGCTTAAAGTTTTGCTACAAAATACTGCAAAATGTTCTTTGATTAACAACATCATAAATAATTTCAGGCATCTATACATCAATGAATAACATGACACTAGTAACAGTATTTTAAATACAAGCGTGTAGTACCATGCGATTTCATATATTAGGTTCCATCCCAGGTATATTACCCGTTGCATGAAGTGCAAGTCAATGGAACATAAGTAATTTTAGACTGTCAAAGCTTGAATAACAGTTGTTTAAGTGTTTAATAAAGCAAGTGCAAGACATTTTGTCGAAACATTAAGCTCTTTCATTATATCTTTATTAAAAGGTGGGTTTGCCTCTTTGGTATAAATTGAAATAACGGTGGTTTTGTTTACCATTGAACATGATATTATATCAGGGTGGTATACAAACTTTGTTTCAGCATTTAGAAAGACGATCATATTTGTCATTAACTTTTTTCTTTCACATCAACTATTTTCCGTTTGTGTTGGATTTGCGACGAAGATTACTAAATTAAAATCAAGAGAGTGAAAAGATTACTTTGATCGGTAAGTGCGTATCTGATTGAGTCAAATTGAGTCTAAAATCGGTCAAACATGAAGGTCTACTAAAATTGTCACCGATGCACGAACTTAAATCTGCATTTCAATAAAGTTTGACGAGAATGCAGTGAGCTGTTTGCAAAAAAATACACGTATCGGCAATCACCAAGTTGTAATCGATTATTAAGAAAACTATAAATTCCATAAAAATTACAGATATATTTGCGGCCACTCTAGAAAGCGTAAAATTTCTTTCGTAGAAACGCTGTCAAGGTATATTCCAACCACAATTAGGGGATGCAGCGGGCGGGCGAGTGGGTGAAATTAACGCAGAAAGAGCACACTTACACGTCTCGAAATTACAGCCACATATGATGTGCAGGGATAGTCATAGGTGTTCCAATGCAACCCAAAATGCAACAAACCATCAATATGTATGTATATATAAAGCACCGAAACGCGGCCAAAAGAACCAAAGGTATTTTGCTGTTACTGTGGGGGAGCAAGAATGAAGTTGGGTGTGAATGAATTTGTTAACCAGGTCATTGGGTCACTCGTGAGTGTCAGTATTTGTGTAGTTACTCCTGCAGAGTTCATTGCGATATTTTAAATTTGACGTGATTGCAGCTGGGACATTGTGAGAACTCAAGAATAGTTTGAGCTGGAACTATGAGGTGGCACCTGATGTTATATAAAGACAAGATAGCTAATGCAAATTAACCTATTTGTGACTCACTCTACAACTTCAACGAACATTTATGAACCTTTTATATTTCCGCTATTTTTGCATATCGGGGCTAAGGTGCTGGCAGCTGCTACACACGAAACAGCGGAGAACTGTCAGTTTTCAGTAACTGTATGTTTGTAATCAGCTGATCTACGTTCCTGCGCTGAATGACATCAGCGAAGTATGAAATGGCAACTGATAAGCCATGCTGGGATGTAGGCCTATATCATAATACATTTATAAGCACATGCCGGTATCCCTTCAGTGGCTGTCTTGCAATGTAAAATAGTTTTATTATTGTTGCATTTTTTACGTCGAGAGAGAGAGAGAGAGAGACAGACAGACAGACAGACAGACAGAGAGAGAGAGAGAGAAAGAGGGAGAGAGAGAGAGAGAGAGAGAGACAGAGAGAGAGAGAGAGAGAGAGAGAGAGAGAGAGACTTTATGGTAATTTTCAACCCTTTTGATAGACTGTTCGTTGAATTTGCTGTTATAGTCTTTCTTGCCTTTTCCTCTTCCAGATTTATTCCCAATGTGTTTTTGCATTCATTTCCTTTTAACCGAAGTTTCTACATAACATAATGATCATCGAGAGTAGACTACGAAAGTACAGTTACAGCTTAAGTCCTGAATTCAGCGCCTTCAGAAAAGGTCGACTGGGAAACTTAATGCACTGTGCATAATTCAAATATTTTAAGATTGAAACAAAAGTGAAATAATTGCTGCATATTTCCTTCCGCTATAATTGGTACACGAATTGGGCGGCGGACACCGCGCACCACCTGAGTGACAGAAAAATCTCTTCAATACCCTCCTACGGCGAGCTCGGTATGCACGAATACAATTCTCTGATGGCTATGTGTATAAGGCAAGAAGCTCATTGATGCAGTGTCATATCTATGGTCCATGCACATCAATTATGAGCTTTTTGTTTTAATATCTGTCTAACATGCAAATTTTGGTCACAATATAAAGATAACATTTTTACGCATCCCACCGCCCTCAGATATTAGAGTAAACATGTTCTGTTCCAATAACCTTGCTGTCATAGGAGGAAAGGCCGTGAATTCGTCAAACTTTGGCTACTTAAAGGCTAAACTCTGAGGGAAACCATATGAACGCAACATTTTAAAGGGTTTAACATACAAAAAAAAGCAAAAATAATACAAGATGAAATAAAATTAGATCAGATACAAATGTAACAAGACATTGACCAGCAAGTACACCTCTTTCTTGGATAATCGGTATATATACATATATATATATATATATATATATATATATATATACATATATTGTATTTGAGTCTTTTTATATATATATATTTATAATAAAAATAATAACAATGATAATGGTAGTAATAATGATAACACATTTTTACTCATACACACACAAATATATACATGTACATACATATATTATACATATATACGTATGTACTCAAGTACCTATTTACCTACTTACTCATGGCTCTACCTGCATGCAAGAAAACATGCATACACAGCCCGGAGAGGCAGACATGAGACATTTTGGCCCGACACTTTGAGTTGATGGTGGTACGATTAGTTCCTTTAAAATTGCGTAACGACGAAACATATATCAAATATAAGTGAGAGCATAGGGGTTTGTTTATATAACAGAACCCATAAACAGGTACATTTAAATCATACTTGCTTTGTGACACTTGTTGGCAACATTTCAATCTTGCACCACAGATGGAGTTTCTAAGCCGTATTGTGTGTTACGTGTAAAACAAAGTGTCTGGTCACGGAAAGGTACAACGCATTCCACCCGCTTGGAACACAGTTCTTGAAAATTAAGAAACAAGACAAACAAAATGCTATATATGCTTCATAATTACACGCTTTTTCTTCTCCATAACTGCATGTTGATATGCCTCGAAGCGCCAGTATCCGTACGTTGCATGTATAGCGTAAATATATGCATTCGTAATTCGACATTGGTAAGTGTGTATATTTCGAAGAAATGTAAACGGATATCGAATTCAGACACGCGCTTATTTCCAAAAGCAAACCGAACATTTATTATTTCAAAGGCAAAGTTGATTGCACTGCCACTTGGGAATATTGCTATAAATGGCCAAAACTGCGTCCTAACTTTTTGTGGCGAAATGAAGTCCAGATGGAATCTTACAATACAAAAAATTTTAAACCCTTTACCAATTTGTTCGGTAGACTGGATCTACGGACAAACCAAGTCTGCCACAAATACATGTGACCTTGGATATTATAACAACAGGTTACGATTTGAATCTTGCTACTCCCTGGAGGGCGCTGTTTTTCTATCCAATTGTAATAAAATGCAACTGAAAATACTCTGTGCCCCGCAGGATTATTATTGTGCATATTTTAGTATATCATACCAAATTATCCTTCAAGTATATACTGTAGTGCAACATGTGACTGTCGCAGAGGTTATGGTGACATGTTACACAAAATTGAGCTTTCTCTCGATAATTTCAGCGGGAAAAATATTAAATGAATGTTCACGTCAATCTTTCTACGATTGCTCTTTGATTTTGGCTGATGTACAATTTGTCAGTGCACCGAAAGAAAACCAGCTTAATTACTCAGAGACTACACTTAAAAGTAATTGCGGTCGTCTGATATTGAACAAAAATGTATGGTGCCCGCGATTTACACTACTGATGCCACATTGGGTAATAATTTCAGAGCGAAGACTTTTTATCAACATCACTTTACTAACACTGTATGTATATACTCTTGGGGGATATTGCAGTTTTGGGCATTTTTTATTTGCCCAGGAAAATTCTACCATTAAAAACCGATTTTGCGGTCGAGTTGAAAATTTAAACATCAAATCAAAGCATTACCGGTACTTTATCAAGTTTGTCGGTAGTTGCTATCGTTCATGTAAAACTTTTCAAATGTCGCTTGTCTACAACTTCTTGTCGAAGTTGCCTCAGATGAAAATCAAACGGATGCAGGTTTTGTCGTTTTTTTCAATTAGAATGAAAAGTATGAAGACCGGAGACAAGTTCGAACTAGTGCATCTTGTCTTTATTCTGAGAACCATGATTGGTTTGAATTATGCCGCCTATATTAAACTTCACTTCCCGAAAACACATAAACAGAAATTCAAAATCATAGACGGTCCATGGCCACATGGGTTAGTAACCTGGGGCCAGGCTGGAGGAAACAAAATCTGTTTTGATGAGTCTATTATCATTAGTACCGGTTTTGTTTTAGCAGTATCATTCGTTTCTGCCACTACTGTACTGAGTGCCTGGAATGCACTCATTGTCGTTTGGAGTCTTTTCCCTGAGGAAATCAAACCCTACTTACTACGTCATCACTTTCTGTGGTTATCTGTCACTCTTTTCTCTGTCATGCCTGAAAACTATTTTATTCACATTGTGTTGACGGCTCAAAAGAATAACTTCCTTAACTTTACACTGAATAATTTCCAATGGCATGCGCCTGCCAAAGTAGATTGTGAATATGGGGGATTAGTCCTATATGATGGAAATAACATCACATCCAGCGTTAAAATTGGCCCTGATTGTGGCATGTGGCTTCCGTGGAATATGCAGGGAAAGATCCGCATTGTTTCGGCAAGCCAGTTTCTTTTGGTCGTTGTATATTCATACCTTTCCCGCATACAGCTACACTTGCAGTTATCTGTCACACAAACGACGTGCAGGGGATCCTGACAGATATGTTCAGCTTCTGCGAGACATTCAACAAGAAAGAAGGAAAAGAATACATTTTACCTTCGTAAATTAGAAACCTGCCTAATCTTAGTGCATTTTCCCGGAAGCAAACGTATTGCCCCTGCATGTGAAGCTTCAGTACATGCTAATATTGAATCTGCCCGTTTCCAGGTTACCTTCGTCACCAGCCGAACTCACAGATTTATCCAATACACACCCTGCGGGCAACAACAAATGATAATATGGTATACAACAAAGATTGATCTACTTACATATCCTGACCAAGAAGGCACTTTCATTATGAAAAAGACTTATCATTTGCATACTCGAAATAGGTGCATGTTGCAAAAAGCAAAGCTGTACCTTCAATTTGAACCTTTATGGTGTGAAAACAATAAATACGCACATGCAAATATTTCGTACACGGTAAAATTGCACCTATACAAGTGCTTTAGAATAGCCATGGTAAAAGGATCAGTTCGCCTGGTAATACAAATTCATCGTTCTGTACTGTTTAGCACTCCTAGTTTGATACTAACAGTAAAACAATTTTGCAAGTTTTCTTACGTTTTGGAACTTTTTCAGGATAACATTAGATGGATGTGGACTCGATTGCAGCGTCTCTCTCATGAATTTGTTATACCGCTGGGAACTATGTACTCAACAATACGTCTCCAAACAATGATACGTATAGCTCGTATAGGCAAGGGCATGTGCCGAATTGATGTGTTGGCCGCATACACCTTCCTGTCGAAACAATATAAAGAACTATTGGAATGGTTATTTCCTTTTGAATTTCATATGTACTCTTATATATACAACTATGCAATAATGAACGAGGATCCCAAAGGTAGAATCAAAATATCCCCAACTCGAGAGTATTTCTTCACGCAGGCGGAGAAGATGACTCAATCTAGCCATGTTAGCTGGATCCAAGCAAATTATGAATGTCATCAAAGATATTCTTCATTAATAATAATAAAAGACTCGAATGAAATACATATGTTTCAATATGGTATGTTTGCCAATTCTTTAGCGTATATATTTCAACGTTTTTACCGTTCATCAATGCTGTTTATAGGCTTACGGAAAATGAAGGTTAGTCGCACATTTATAAGATAAAATGCACTTGAAATCTTAAAACGACGTGGGCGTATGGTCGTAGGCACCTGACGTCAACAGGTGTGACGCTGAAAAGATGCACATCAATCTGATACGGCCAAAGCTACAAAATATATTATATATGTATATATATATATATATATATATATATATATATATATATATATATATATATATATGTATGTATGTATGCATGTATGTATGTATATACATATCAATCTGGTACGGCAAAAGCTACAAAATGTATGATGTATGTACATATATAAATATAAATAAATAAGTATATATTATATATATATATATATATATATATCAACATATGTATATATATATATATTTGTCATTGATGACCAAACGGGATCGTGTCTCATTCTGAACAGCTTCACACACCATAGTATCTTTAATTCGACGAGAGGAATTAAAATATTATACGTCGCTGAAATGATCAGTGCCGCCAAATGCGCTAGAGCGAGTAACGTTCGTCAGGGCCCTAAAATCACATCTAAAGTGTTTGGATGCAACAGCGCCAATAGTAAAAGGCAAACAATCATGAATGGGAAAAGACTGTCGGGACTGAAGCAACAAGGCATGCAAAACACTGAAACAGGTTTAATGTTTCCAGAAAGGAAGGAAGATCCTGCAAAGATCATGCTGTAGAATAAATCAATTATATTCATATCATTCACAGCCACTTTCACACTCACCGAAATATGTGTTTGTACGTTACGTGAGCAAGTGTTAAAATTATTCTGTGGCCACGGTACTTGGCTTACATTTGTGTAGACATAAGGGGATATATACCTTCAGAGTTGCCTTTGTACACAGAAGCAGACCAACACGCCCGATTTGAATAACACTGAATTATATTACTGTGATTTCGAGCAGAATTAAATTAGTATCGCCGAATTGGCAGCAAAAAAGAAAGATACCGCACTGAGAATGGTCTGTCTACGCAGACAAATGCAAGGTAACCCTGCTTTAAATTAGACTACTCCTTTGTTTCGTCACACTTGTTGAATTTGTTCAGGTTCTCCATACGCCTTTTAAGCTTTTTTGTTTCATGATAAATGGGTATATAAACATGTTAAATTATAACCGTTTTCCAGTTTCAAGCTTAAACTAGCCTAAATGAGACCTTTCTTTTTTAAATAACTTAATTTGATTTTCAGAGCAAGTTAAATAGATTGCGTTAAGAGGGGTTCCACAAAGTGTCATTTAGACTCCATGTTTTGTTACGCCAAAATCCGGACAGAAAGAATGCGTTGTATCGAATTCACCTCAGCTTTCGAGTTTAGATGGTAATCCTGTAGATGGTTGTCGGTCCGGTACATCCATTCCCACGCGTGTTGCTGTATTCGTGGATGTGTTGGTCTAGTCTGATACTGATAGTGAGTTTCCGGTCCCTTTGAGTATGTTAATTGAAAACGTTTTTAGATGCAACGTGTGTTGATTACGGCGCCTTCCGTGGATTCCTAGATATCCTTTGACGGCTGGTTACATTTTCAGGGGACACTTGCCCCCGACTGGCTCTAATTAGAAACGATTAGACTCGTTTAAATGACTTTTGGTTAAAAGTCTAGAGCAAGAATCTTTTGGTAATACTTTAAATAAGCGCAGCGGCATCATACATCAAGAGACAGCGAGACATTTACTCAAAAAACAATTCTCTGTGCTGGCAAAACAGAATGTCCTTCGGTGCCCTTAAGAAGACGCCAGTAGTCGATGTTCTAATATTGCTGTATTTTTTCTATTGAACTTTTCTTATACATTAGTAACAATGTATCGTGCCCAGTTGAGTAAAAAGTCTCAGTGCTCCAATCCTTCTCGGCGTGGTATATGATGATTTCAGACGATGTTTCTGTTATGGCTTGTACTGCATTATCAGTGACATACCTGTGTTTAAATGAACTTATTTCTCAATATTTCGTCGCAAAACAAATATTAAACCATTAGCCCAACTGCAGATTTGACATACATGTAAATGTATTTTGTACTCTTGTAATTTTTCACGGAAGTACTGATTCGCGTATGTTCATTGCAGTGGTTGTTACATACATATTCATTGAATCAACATTTTGTTGGCCTTTAATTTATTTCCATGGACAAATACATGGTTCCGAAAAAAAACATTTACCCATTTAAACCGATCTGAAAAAAAAGTTTAACCTGGAAACTTTTCATCGTTGCAAAATTGATCTTTACTAAAGGTATTGCAATGCACTTGCTCTGTAGAAATGTGATCATTCATTCCCTTCTCAGACCATTTAAAGCCAATAAAAACCCCACTCGGAACATTTTCTTATATGAGACCTCTTACGATCGGAAATTATTTGATGTAGAATTTATGTAGATTAAAGCAGTAGAACAAGAGTGATTGTAGTTGTCAAACGTAACTTATATTTCGCGGCCTCGAGGCTGCCTATTTGGCATTAATACACATCAGAATGCAACACTGATGAGGTAGCAATCTCTCAACGCTGCTCGCAAAGTTATGACAAGTTTCTATGAACAGTATTTGAAATCACAATTTAGCACAATTATTACTTTAAATGACAAACCCAACACAAAATCAAAACAGTTCTGGAGATTTTAATCTAGTGCTCAATTGAAACATTCATACTTTTCCTGTAAGGACACCATATTATCATTGTTGCATCGCAGTGTTGAGGCAAAACAGTAGGAACAATGATGTTCATTTGATCCTGACTAATGTTCTGTTCCCTTGATTTGCTCATTATGTACATTATAATATTCCAATTTTCAATGGGTTCATAAAACATTAAGGTTCTGGTCATGTTTAATTGGTTTTTATACTTTGCTACCTATAATAAAACCGTGTGTCACAGTGCGTTCGCAGCCAGCTTGCACTGTGAAAAAAGACATGTGATATCAAAGCACTGCTGTTTACGTGGATCTCCAAGGTCATTCTCACTGAGCATGCGTAAGGGTAGGCTTAATGGCATCATCAAAACAGAAGATAAAATTAACACTAATACTTGCACCACATGTTAGAAGGCGGGTTTATAGTTGAAACAAAAGCGAACGACCGGTTTTAAATAACCTTTGTGCTGGCTAAAATGTAACCAGGATTTATTGTTTAATTTTTGTTTGCATGATAAAGGTACACAATTTAAGACACAGTGTGAAACCACAATTACGTTCAGAGGAATATGTTCTCACTTGTGTGTGTGTGTGTGTGTGTGTGTGTGTGTGTGTGTGTGTGTGTGTGTGTGTGTTGCGGGCATTATTGTACTTGAATTATAACATTGTAAGGCGTACCCATGCGTCGATGTCCTTGCAACAACATTCGCATACATATTGATAATTGAGGCGTGGTCTCTTTTGCTTATATTCTATTAAAAAAAGGAGACTTCTATGGTATTGGCACGATAACATGACAACTGTGGTAATGTCCACATAATTTCCTCTTGGAGACCACTGTGAAAATGAGCTTAGGACGATTGAAGGACGTCCCGTGTCTGTGAAATTAGGGAGCACATAATGAGTTTTTATAAATGTTAAAGTAAGTGATCATTGGCAGAAAGACCAGGTTTCATTGGTTACACTCTATGCTGGGAATATTGAAAAAAAAATAGCATATGGCTGACGCCAATGACTGTGGTAATTGTGTTAATCCACTCATTGCAAACATGTATTTTTTCCAACTCACTGAATGTTACAGATCCTTATTTTTCCCAACCGCTGGTGCTACAATTTTAGCCCTATTTTTTGTTGTTGTTTTGTTTGAGTGTTTGTGCGCGTGCCTTTGCAATGATCGACTTTTCAAATCCCATACCAGATATATTCATCTGAAACATGGTTGGGATGTTTTCCCAATTTGTTTTCGATATTTTCATGGAACCTCTCTGTATCACATTCCAATTATGCATAATTCTTACCATTGTGAAGGGCATAGTATTGCATATACAGTAAAACTTCCTAGTGAATACCACCGTAATCTTTACACCTGTGTAATGTGGACTGATTTTTTCCAGTCCCAAATATTTTGAAGTCATTTTCATCGAAGAATACCTCCTTAAACGAGGACACCTGCCTGTGTATTACGGATACATTTCATGGTCCCAAATGCAAAAATTACTTGCCTAATGTGGACACAACATATAACAAACATGTCTTATTCTCTAGTTCTCAACTTTCAAAAGCCCGCTTGGCAGGTGTATGAGATAATAATGCCTCAACAAACACAGGCAGCTGAAATCACAGTCACAGGCAACTGACTTTAGCAAGTTTTAACTGCACTTAAGTTACCCATTGTCAGTCAAGCAGACTGAGTAAATATGTAAACAAATATATGAGTTTCAATACCAGATCTAAAGGGATTAATTCAGCAGTTGAGTAGGGTTATCACAGTTACTCACTCAATGAAAGAAAACAAACTCAATTGATAAATTATAATCCTAAAACCAAGCTTGGGCTTGACAACGACAATGAACCTGAGTCTGAATTGCCGACTTCTTCATGCAGTGATGCTCTCAAGTGGGCGAGTGAGTTTTGCATGTTTCCTGCTGACAAAATTTAAATATAATTATAATATAAACATATTTGTTTTTCCTGGATTACCAAATAGTATAAGGTACTAACATGATGGGTCTCCAGAAACGGCGAAACACACAAAAGTATTTAGAATATACACAGGACAGGACAAGAATCATATGTACATATATAGCTATAAGTTACCCAAGCATGTCATTGAATACATGCAAATGTGAATCGGAATAATAAGGGTACAATGGTCGATCTTTTCAGATGGCATATATATGAACAACACACTATCATAGTTAACTCGCAATACTATTTGAGATAACTTCAAGTGAATGATATATTAATACGAACAGTTACCCTCTCTCTCTACTGCACTGAACTTGGCATCGGAAGAGGAATCCTTAGCGATAAAAAGGCCTGGGTCTATATCTATGGTCAGAACTTGCGAACTCAGTCAATCCCAGAACAAAAATCGATGGAACTCACAGAGGAAATTGTGAACATCATATTTCGATTTTTAGACCAGCAGAGAGGTTTTAATTTCCAAGGATAAAGTAATCATTTATTCATTCACTTGCTAAATTTAGTATCCACTCCCTGAGCCAGTATACCACAAATGGTTTTCACTAATGATGTCTTGGAAGTGGAATAAAGGGAACATTCTAGAAAATAGGGAAACGTGCTTTCATTAGAAAGTAAACACATACCCGGCAGGAATATATTAAAACCGATGGAGATGGGAATTTTATTGGTACAAAACCCAACCGTAACGGAGATTGCATGATGTTAGGAAATCTATCGTCCTGCGAGTAATGAGCTGGAATATGATCTTAGGACAAAAGAGTACTTTCCAGGCTTGACCTAGGCAGGAAAAGGATATTTAATGATCTTATATCATCAGGAAGGTCATTCCAAAGTTAAAAGGTAGAAGGAATGAAAGTGTAACCGAATTGTTTAGAAGTGTGCTTGAGTGTATAAATTGTTTTAGGCAACGACGATTTCTTAAATTGACAGTAGTAACATGGCCAGGATTTTTTGGTACCAGATCCGAAAGATAAGCCAAGGTAAGTCCATTTTGTAGAATAGGATTAACTTGAAATATTTAGGTCTGTTAGCTAAAGATATCCAGTTTAACTCACCAAGTAAAAGATGACGTGGTGTGCGTTTAATAGCACCCAGACAAATACGAGCCGCTTCATGCTGACCCGACTCGTGAGCCTCTGTCGGAATTTGTGTATATTTCTAAAAAATAACACATCCGTATCCCAAAATAGGCCGTATCATACTTTTATGCAACCTAGTTAGATTATGCCTGGATAATATATATTTAAGCCTATAAAGTAGAGTCAAACGCTCTCTTGCTTTTTTCATAATTCTGTTAAAATGGGCATCCCATCTAAGGTTGCAAGAAAGGGTCATGCCCAGATGTGTATGATTGAGGCCTTCAGGTATGGTAGAATCACCAAGTCGTGTGTGTGTGTGTGGGGGGGGGGGGTTCAGGTTTATGGCGCCTAGAAGAAACCACAGAGCTACTGATTTAGTTGCAATGAATGTTGCCTTCCATTGTTTGCTCCAAACACATATTCTGCCAAGAACGGTATTAACTCCTCGTGCAGAAATTGGAGGATCGTAAATTATCTCCAGAATGCCGGTATCGTCAGAAAGCTTTATATCACATAGAATGGCATCAGTTATATCATTAATAGAAACTAAAAACAATAGGAGACATAGAATAGAGCCCTGCGGCAAACCTGCTTCAAGAGAAAGCATAAATGATGATTGACCACAAATTGTTACCCTTTGACATTTATTTGATAGGTAGCTTTTAAAAACTTTAACAAACAATCCCCAATCCCTATTTGTTTCAGCCCGAAAAGAAGGACTTTGTGACACAACCGATCAAAGGCTTTAATGACATATAGAATGACCATTCTTGCCTCTTTATTGAGTTCAAAGCCTTTGTAAGTATCATTCGTAATTTTGACAAGTTGGCTAATTGTTGAGCCATTAGGTCTAAAGCCAGAGCTTTCAGATGACAAAAGCTCGTGACAGGTAAAGTACTTATATATGATATTATATATCAAACGTTCGAATAGTTTTGACACGTTACGAAGAAGTGAAATGTGACGATAATTGCTTTTTAGTTGCTTGTCTTTCTTTTAACAATACGGACAAAATTAGATAGCTTCCATGAATCAGGAATGCACGACGTGGGTAGAGCAAAATTAAAGAGTTTAATGAGCCATGGACCTATACCAAATGCGGTGTTCTTTAAAATGACGTTGCCTATACCATCAGGGCCAGTTGCAGAGCTGGACTCTAAAAACAATAGTATTTTCATTACACTACTTTCGTCGACCTGAAACTGATTTTGTTGCACTTTGGTAAGGAAATTAAGTCTGGCAGGAGCATGAGCTATCTTGGCGAGGAAGTTTGCATAGATTAGCAAAATACTTATTAAAAACTCCTCCTTTTGCTAGAAATAACAGAACCGTCAGCGATATAAGGTGATGAAAAAGGATGCAGCTTTGAGCCCAATTATCGTTTACTTAGGTCCCACTATTGTTGGGGATTAGTGTCCGTGGAATCAAGCTCACAATGCATTTTAGATTAAAAAAAAAAAAAAAAAACTCATGGAACTACTTATGGTGGTGACAGGAATGTGACGTCTCTTTCATAAAAACATATGCAATCTTGCAAGAGGGAGAGTTTCAATAAAAGTAAAAGTGCCATTTTTTGTTGCTATGGCGCTTGAAATATTTCCATATTGAATGGTCAGAGGTGGAAATGGGGGCGAGAGTAAACTGCCCGAATTTAAAATATAACCAGGCGAATCTGTTTTTAAAAAATCCAGACGAAGTTCTGTCCGAGTCATTTGTCACGAATAAGACCTCTTATCAATTACAATCAACATTGCGATAAGAGATTGAATAGGCAAAGGCCCAGGTCACTTCCTGAATTATCATTATCCCAAAGCGGCTTGTATCGTTAAAATCGCCACTGAAAAGTAGCACTTTTGGATCTCATAGATGTGCACTAGCAATAGAATGGCCCATATCGGCAATTAATAAGTCTCTGTTAGCGGCATGCTGACCGGGTGGGTAATAGTGCACTTCTAGAAAACTAGGCCCACGTTAAACGGAAATCCAATCCATATACAGTCGCTGTTTGATGATCCTTGGTCTGCTCGCCGGGTACATGGTAAATTATCCTATTCTTCGAGGTCCCGCAGTCTTACCTTACTAACGGGCATTCAAAACCCTCCATGAATAAGAGTCCATTTGGGCAATTATTATCAAGCCAAGTTTCAGATAAAATACCCATATCATTTTTTTTCAATACTAGCTAAGTAGACTAGGTCATCAAAATTAACTAACCTGGAATTGTCGGAAACTGTAATACTAATTAGTGCGTGCACGAATAGTGCAATATATTAAAAGTACTCTATGCAAGTACATGTTAGCTATTGTGTTACATACATGTGTATCAGAGACTGCACCAGATTTGAAAAGTATCATCGTCATGCACACGTACATTTATGAACTTCTGCTCATTTTTCGTTTATTTTTTAACTTATTTTTTGTGGTAATAAATCAATACATAAAAACCTCGTGTCAGTTTTTATTATGATGACTTAAAGGGTTAATTACCATGCACATGTATATGTATATGCTTACATGCACATAGAAGCAGATACTTCAACATGCGCATGTAATTGTTCACTTTACCCAGAGGTCGTACAAGTTCAGCCGCGGCTTAATGTTGACACCCGGCAATCCTATACACATTGGCTCAATCCCAATGGTGTCCGAAATTGACAGGTTTCACTGTATATTAATGTCGGTAACAGTAAAGTAGTGTCTTTATGATTGGTTGTATTTATAAATTCACTTTTCCCATATCCTTTCCTAGCTAAGTCTAGATGTATCAGAGACAACTAAGAAAAGACAGTGCTTAAGGCCTTTGGTATTTGTTCAGTTTCAAAACGTACACTTTTCTCTGAGATGAGGACGGATCATACCGCTCTTATATGTGGATCTTCATTTGACAACATGGACCTATATAGATCAGCTGCACTGTGACACCAAAGGACGTTTATGCCGGCCAGTTCAATGACCCTGAATACACAGCGACGTTGTTCTTTAAGAGTGAACCATTTTCTTTTTAAGTGATTATTGGAAGATACCTGGAAAATACCAGATTATGTTAGCCTGTTCAGATATCTGCTGGTGACGAAACGGAGCCTAGCGGTAATCAAGGCTTCATTTCCATTAGCAGCTCGCTGCGGAGGGTAACCACGACACGATATAACTGTTCTGGATCCATAAATTCAAGTTATCCCTGTGTAACCTAACTGCTTATTCTTATCCAAAGATTCCAATGTCACATGACGGCGAAGGAATTTGTGGACAAATTCGTGAACCGCGACTTATCTGTGGCTAAATAGTTGCCAAGAAAAACGCAAATAGCTAAGGAATACATAATTGAAAGATATACCTTTCGAGTGTAATAGTTCAGCAAACCACAGAGATGGGCATTTTGAATTAGGTATTCAACATTTAATGATATGTTTCAGCCAAAATTGGCTCTCGGCTATCTTAATTTTGAAGTCATCAACTTTCCATTCCCTTTCAGTAGCGTTGCTAATTAATTGAATATCATCCATTTTGTCACAGATACTGTGCTTTTGTCGTGTGTTTGTGTGTGTTAGCTTTAGTGACTTTGCAAAAATACTGTGCTTTTGTCAAGTTTGTGCTGGTGTGTTAAATTAAGTGACTTTCCTTTTAAACTAATGTCAATTTGCAATTAACTTCTATTGAAATGTTACCAAGAGGTGCTTTTATTGAAATATTTCTACAAAACGTAAGTTTCTGGTACATATTGAGATATTTTATTGACGTTTGACACTTAGATAACAAGGATTTGATGTTAGCTGATTTGTTTCGAACTTTAAATTGCCAATAAACTATTGATGTTAACATACTTAACAGCTCTTGAAAACATTTCTAAATGTTAAAATGTACGACATCCGTTAGCTGTTGGAAATCTGAGAGGACGCTAGCAGTCCTGTGTCTTGAGACGTGTATCCAGGAGGGGAGCAGCGGGTACATACGCTACCCAGTCCCGCGACCCATCCCGCGTCACCCAAGGGGAAGATGAGAATACCGGAGAAAAAGAAAAGAGATAAAAGTGCATGTAAAATTTATAAATTTCAAATGACAATGTTTAAAATAAAATTTTAAGTATATATATTTAAAAGTTATTTGTATATTTACTTGCAATGTGTTTCCCGCAAAAGAAAAGGGAAGGTGATTTTCGAAGGAAAACTGGTGCATAAAGTCGTGCTTTCGCCTGAAAGAAAACCTAAGTTGTTGGTCGGCCCAGAATGTCTTAGTTCGATTCGTTTGTCTGTTGATCCGCATTTATATAATTGAATTAAGACGTACCGGCATTGAAAAGTTACAACTACGTATCTAGCAAGGTTGAAAACAAATCGCAAGGTCCCGAAAGGTCTCAAAGTTGTCTGTTGCCGGAAAATTACAATGTTTCTCTGTCTTGTCAACATAAGCCTCATATTGAGAAATGGAAGTTGCAGCGGAATTCTTGCAATAAAAGCATAATGTTTGTTTTGATGGCACGGTTTACTCATTTGTGGCCTGAAAATTGCATTTTGTGCCTAGCGCAAAGTAAAGGGTACAAAATGCTCTTAGAAATGCCGCAAATGGAAGGCATGGGCCATAAGTTACCCAAATGATGAAAAGAAAACATTGATACTCTTATTTTTTTTTTTTTTGATATGGACAGTTCATATGCGAGGACCTACTTACTTGAGGCTGCCACGTGTCCAAACAAAGGCGACTGCGACGTATTCACGCATATATTTATGCCTACATTCAAGTAGCTTGATTCTCTTAAATTCCACGGAAAGTTACTTTTAAGGTCTTTGGTCCAACTTGTTACAAGATAAAAGACAAATATAAGCTTATTGAAGATCCGTGAGTTGCCTCCATGGCAAAGTATGCGATAAATGGCGAGCTGATTAGCCAATGGAATAGTCTGAAAACTAGAAATTGAACCTTGAAACTGGATTGTATGATGAAATGAAATTTGGATGTAGATTATTTATTAAGTGCATGTACATGGCCTACCTAATGATTTGCCAGTTGTAAAATACCGTTCCGCATAGCACAGTACATGTCTGAACATTTGCCCAAGCTGGCTATAAGCACGAAACGTGGCAAATGGTCCCATTATTTAAAATTCTAACCTCTTTTTCAAGGTCGCACGGCAAAAAGAAAAGGCAGCGAAATTCAAAATCTTGAGAAAGAAGAAGACTAACGAGCTTAATGTATCATGAATGTATGTCATTTCTGAAAGTCTGATGTTGCATTGTATAGGTGACCTTGACCTACTTCCTGAAGGTTATGCAAGGAATACATTTCAGGAAATTGCTTTTATGTAATAGTCATTTTATCTTTACTTGTTTACATAAACCATCAGAGACGCTTTGCAGAATCAGGTCTGTGACGTGTAAAGTCATGATGGCCCCCACAGGTAGTAACTATTGGAACTAATATCATTGGTATTTAAAACATTAAATTCATTACTTTGCTTATAAAACGAGATAAAACTACAACATTTACACCAAATAAGCATTAGGTTTATAGTAATGCCCAAATGAATTAATAGGCTTATGTTCTGTGATGTTGACCTCTTTCCCAAAACTATTAAGCGCCAAATTCAAATTACTGAGAAAGAAAAAGCCCAACCCTACTATATACACCACAAGTGTGTATAATGTGGAAGTTAGATGTTGCATGAGAAGATTGGCCCTGACCTATTTTTGACGCTCATGACGGGCATGCGTTCAAGGAATGATAATCTTGATGATCACCGTATTAACGTCAGCAGAGCAATAGGCTCTTTAATCTCTAGCTACTTCTTTCGAAATTATTGGATTAGTTGCTTGAACATAATGCATCACCATTATGCATGCGGAAGTATAACGATTGATGAGGGGCTTTCCTCTGAATGCTTGTGGTTAAAATACTTCATTTAAAGCTTTGCTGAAGGTCATTAAGGCGCACACAAAATGATGTGCCTATTTAAGAGTAATTTGTCTGTCATAATGTTACCTATACACAGTTTTTCTGGTTTTTTAACAACTATTGTTCAGCTGTTTGAAATAATATGCACAATTTCTCTGTTTAAGTTATTAACTAGTGATACCTTCAACGCAACGGGTAGAATATAGGGTCCACCAGGAGAAAAATGCTGCTTTTTGCTCAGTCTTAGTCCTGGTGACACATAAATCTAACCAGAATATCTTGGCATGCTAGATAAGCATATATTTTAACATTTGCGCAAAATACATTGGAGCTTTTTGGAAATATTGAGTTACCGGGCTCTAACGCGCACGTTAATCGGCTGTGCGAGCTTTTTTGTGGTACCCGGTCAATGCTCTTGTCTGCATAGCCAACAGCGTTTAAAAGAAAGACCATATTGGATTTTTACTGTTCATCTTATTTATTTATATACTTATTTCTTTAATTATTTTGGTCATAGTGTATGTTTTAGCGTTTTTATTTGAGTTATGTAGTTTTGCTTTTTCTATTTTGTTGAAGAGAGGGGTTAAGAAGCATGAAGAAGTCGGGCTATTCCATCACTACACATAATTTTCGATCAACCATTAATTTTGAGAAATACATTGAAAATTTAACAAAAAACAAAAAACGAAAAAAAAACAAAAAACAAAAACAAAAACAAAAACTTTTATACGCCTTTGGGAAAAAAAATTTGCCCCGTGCGTCTGCTTAACGACCCTATCTCCTAGTTCTTTCAAGCAAATTAACGCTAAAACATTGGACCAGTAGCTATTTTTAATTGAACAAAAGTATCCTGATTCACACTTGCACACAACCTGTTCTGGAGCAGGGAGTCTGCAGCCTGGAAAAATATGAACGAGTCAATATTCTCAAGATAGTATCAAAAAATAGAAATAAATTATTTTGAACATTATGCTGCAAATAATAAACCAATTTCATTACTGTCATTCACAATATGTAATCAGATCATATTTGTTAATAAATGTGGCACTAAATTCTACTTTTTAGGATCATAATGCCCCAGTCAATTCACTATGTTAAAAGATGTTGACAAAACTGATTACTACCTGTAATGCACTTTGCATGCTGCAAGATCGCGTCTATTGCAATTTTATCATTCGGCAGTGTGGTCAGGCCAGCACCATTAATAACACTTATTACGAGACATCATGTAACACCAAGACCAAGTTTGATAACTGCTACCTGGGTAATCAAGGAGGACAAAAATCATTCAAATACACATGTAAATGGTGAAGGCAAAATAACCCCACAAAGCAGTTCTCAGAAACTATTTACAGTAGGACTGCCTCTAAATATCTAACTTTGATATTTAACTTTGTAAGGGTAGTTACCTCATTGATCGAGATGTGTGTGTGTGTGTGGGGGGGGGGGGGCTGCTAACAAATACAACCACCCTTCCCCAGCCAAGATCCTGAAGCCAATTTTCCATGCAAAGAAATGTAATTGTTCGTTTGTCAATAAATCTCAGCTATTTAGTAGGTATTCTTCCTAATTCTTGAGGTAAAGGACAAAACAGTTACACTGTCAATTAAAACACAGGTGTACCGCAAACATCACACTTTACATAAGATTGTAAATCTCTGCTAAGATTTGTGTAGCATAGCCTGCAATTTTTTGTTTTTGTTTTTGTTTTTGTTTTTGTTTTTTTGTTGTTGTTGTTGTTTTTGTTTTGTTTTTTGTTTTAATTTTATTTTGTCAATCCAAGCTAAGATTAACTTGAGGCTTGCCCTTAAAACAGTGACAGAGACAACGGAGACCTCGTGGGAAACTGATAGACCACCAAACTCTCTTACAAGCTCTTCAAACAGATCTAGTTGTGAATAACTTTTACACCTCTATAACTTTGCAATGTCACCTTGCTGAAGTGGCCAACATGTAAAAAAAATGATAAATGAATATATTTTGGCTATTTCAATCCAATTGAAAAATAAGTCTTCCGGTATTTCTTAGTCTTTCTCACAGTCATATCTCCAAATCAGCTGGTCAGATCTAAAAATGGGTTTGTCTCTTCCAGGAGTCATTATGAATAGGCGTTACCGTGGTGTGCTGTAAATTTTGAGATATATGTATAAAACATGATGAGGGTTAAGTAGTTCAGGAGATCAGTTTATTTTTCAGTGTTCACAGCACAGACTCACAAAAAGCCTAGAAGTTAAAACAGTGCACAATCTTGGGCAGTTCAATGAAAATTACACAAATATATACTTTCACATGTCAAAATTTAAAATTTGTCTGTAATCTGGGAAATTATGTTTTAACATTGATGGAAAAATGTGCTATGATTTTCAAGCCTTCAAGTGTTTATTTAATTAAATACGTAAATCCTTGACGATTTTAAAATACATGTCAAATTTTTCCCATTTATGTTTAAATAATGATTTCCCAGTCTAAAGACTAGTTTTAAATTTGAGACACCACACTAGTGGCCGCATAAACCAGGTGGTCTCCAAAATAGGTTCTGATCTTGTATACCACCTGCTCAAACACTAACTATTACTTATAATTCCCACCCACAGCTTACATTCAAACATGACTGATGTAGGCCTACACGTATTAGACCACATTTCATGTTGCAGTCAAATGTTCTATTGGTAATTTAAACATATTTAGGATTTGCAAACTGGTTTTGACAAAGTCTTTACAAATCTTGTACAAAAATAGGTGGGTTTTACCTGTCTGCAATGGTGAATTTCTGGGTGGATAAGTGCTTTTTGGGGGGTCATTTTGTCTGGCCACTGGTCTGGTTCTGACGGTGGTCTACCGAAAGAAGTAAATTTGCATCATCATGTGTTTTTGCTTCGTGAAAATGGTCACAAAAGGCAGGTGTTTTTCCAAGAGAGGTTTTTAAAAGAGGGAATACATTTATAACTAGATAGAATACAAAAGTTTGCTTTCTTTTTTCTCAGTTTACCACTTTGGCAGTGTTGAAATTCTTCATCTTCTGTACTGTTTCCATTGCAAGTTTTCAGCATGACTATATCCTGGAAGACTGAAGATTAACATCACCTTGCAAGATTATGCCTTATCCCAAGTGAAAGAATGCCAAAGTAATCGCCTTTGTTTCAGGCATATTACAATTATATTCCTACTTGGGCCTCGGCATTAAGTTTATATATTCTCTGCAGCCGTGCAGCTCGGAACATGAAAAAGAAAATAATAATCAAAACCTTGCAAAGTTAGGTTACAATAGCAAGCAACTAACAGGAAAGAGGCAGCTAATAAAATTTAATCATCTTGAGAAAACTATATATTTTTTAACGGTGTCATCCATTACCCTTGATGTAACAAGTAAAAAAAGAATGGTTGCTGACATTTATATTGGCCTGATCAGATAATGATTATATGCTAATAATCAAAAGGCACACACAACTAAGTGATATTCACTTTAAAAAGTAAGTATTATATCTTCTAATCATTGGGCTTGAAATTCAAAAATGTTTTTTCTTGCTCATGTTACAGTATGAAAACCATGGGGGACAATGCAATCTTCAGCAATAAAACCATGAAGTCATTTTAAATTGCATTTGAACAGCTTAAATATTGTATAACTATAAATAGTCACCAGATGTAACAGGATCCATGAGAACTGCTTATCCAACTAATTGCCATATTAAATGCATGAAGTATCAGCACATGCTCTGAGAAGTGATATTGATAGGACCCATTGGGCAATCTGTTGACAACACAAGCATACCAGAGTGGCTACTGCACTCAATTGTTACTCCACCAGTAAATACAGTACATCGCCAGTGATATGCTAAATTTAAATCACATACTCTGTGCATGTGGCCGGTCATGCTGGCTGTCTAGGGTCTGTTGATCATGGCAGCTGTTCCTTTATTTCTTGTAGAATATAGAATATTACCAGTCCTGTGGCAAATTTAGTAATTAAATGACAAACGTGATGACAGTTTACCTCAAAAAGCGACATAGAAAAAAAATATTGACTGAAGACCTGACATCAGATAAACAAAACACGCCACATGGGCGATAATATGGTACCTTGTCACGGTGCTTGACCTCGCCGGTGATCCTGTCCCTGATCACTACTGGAAGACCTATCGCCCATTTTCAGACTTGTGAACTGACTCAGGGGACTCAGAATCTTACGACTCTCCTGATTCTTTGTCATAACCACCTCCAAGGAGACGGAAATCAATCTTCGTCGCCCTCGTTACCAGACATGTTGACGGTTTTGAACCTGACGGTAGAGGTTGAAGCTCTCTGTGACACCCCACAATTTTAATTTTCTTTTCATTTTGAAAGAAAATAAGGCCCACCCTATACATTATTGGGGATTTATTTTTAAAAAAATAAGATATATAAAGACATTTGGTACCATTTAATTTGCATAAGTACTATTTATAACTGTTGTGACGTCATCGTTAATATATTAACGATTTTCATTGGCATGATCGGTAAAGAGTTCAATCAATCACATGCTAAAACACTGAGAGTTATCTCTGATGGTGGTTTCTGCTTCTACTATCCACTGGTTTATCATGTTTATATATTATATTATAAGCGAGTACTTTTTATTTGCTTCGTCTTTCAAAAGTATTCAAAACATCGTATAAGCTAGGACTAAATGTCAAGTTTACACCAGTTGTACACTACTAGTCCAATTAGAACTAGGATTTACATCGTTTGTTTTGTGTTAACTATTCAGCTACTTCAAAGCATTGATCTCATAGGGTTGAAAAAATGTTAACAAAAGTTTATTACTATATCTCTTGGTCACGTTCTCAGAAGTTGTGTTATATTGGTATTATTTTTTAGTCGAAAATATATAGATTATAATCAGGAATGTATTAACAGAATGTTGCACTATGTAACGTGCTCAGAAGAAGTGTAAAATTTGTATTATTTTTATCAGTGGGAAGGAAACCTAGAGCATTATTAGCAATACATTTCCCATTTCAAATACAGCACACCTAGGTAGATAATTCTCTGTAGGTGATGAAATTTGTCGAAATAAATTGTCGATTAATAAGCAGCTTTGATAGTGTTTTTAATACATTTGTCAAGCAACTCCATGTCTGAAGTAATTCAAAGTCATTAATACTAGAGTCAAGTAGTTTCAGGTGCGCAAACTAATGCTATTTTCCCATATTACATTTTCGGCTCCTTTGGGACTTCAAACTGTTTGCCTTTATCCGGCAAAATCGATTAAAGATTCTATCAATAGTGCTTTTTTTAAAGCAAACGTAAACAAATGAGCATCAGTTTTGCATAATTTGGTAAAAACGGGGTAAATCATACAAAAAATGATGCTTTACCATTGTGGCAAGGCACCTGCTCCGACTCTCTCTGTTAGAAACTTCATTCTTGTAATGTAAGGCTCAACCTGCAACTTAACAGTTAACTTTGCTTGAACACTTATGGGTTGTAAACCACAAGGGGACTAGCCCACAGTGAATCGTTTACATATATGATGTTAGCCTTAGTCTTCCTTAACTCTGCCAATTTTGAAAAAAAAAAACAAAACAAAAACATCGATATGAATACACATAAAGATGTTAGATTCATATTCGTTAAAAAACGACCTTTCATTCACGTACCAGCTTGCATGTAGTGACAGAGGCCATGAGACAGATCGAGGTCAAGAGCTTTCCTCGGCGTACTTTGGAACCCGTATGAGGTCCGGTGAGTGAAGGGTAACCAACATAACTAGGAACTGAAGACAAATGTGTATTTCCATGTAAATATTTATATACTTCTATTCATTTTGATAACCTGAGATGCACAGCAAATTTGGCAACATGATTGCACTCATATATCTGAAGGCTATGTAGTGACACAAGTTTTGTCTGTGGTCATACCCTTGCAATAATACTCAGTAACCTGACATTCTTATGTATCTGACACATTTTAGAGGGATTAAACGGTGTCCTTATTATGTGGTCCAAATGGACTCTACTCCCAAGACAGATTGGTTACAGCTATGTATATATATATATATATATATATATATATATATATATATATATATATATATATATATATATATATATATATATATATACATATATATATATACATACATACATATATATATACACATATATATTTATGTATTATATATATATATATATATATATATATATATATATATATATATATATATATATATATATATATAGGTTAGGGAGTCACGAGTGAGCTTATGGTGAGTAAAGATTTCGGAATGTGGAATAGGTTATTAACTACCAGGAAGTGGTTCTGGACAAAATCACACACACACACACACACACACACACACACACACACACACACACGCACACGCACACACGCACACACACACACGCACGCACGCACGCATATATATATATGTATATATATATATATATATATATATATATGTGTGTGTGTGTGTGTGTGTGTGTGTGTGTGTGTGTGTGTGACAGAGGGAAAGAAAGTTTGTCTAGTTTCTAGTTTTAACGTGGTATCAGAACTAGAAGTTGAAAATTTTGAGATATACTAAATAACAGAGTGAGCTTCGTCATAAACGGAGAAACTTTCCCTATTATATAAGTGTTGGCAAGTGGGGTTTTACTCTGCACCTAATTTACTTGCGACAAATATTTTTGTAAGGCAATGATGCCTCTGTGGACAACACGCTATTCTCTGGTGGCAAATCAATGGCGACAATGTAGCAATGTACCAGATGAAGAATTGATCAGATTTGTGAGAGATGACTCCAGATATACGGAGTGGTTAGCGTTAGATACGCCAGTGAATCTCTTGACATGCCCACAGCCGCACTGGAATGAAGAACGTAGGTGTGTTGCGATCATTTTTACTTTTTATGGTTACACGCCATACTGGGTCACTGTCTCTTGTCATCGTCCATACAAATTTGCAACGTTCATATGCCAAAAGCAACAGCCACCTGGTTCTGCTGCTATGATACAACCATGGTTTAGTTGGCATAACTGGACCCTTAAACAAGCGGTCTGTAAAAAGCACACACTGTATATCGCGAATCGATGTGTTAACCTGTTATTTGTAAATTCAATACTCCCTAAACGTGTGGAAAAATTGTGTTTTTCAATTCAGGGAACTATATACACCTCAAACATAACTCAATTACTCTTCGTTAGTAGCATGATAAAACAACTCTTTGACAAAAGAATAATTCCACAGTTTCATGAATTGCAGGAACATTGTAAGATGTTAAGAACGTTTTACAACCTCGCATGGGTTATCAAGATATTTAACGCCTCTGATGGGAAACATGCCTTTATAGTAAAAAATCTTCCCAAAGAGACGAGATCACATATTTTCGTAAAACCTACAGAAATTGATTTCAGGTACGAACAAATGCTCTTTAGGGCATATCTGAAGCAAAATTCAAACCATCGCGGAGCCACAATTATTTGCAAGTTTAAAAGGTACTTACCTCCTGTTGTTTTGAATCCACGTACTTATGATATCTTGTCTAATCATACTCCCATGCACAACACTCTTCTTTGTCAAATAAAAGCTCACTTTTTGAAAAGGCGGTGTATCAATGTAGGCGTATACCAGTGCAAAACCGGGGAATGCATTGCCATTCACTACAGGTGCGATGGATACAAAGACTGTCCACAAAATGAGGATGAAGACAACTGCGCTTTCATGTGTATTTTCCAAAATGGTTTCATCCCTATATCACGTTACTGTGCGATAAATTGTGTGTTCCCAAAATGTCACTGTGGCCCTGAATACATCCAGTGTAAGACAAAGGGATGCATTCCTGTGTCTAAACTTTGTGACCAAGCCAGGGACTGCGTTGATGGTACTGACGAAATGGAATGTCCACAAATGCCACAAATTGTAACCAGATCCTCTAAGGTCACCAGAGCGTATTTGCCCCACAACAATCTTTGCTCAAACCACAACTGGGCACCGTGTCAGAAATATGCAAGATACCCATGTTATAGAAAGACTTCGTATTGCAAATATGAAATTGATAGAGATGACAATGTATTGCATTGCAGTAATGGCGCCCACCTATTCAACTGCCAAGATAGAGTTTGTCCATCATTTTTCAAATGTCCAAATTCATACTGTGTTCCCATTAAAATGATATGTGACAATAAATTAGATTGTCCAGAAGGTGTTGAGGAAGTGAATTGTGCAAATGTGTCATTTCCTTATTTCTTCCGATGCAAAGATGAAAAGTCATATTTACATCCTAGTGACGTGTGTGATGGCGAAATACAATGTGTACATTCAAGTGATGATGAATATTTATGTGAATTGATCCAATGCCCAGATGCATGCCGGTGCCAAGGTTACTGTACGTACTGTGTTCAACTGAATTTGACAAGTTTTCCTCGTTTTTCAGCAAAACAAAGGGCCTTAATTTTCAATGGTAACCGCTTGAACGTTTGGAAAGTTATTAACCGTCAAAGTTTTGATGTCATGTTCAGATTAGAAATAGGCAGTAATTGCATTCAAGAAATTGAACCAAATTCATTTTTAAATTTTAGGTTTCTGAAACAATTGAACATGTCCCACAATCGTCTTAAATTCTTGAATAGCTATGCGTTTGCTGGCTTAATATCTTTGGAATGTTTATTACTAACAGGTAATTCACTGTATGTCATTCGGCATTTCACTTTTAATGGTCTGTGTCGTTTGACAGAACTATCCTTGCAAAATTTTAATATAGCTTTGATACAACCTGGATCATTTATTGGTTTACACAGCTTAATAATATTAGATATGTCACAAAATGCACTGACGCTGGTGAAGAGTGAAACTTTTCTCGGTCTTATAACAGTGAAATTTCTCAATATGACAGGTAATAAGTTACACCGATCGGATTTTAATTCTTTTAGGTACATGGAGAGGGTGAGGTATTTTAGCAGCGATTATTTCCAGTTTTGCTGTTTTCTCACGGCAGCTGAGGTGTGTTTTCCTGACCCTTTGTGTTATCTCGGGTGTGGCCATTTACTTCAAAGTATTGGAGCAAAAGTTACCATATTTATGATTGCCTCTAGCACAATTTGTGGAAATCTTCTGGTAATTCCGGACAATGTATCAAACATGTTTGCGAGTACACAAGGATTTATCATTGTGTATCTTACTTTCGTGGAAATCCTTGATGGCCTTCACCTTTTCTCAGTTTACATAGTGGACAATATGTTCGGCGACACATATGTAGCATATGACGTACAATGGCGTATGAGCTTCATGTGCAACCTTGCTCAACTTGCTTCTTCATGGACTTCCCTTTTAAGACTAATTTTGATAGGTGAAACGTCATGGGAACGGTTCCGAGATACCGTCCTTGTCTTTCGCGTTCAGCCTTGGGTGTTCGCAACGAAATGCAGATGTCTTCTCTTCTGCGGTGTTGTACTGGGCGCCATCTCTATTCAACTGATGTTTTTAAATTCAAATGAGGATGCACCTCGTAATTTACTGTACAGCTCTCTATGTCTTTCTAAAGTACGTTATATATTATTTTTGCCTTGGATTAGTATTTTGTTTTTCATCTTTAGAATATCTGTGTGGCTGCAATTTAGTCTTGCGCACGCTAGTGTTTGGATAACGTTGGAAAAGGCAAGAAAAAAATCTGGCAGAGCAAAGCAAAAGAAACACTTTGAGTTTAACATGTTATTGCCTATCATGCTTGGGGTGTTCATAAACGCAATCACTGTTATTGAATTGGTGTTCCAGCGTGCACAAAATGTAAATATTGTCCTATTCCGTTGGTTGATTATTCTGTCATTGATGATCCCAGTATTTGCAGATACAGCTCTATTGAATGTTGGGATAAAACGAATGTCTTCATGGATGAGCAAATTAAATTTCTATAATTGGCATATACACATACACAGAAAAAGGAAAAGCATGCTGATCCTAAAATAAGACAAAATATCCATTCGCGCCACAATTAAATTGAGCTGTAGCACCCAAAAACATTAATAGATTTTGCGTGCAGAACCCTTATAACAACACCACACTTGGTTGATATTAGAAAATGGTTCTCCTTACTCAAATACCAAACCCCCTCTGTCCTAGCCGAAATACCTGATTCTTCTACAGCCATGCAAATTCAAACTGCAGTATCTGAGGAGGCTACCCTTAGTGGAACACTGTATCTTTAGGTTCAAGCACTAGCCTTCGTGTTTCTTTCTCAGCAGTAACTGGCAACCTTGTTTCTAAAAGGGCCGCCCCGTTTCAAAAGGCAGAGTGCAGTGACGGAAAGCTACATTTCTAAACAAAAGCTAAGTGCAGCAATTGCAGATACTGCCATTGGTCTTAGCACAGAGTAGTTTAAATATCAAATGTGCTTGGCTCTTAATCACTTGCTCCAATTTGTCCAAGCTAATTTCCAAGTCTATTTTAAGCAGATGCCTTTTGTGAGTTAAAGTAGCATGCTAAGCAACAAATGTCCTTGATGATAGATACCTGACCATTGTATAATGCACGATATTATTTTTTTTCTTCTGGCATGTAATGTTTCCATTGCGGTCCCGTCCAAGATGTTTGTTTGTATGCTTTATCAGTACGAACATGGACATGCAATGATGGTCATTCTCATTTTGATTTTGTTTTATGCATATACTTGAATATTTAAACTGCTGTTTGGTTCGTTTTTTTTTTTTTTTTTGTTCGAAAACAGGAGGTTCGGTGCAATGGCTCTTCTGAAAGTAGGCCAAATTGTAAACCTTAGTATGGTAAAAATAATATGTACGGGGTACTGTAATGTTTTGGTCAAATACCCATTTTCTTCCACCGGCGTATACTGGGTACAAGTAGATACACCTTTGTATTGATTGTGGACCATTTCGCTCATGTCAATGCTTCTATTGGGCAAGACAGTTTCGGGGGTGGCAGCAGAATTCTTAACGATTGGTGGACATTAATTGGCTTTTGTCGTTTTTTCTGATTGCTTGGCAAATGACATTGTGTGGAGAACAAAATGTCCATACAGGTTTTGTAAAACACTGAGTCAGACCTTAGGTTTTTGCTTCAAGCAAGTTGCTTATGTTTTACGTTGCACCAAAAGGCACTTTAAAAATGTTTGTCCCTTATAATGTTCCATTTGATGTGATGACCGTATTTCGTATCAGATTGTATGCAGAGAATTTTCATTCAGTCCCTCTGTAGTTTTTCAATCTAAAATCGCACAAAATCTGAGATAGCCTTGTTTCTAAGTTCGAGGTGAAACTGTTACACTCGGCCTGATTGCTATAATTAATTTTGTAAAGTTAATACAGATATTACTTGCGCAAACTGCTACATGTCATTTACGTGCACATAACGTCGCTAAGCCTTTAGCGTGCTTTTGTGATGCTATGCTTGGGTCAGGCCCAACGGGAATATATGCAATATATGCATTTGCTTAATATTGCATCAGTAAAAGCATATGCCACGCATTGCAATTTGATTTTCGATGAATACATTACTTTAAGAAATTCAAGAAAAGATACTTGATCACACCATTCTCTGGTGTGATACACAAGTTAGGAAGTACTTTCCGTAACGTGAAGACCCTGGTAACCATCGCTACTAGAACCGTGACCGTTCAGATGCGCCGGGTCCCACTCTTGTTCCAATATGTCAAACGTGTCCTAGCACACGTAATCCATCGCCCACAAACTAGACAATGGCATCAAATATAAGTTTTAGCGCCACTTTCTACATCTGTACATGCAACACGGCCTTTAACAAGACTTTTTGCCGCAAAGCTCAGCTGAGAATTTCGAATGAAACCTGCGCTGCTGGTAGCCTGCCTTAATTCCCCTTAGGAGTCTCCTTCCGTATGACGCATGAAGGGGGAACTTACCTGGTTGCATTTTAAGTGAATAGACCCATGAACTTACTTTGACCTTCGTTTTTTGAGCTTATGAGATCAGCAAAAAACATTTAAATAAAATAAATGTACAGTATCCTTCTCTTCTACCGATATAAATGTACTATTATTGGAATATATTACTGTCTCCTTATTCATTAATCTGAGATATAGTATCACAATCGAATGGCTATTCTCATCAACCACCTGGCTCAAACTTAAATAAAGATTTCGCACCCAGAATTCTGGTTACGTTTCCCACTACTTAAACTAATTTTCCATCTAAAATTTTATATATATATATATTAACGTTGTGCTTATGTAAATACAGTAAGAACATTAAATCATAAATTGGGAATAAAATGTTGGGTCGTTGGATGATTTGTGCTGCCATATTAAATACACCTCGTGCACGTTGAGTGTCTATGCCTCGGGGAAATATTCAAAATACATTTTTATATACATGCGGCACACATCCATCTGACATGAAAGAAAGAAATTTCATACGGTATCGATTTTTGAAAGGAATCTATTCTACCTGTCCGATGTGGGGGCGTACATATTTTAAATTCTTTGGAAATCAGGTCGTAACTTTCTCCCTTTACAAAATAAAATTTCGGTGTCAGTGAAACATTTTTCGAAATGTTCATGTCCATTCTCGTCAAATTATCAGCAGGCTGGTTTGCAGATGCTTTAAAAAATATATATATATGTTGGTCATGCTTGAATTTTAACAAGAAGACCGCTCGTTCTTCTTCTCAGATAACCCTACATGCACACATAAAAGTGACCCTGTACCCTATAAGCTTAGGTTAAGGTCACCTGTATGATTCTTTTTGGCTTGGTGAACCTTTCAAACGTAAGCGGGTGCCTTATCAACATTCTTGCTTTAGGTTATACTTCTGCTTCGCACGGGTGTGCAAACATGGGCTAAAAACTCATGAAACAAAAAAGTCGAACAAAGTACATGTTTTTTGAAAGTACATAACGTGGAAAAGTATGTATCGTCATTGTGATTGATGCCACTTGTCTTGTGTTTATACAGCAATTGCGCAAAGTGAACGAACAATTTCCCTAATTTTTAAATGGATTCAACTTTTTAATCTTTTTTTTTATTCAAATGTTGAAGTTCTTGTGGCAAAATAAACTTTAAGAAGGGAAGGGAATACAAAAGGTGAGTCTCCCTTTTTGCAATTTTTGTTTACTATGGTTTCTAAGACTGTTTGATATTGGAAGGTTGACATCTTACTTTAGCATCACAAAGTATCAGGTCAACCTTCCATTATCAAAGTCCTAAAAACCATACAAAACCAAAGCTGCCAAACGTGATACCTGCTTTTTGTATTCATGTCTTGCCTTTTTTTGCCACCAGAATTTCGAGGTTTGAATAAAAAAAAATTGAAAAAGTTGAATCCACTTGAAACTGAACAATTACGAAAACTGAACGTTTACTTTGTACAATTGCTGTGAAAACACAGGACAAGTTACACTAATGACAATGACAAAATTTTCCACTTTATGTATTTTTTAAACATACATATTTTGTTGGACTAATTTTCAGTTTATTCTGTTTTATGGCCTAATTAGTGGACACCTCTGCTAAGCAGAAGTACCCGGCATATCCTTGAACATATATCGGGTTACCAAATGAAACGTAAATTTGCCCTATGACTTTGGCAATCGTGTCAATAAAGTGTACAGTTTGATCCTGAATGTGAATAAGATGCTCTGTGTGTGTGCTATATATCCTTTCCCCTGCTGATAGATATGATGTCATATCAATTGACCTTTTTGAAACATAAACTCACTTTCGTTGTCACCCTTTCGTGAATGTTTTTCAAGAGCCCTTTTGGAAGACTCGATCGTGAAGCCAGAGAATACGATACTCGTAATCATACGAAATTCTTTTATCCCCATTGTTGCCGACAGTAGCATATATATATATATATATATATATATATATATATATATATATATATATATATATATATATATATATATATATATATATATATATATACCTATATATATTTAATTAAGAAACTGCTACTAGCGTGTGGGTATGTATGTATGCGTGCAAGCATGCATGTATATATATATATATATATATATATATATATATATATATATATATGGAAACTTAGAAAACGAAAGTTGTACACGTGTTGGCTGCTCTTTAAATAGTAGATAATTGGATATTTATACAAATGTAGCCACGAGCGCTGTATTGTACTGTATACGATTATTATCAAATGCTTGTGGATAAATAAGCATACAATATATCAGTCGTAATTGCAGTTCCACGTCACCATCGATACTCATATATAAAGCGTATGCAGCATACATGCGATAAAAAATTGAATTCAATATCATGGCACCAAGTGATGTACCGTGTATTTGCTACAGTTAAAAAGAAGTGTTTGTAATTAAGTGCAAAAGGTAAAGAAATAGTAAATATTTTTAAATTTTGTTTGGCGCTTTATTTTCTTTTAAAACTTCGGCCCGGTACCCTCGGTCTCGGTCCAGTTGCAAAGCAAAGCGCAATGTAAACATTGGTTTCATATTCCAAAGGTACAACAAAATGCCTAACTATGAAGTGAAAATGCAAATTTATATCACAAACACTAGCCATCTTTCCAGAATATGGAAGGTCACTATGGCTTGATACAGTATTTTTCAGGCGCATAAAAAACATCAACCCTTTAAAAAGTAGACATTATGCCAGTCCCCAACAGGTTTGTTTCATGAAGTCGCGCATCGTCTTGTACCAATGCCTTTGATTCTGCCGTCCAGAAATTGAGTGTCTCTGGTCGACGTAGGTCTGAAATAATAAGATCAATTCATAAACAGTGTTCTCCTTATTTACGAGAAAAGATCAAACGTCCGGACAGAGAAAAAAGCAAGGAAGGAAAAATGGACGGAAGAAGGAAAGAAAGGATAGAAATAAAGAAAGGATTGAAAGAAACAAAGAAAGAAAGAAGGAAAGAAAGAAAGAAGAAAAAAGACAGAAAGAAGAAAAAAGACAGTAAGGAAGGAAGGAAGGTAGAAAGAAAGATGATCTGCTTCATTTCTGTGCATATTGTTCACTTTAACTTCCAGAGTACCATATTGTAAACGAGTCAACAGCTTTCCTTGAAGCGCTTTTAGGGCTATACTCCAAAAGCCTGCCGAAAAAAAGGTGTCGGGGCCTACTTTCCTACGATCTCTACAACTGTAGTATGCCGACCTTTGAATGTTGGGCCAAAAAAAAAAAAAAAAAAAAAAAAAAATAATAATAATAATAATAATAATAATAATAATGATAATAATAATGATTGATGATGATGATGATGATGATGATAATGATAATATGTAATAATAATAATAATGATTGATGATGATGATAATAATAATAAGTAATAATAATAATAATAATAATAATAGTAATAATAATAATAAAAATAATAATAATAATGATAATAATAATAATAATATGATGATGATGATGATGATGATGATCATGATGATGATGATCATGATGATGATGATCATGATAAAAATAATAATAATAATAATAATAATAATAATAATAATAATAATAATAATAATAATAATAAAAATAATAATAATATAAATAATAAATGAAAAAGGAAATACGAATTGAGTATCTTTATGTCTATGCAGAGCACATCGGGGTTTGTCAAAACTGGCCCCGAAAGAGTCAGACTGAATCATTGTACATGGGATTTGAAGACGACACCATAAAATATTACGTCAGCATTTTTCCAACCATTGAACTATTAAGGCCCACACTGTATATCGTGTACTGAAGCATGTCAAAGCAGGCGAGAAAGATTTAGCTGTAATGTCTACTGGCAAAAGAGAATACATCATGCAAGAAGATGACAAGCCGGGTATTATACTAAATTAGTTTCACAGCGACCATGAATGATTCAAATGAAAAAAATGGCTTCCTTTTTAAAAAAAAAAAAATGCCATAAAGAAATACAAGGTTATATGACCACGTTTCAGATGTTATCTACACCATACACTGCGTACGACATGCTTGGTATGATACTTGTACAATTTTTAGATATACTGAAATTCAACGTGTAAATAAGATTCAACCTTTTCGTGAAAGTAAATATCAGCCTCAACCAGTGCCTTGTTCAGCTGCGCAGCATGCTGATAATGGACGTTGTCTGAAAAAAACATGGAATACTGTTTACTTCACACTCTTCAAAAATCATGTCATCAGGTAGTATTATGATACAACAATAGAAACATATGTTAGCTTTGCAAGTATTATCACAAACTTTTCGCTAATTCAAGTGATTTTATATTTTAAGCCGTAGCTAACTTTACTTACCATCTGCTGTGCCATGTATAAGTAGGAAGTTCTTATTTCTGAAGTTCTCTACTTTTCTGCTCACGTCTGATATCTACAACACAGTAAGTTGTCAGGTAGAAATAACCCCTGATGTGCGATTCGTAAAATACATTGCCTGTTCCCTCACATATATTTACAAATAGAACACCGTTTATCAGTATGTCCGTTACTTCCCAAGGCAGACAAAATGAGGTCAATGTTGGCCCCAATTTGTTAATTTCTACTGTTTAGATATTAAGGCGACTGGAAATACTCTGCGACATTCACTCCGTAATTAATTTTGGCAAACTATTGCAAAAGGTTGCAGCAAATAAACGCTTTTTTCCAAACATGTTATCCATTATACCAACAACTTATTAGACACCATATCGTCAGTATGAAATTAAAAAAAAAAAATATAGCCTTCATACCCGCTGTTCGATTTGTCCATCCTCATCAATATACCTGGGGTTTTTAAAGACTGGGGTTTGTTAAACAAAATATTTACATGTATGCTCTTCCCAATGAAAAGACTCTTTTTCACTTTGACTAAAATTGTCCTGATATATAATAGTAATCATATAAAAAGAAGGGTATCATATCTCGTCCTTTTTGCACAAAAATAAGTGTTTGCCTTAAAATAACCTTTAAATTCGCTCATTTTAATAATCCTTGTGATTTCTCATTCAGCTTGATTACACTCCAAAAGATCTTTTACTCGTGTGCTAAAAAAAATTGTAGCTTCAGACAAAGAGGAAAAGGCTACATTCCTCACTTTCCCTGACACACAGTCGTCAGCCAAGGCTTGAAGGAGTTTTATCTAGAGTGGTTGCTTATTTTTATCATTAGATTATTATATTTTTAGACTATAAACTCGATTTCAATTTATATTTGGAATACTTTGCATTTAAATATGTGGATGTTTGTATTGCTCACATTGTAGCCTAATTCGTTGTCGTCTGGTGTATCCAGGTGCATGTACCGTTCAATATATCCAACATCTGCAAATTAAGTCGCAAAGTATCTTAATGCTCTGCATAAACGCATGGGCAACATGCAGTTCAGATTCAGGAATTTCGCTTAAGTACACACATTTTAAAATACATGTTATATGATATAATTTGAAGACCGTCCCTTTCTTGAAACATGGATTGCATTACTAGGGCTTGTGCGTCGGAGCTTAATTGGGCACCATTAAAGCATCACCATGCTAAAGCCTCAATTCTGTCTGTTTAATCTGAAATATAGCGCATGTAGTTATTCTTACTAAAGCCAAAAGAAGACTTGCGTGAAAGAAGTATTTTGTCTGCCGGTATACGCCTTGATTTTTTTAAATACTGGATGTCGCAGTAGGTGGTCATTATATCACGCGACATCGTTTCGCGTGTCCAGTTGATCAAGAGATGTTATATGACCTTTCTGGACCGGTGAAGCCTGCTATTACATCAGTGAAAAGGTTCAGAGCATTCATCAAATGTCTTTATAAGTTAGGCACACTCTTGCTTTTACTTACGAATGTAACGGTACGTCACCACTGGACAAATGGCAATGCTACAGTTAATGACATTTTGTTTCATGCCAAGTACATGAGCAGCAACAAAACCACCGTAAGACTACAAAAAAAGCATAAGCAAATCGTGACTTTTACACAGAACAGTCACAGCTCACAGATATCAGATTTTGTGCAACTCTAATCAAGAAATGTCTTTTCTATAACTTTGTTTTAACATTATGTTGCTTCAATATGGATTTTTTTCACAAGGAAATTACCCTTGAACTTGTCTACTATAAATTTATGTTTTAGATATGAAATCTCAGGTTAATTTCACCTTGTATGAAATTAATAACAAAGTAGCAATAAGAAAACTAGTACTGGAAATCGTGTTTATGTTAAATCTCTACTCCTCCGGGTCATTGATGCATGGTCAGATCTCATATTCTTAAATTATGTTGTGTCGGTTCTTTTGCTTGCACAGAATGTTGCTATTTATAAACTGCTATCAGCAGAAACTGAAAAACAAACAATGTTTTCATCATAAACATTCTATCCATTATTGTTTGGTATTATGGCAACATAGAATAACAAACTAATTTGTCATAAGCACACAAACATTGATTTTTTACTTACTGCACCATAAACGGCCATCCTATCGCCATCAATGTATGGGAACTGGTCTCGGATATTTCTATAAATGAAAAAGTGTGTATATTGTGTCAAAATATTGTAGTTAGTTTACCTATAGAAACGCACACGGCAACATTTTGAATATATGCTACATTATATTATTGTAAATTTAAGTGGTATGAGAAGCTATTTAAACTCATAATGGTCGTAGTTTGCAAGGGACAATTCGCATGTATGGGGAGTTTTATTTGTAATAAGACATTAAAATCAAATGTTCGCACTTACTGGGAATAACTGGTGATAAACAACTTATCTTATTATATTGGAACGGTTTTGATATTGTACATGTATGCATGGCCAATATTTCCAAACCAATGTAAAAATAAGAAAATGTTGTTTGAATGACTTTCTTTTCCTCAATTAACGTTAAAATATTATCAAAATGTATGCCTTTGACCCTTTCAATGAAATACAGTGCAAATAACATTGGTTGTTTTATACATATATTGATAGATTTGGAGCTCTTACTGAGTGAGACTCTTAGCTATCTATATTTTTCCTTTTATTCTATTTGTAAACCTGACACCTTCAAACATGAGGGATTCAATTGCAAACAACTGACACATTATGAGAAAGTGCGCAACACTGTTTTAACAGTTATGTTCCAGAAGGTCTTCGAACGAATTATGTGGAATATAAGTTCAGCGTTAACTCTTTCAGCGCTAATCGCACGAACGTGGCAATCACCTGGAAGTGTCGTGATTCTACATAAAAAATATTCATTCCAATACCAGAATACTTACATTTCTGAAACTTTGCGTAGAAGGCAAAACTTTCTCTCCTCGAAAGAACAGTTTTTGTGATTGATGATGATGATGATGATGATGATGATGATGATGATGATGATGATGATGATGATGATGATGAAGATGATGATGAAGAAATGATAATGAGTTTCTATTATAAGGTGAGAGGAATCCTCCAAATTGTGCAATATTTAAATTTAGAAAAAAATCTTTGCGTCAGCCACTCAAAGTTAAATGTATAACCTACTTAGCTCCAATGACCTGGTCCTCTACCTCGTGTGTTCCCACTCTCCGGTACAAGGTTTCTGCAAATATCTTTCCGCGACCACCAGCCCCTCTGCCGTCAAGACGAATGGTTATAACATCTTCCGAACTTGCCATGTAGGTCTCGAAGTTAGACATGGATTGGAGGTACCTATAAGTGGCTTGTTGGAAAGTTGGGCCGCCATAGCTGCAAAATTTACAAAATGAAGGTTGTTTTTCAATTGGTAAAAATGACACTTAGTTTGATTTTTTTCACACATGGACCTTACAGCTTATTATGTAGTAAACGCAGCAATGAAAAAGTCTATCGATTATATGAGTGCTCGACGAAATTTGTCGGGATTTCTTCTTCTTTTTTCTTCTTAATTCATCATTGCACCAACCAGCCAGCAAATACTCCAGCATACAGCTGATGGTACTTACGGAAACATTACCGTTGGATACTTCCGCTTTGGATCGAAGTTTGGTGGCAAAGTAAATTGTGCCCAGCCCTCTGAAATCAAACAAATTTTGAAATGATCAATTTAATGACCATGAGTGTCACCGTCTGTTATTTCTTTACTCATCCAATGGACTTACACTGAACGTGATATGTTTCACAGCTGCAAAAAGGTTTTGTTTCCTTTGTCTGATTTGATAATTATGTGGTTTGAGTTACTTCATACATCTGTATGGATCCAATTATTGCCATTATTATATTACCTTTTGTGCCTTCAGTATTTACCTTATGTGTACGAATAAAGATACACATATAATACACGCGAGGAAAATTGAAACATTATGCACAACAATTCATCCAGACTACTGACATAATGACTGAGTTATTTAGCTTCCGAATTTTATTGAATGTTTTACATACATGTACTTACTACATACACAAATTCATAGACCTCAGTTATTATATACATATCCAATGCCTTTTGTACAGCTCTAATGCTAAATGGAAATAGTGCAATCGGCATCTTCATTATATTTACCTAAAATGTCGATTGCACATGGTACACCCAGCATACGTACTGTGACCGTCACCAAAGTCTACCGTATGGGCACATGTACGACATCTAATCATTCATGGTTATAGGTGGATATAGTATTATGTGGATTGCATCGTGGGCAATAGGCATTGGAAATGGACACAGTAATCGTGCATATTATACCATATTTGGTAAGCATTGTGGTTGGGCAAAGTATGCCGGTCGTACTATGGAAAATGTCATTGAAGGCGGATAAAGGAGGCCTGCGTTTGTTGATTGTGTTTTGTTCAATAGACTTTGCCGTTGAACATAAGGATGACAATCGTATTAAGTACAGTATCTATCTATCTATCTATCTATCTATCTATCTATCTATCTATCTATCTATCTATCTATCTATCTGTCTGTCTGTCTGTCTGTCTGTCTGTCTGTCTGTCTGTCTGTCTGTCTATCTATCTATCTATCTATCTATCTATCTATCTATCTATCTATCTATATATATATATATATATATATATATATATATATATATATATATATATATATATATATATATATAGGTCGTTATAGTAAGCGTGGCGATTGTACTATGTATGGTAGGCATTGAAGGTATTGCTATGGGCAGCCGATATTCGATAAGGAAATGATAGATACGCATATTGTACCACCAATGGTACAGTTTAATACAGCAATTATATCCATAGTACCATGTCAATTACATTTGAGGTGGACGTAGTTAGCATATTGATTGTACTGTGCACAATTGGCGTCCTTTTTATATCTATCCCAATGTGCACTGTACAATCGAGATGCTTATTACGTCCACCTCAAATATAATTGACATGGCACTATGGATACAATTACAATATATCAAACTGTACCATTGGTGGTAAAAAATGCGTATCTAAAATTTCCTTATCGAATATCGGCTGCCCATAACAATACCTCCAATGCCTATATATGTATATATACTGTACTTAAAACGACCGTAATCCGTATTATGTTGAACAGTTACTGCAATTCAATTGAACAAAACACAATCAACAAACGCATGCCTCCTTTATCCGCCTTCAATGCCCTTTTGCACAGGAAGACCAGCATACTTTGCCCACCCCCAATGCTTACCAAATATGGAATAATATACATGATTGCTGTGTTCATTTCCAATGCCTATTGCCCATGATGCAATCCACATATTTATACTATATCCACCTATAATATTGATTGGGCATTGTACAATGGCAATACCGCACTGGCACACCTCCAATGTCTACCGTACATAGGGAAATTGATATGCTTACTCTAGCCACCACTATCCGTTGTACGCAATGGGCATACTTTCTATGTCCGCCAGCAAAGTGTATAGCACATGTGACATTGGTATACTTACTGTATCCACCTCCAATGTCTATCTGCCTATATTCCCTGGTTGGCATGAGTTTCTGTGCCAAGCGAGAAGCCACCGCCGCATTATCTTCAATTACTACAGCTGTAAAAAATGATTTGATCTTTTTGAGCGGCACTATTTAGAGTTCTGTGGATAAACCCTTTACAAATAACTGTGACAGGCATTTGTATTTGTCTGCCTCATATTGAGCAAACTAAATGAATGTGAACGATTGGTTAAAAATTGAAAAATTGGTACGTTACCATAAGTCGCGACAATGAAATACATTGGGGCCTGTCTGTCCTTGCGACCATCTGTCTAATGCAACTTCTGGCCTACTGCGACCGTCCCCTGATACCATCAAGGAAATTATTTTGCTTTTCACCTGTTTAATGCAAACACATGTCTAGTGCGACTGCAATTGTCATAATCGGTCATATTACTTGTAAGTTCACTTGCATTGCGTAACGCAACCTTCCTTTGTGTTGAGTGAGCCTCATTTTAACCGCTATTTTCTGCCATTGTTTCATGCAGGCGTCCATGTTGGTGTTTTAAAAACAAGTGAAAATTGAATTGCTTAAAAGTTAAATATCTTTTGATGACCAACATGTCTTAACTCCCTATATTTTTTACTTTGATAATGGATTTAGGTGTTTGCATTGTTGAATAAATGCCATTTGCAATGAATCCCTATGTAGTATTAATTCATCTAAGTTTTCACAGTGAATGTCTATGCCTTCAATCAAGCCTGATTATAGCGACTTCCTGTCAATTGCCACCATTGTTGGCAATGCACAAAGCATGGTCTCAATATACAGGCTCCATTGTACTGGTAGTAACAGCACGGTGCCAAATAAAATTCGACACTAGTGTAATTATGACGATATTTAGCCAGTCACCAAGACCTGTGAGCCCCTAATAGCTATACCATGGAGCAGGCTCTTCACTGACTACTTCAATTTCAATTCAATTCAATATGGTATGCTACAAAGAGGACATCGCAACATTAATGTTAAACATGCAACGAAATATAAACGGCAAAATACAAAATAACTAAGTGCCACCTTGATGTTAACAAAAATGCGGCAAGACTCTGCTCACTGTAATTGCAATATCGGAGAGATTAGGAGAGAGATTACGTTTTTTGTCCCGCCGTTAGAACGGTAACATGTACGATCATGTACAGAAGTCTTCATTTGAAAGGTATGCCTTTTAAATTGGCCTGATCATGAGACATGTTATCAAAGGTTAAAAATAACATGCAGGTAACATTAATCCCAGAGTACTTGAACATATTTTGAAATATATATAATACTTTTTCCTCAAAATTAATTGGTGAATGACGTGTGAAGTTAAGAGCAGAATTAAGCTGAGCACGCAGTTTAAATTCCTTTTCATACTTGCATGTCTGCAGTTTAAAGCCCTTTCAGATTTGTACGTCTACCTACTTTTGTCGTTGAATGTATTTTCGAGAACAGAGGTAGGTAACCCAGGTCCTTGGCAGAACCGGAAGTAGTGTCTTGTACTTATGCTGAAGAGTGCTGAAACGTATTGACAGGTTGGGGAAAGGTTACATGTTAGGCACACTGGGTCGCGGTAAATCTCGTCAGCGGCGGGGGTGCCAACTCTACAAAATATTGGAGTACCACTGAAAGTTTTATGCATAAATCAAAACCATTTAAACTGTACCAACATAATGTATCCGAATCTTTGGTTGTATTTTAATACACAAGAGGATTGTGATTGTCCTGTGCTCAACTGACGTTGGATGCACATGTTTAAGTGGTCCTGTGACACTTAGAGAAGCATCAAGGCAACATTTTTATGGCCATCACCACTGTTTGTAACATCAATATTCACTCCCACAATTCCGGGCCATCCTTTTTTGAAACAAAAAGTGACAGGATCAACCATTGCCAAGATATGTGTCAAAATGTCAGTTTGAACAGCACCATAAGAAACCCCATGTATTCTTTCCTGCGTTATATTAGTGGTAATCGGACAGTCAATGCGAGGGTTTTCTATATGTGCCCCAATCCAATTTTCCAAGCTATTGAACCACAATGATCAGTCCTTTACAGTTCCTGCATCAAGCCAAAGTTTGTCACCCCAGTGTTGTTTTGACTCAACTCTTTCAGTGCCAACCACGACTAAAGTCGAATTTCGCTAAGTCAAACTAGTCTGAATTATCATAAAAATCACAAATTCGTGTTCCTCGTAAAAGGGCCTTTCATTCAAGTACCAGTATGCTCATATTTCTAGAGAGAATATCCCAGGACAACAGCTTTTTCTCGGCACGCATTGGGGGCATTACGCCAAATGCGCACCAAGAAAAGTTGTTGACCCAGTCCAAAATTTGGCACTGAAAGGAGCCGAAAAGCATTTCACAAGAGGAGTCTGCCTGGCAGGACTGCTCGGGTAACAGAAACACATTGCCCCAGTATCCGAGGTAGGGGGAATTGCATTGACACCGCATTTGTCCAGTAAACGTTTAATGTCTTCCTTGAGTTTCTTAGTATGGTCTACAGAGACCTCAATCGTAGGTACCTTTCCATCAGTTTCAACATTGACATGGAGCCCAAGGCTTTCTAATACTGATAATATTTGTTTGTGTTTGGATATATTTTTCTGCGTTTCACACAAGAAAAAATCATCAACATTTAAGGTAACTCTAAGACCTTGCTCGAAGAGATACATTGAAGCGAGACTCAAAGGTTTATGGCAGTAATATGGCGAAGGTTTGCCACAACACTGAACTCCTTACAAGTCCTAAATAGTCAAAGCAAAAGGGATATGAAAAATTCATTATGCATATCAACTAAAGCGACATAATCTCCGGTAGTATGATGTCTGAAACTGTCCGTTTATCTTCGTTGGAAAAAATGCTATTTTACAGTGAGAATTGACATATTTCAAATCTGAAATTGGCCTCAGTTTATTCGCAAAAACGTTCTGGGACAACACGAATAGGGGACAACACTGTTGGTGTATAGACCATCTCTTTCAATACACCAGACGAATCTGAATCTGCTGTTTTCCCAAAGATAATCTGGGAATACTCTTTGGACCAAGGATGAATTAGCATGGAACATTTCAATGGTACACATCCATGCCACAAAATACACACTTGTATATGTAGCACCTAAAATATATATAGCACCTCAAAATATTAGTTTCATGCATATGAAAATACACAATGTAACTCTTCATGCAGGATACTAATCTATAGTTGAATATTCGTGTTTGTATTAAAATTAAAATATGATATGGACGATGGCAATGCAAAATTGACAAAGGAACACAGTAAAATGACACGCTTCAAACAGTAATAAGCAGTAGGCTCAATACACTTTAAAATTATGTTGTAGATTACACAAGGGCATATTCTAATTTGATATATTTACATAATTTTACGTCCCATGATTATTCTGCGCAGATCCAAATGACTGATTATGATTGCCCCGCCCTGGGGGAAATTGTGGGACATTTTGATATCCAGTGAAGGCTTGATAGCTATTGTGTCTTTGGTAGTGCCCTCGGAAGCGACCACCAGGCCTATATTATCCAGAATCCCGTTGATGCGTTGTATTCAGGCTTTGGGCTCTTTTGCTTGACGGCTGAAATTGAGGCTACCTTCCTCAAATCTGTAATGGCGTCCTCAGAAAGACCAGATGTGTTGTGCCTAACATATCTAAACAATTTCGTAGTGTCCTTGTCACAATTACCTTGGACCTGAAGTACGACATACTCCTCCTGTAAGTATCTCAATTGTGCCAATAAAATGGTGAAAATCTCATCTAAATCTGTATCGGACATGTGGTTTTTGCTGTAAAGTTGCCACTGTTATCAGTGATGTCTCCATGTATCTTGCATTTCTCAATAAACTGCTCCAAACTGGTTGATCACTGCGAGCAATACCTTGTCTACTGTACTGTAAAACGAGATTTGCTTGTAAATCAGGAACGACAGTTTTAAGCTTAGATTGTAAAGTTTTAAATCTACCTTAAACGTCCACGGATAACAGTTGCGCAAAATAACGGTATGGAATTGCAGGCTGACTTGGGGCCATTTGGTTGAGGCTAGCGGCCTGCTGTGGTGTCTAATGTGGGCTCGTGTGGCTGAAAAAACGCTGAAAAGGGTAATGTGTGTGAAGGATCTACATGCTCAGCCTGACAGTATTGTTTTTCTTGAGGGAGATACTCGCCAAGGGCGTACACACGTGTCCCTAGCACATGTTCTGGTTGTGCACTACGATCAGCGTCGGTAACAACGGATTTTTCCAGAAGATCCAGTCTTTTCAGAATCTGTTGATTCTGTAAGGTTAGTCCAGATCGCACGTCTAAAAGACTGTTGGCCGTGGATTGGTCCTCTGGTATCGAATAAGGTGGGAAGATATCTTCAAAAGGCATTGGAAGATATTGCCCGGTCAAGTTGGTTTAATGCACCAAACACAACTGCTTGGAGCGACACCTGGTGGGTACAGGTGTCGGAAGAAAATGTTACGCTGAGTTGACTACAAATTGTTCAGGGACGACGGACGTTAGACCATAAAGTAAGATCAGCTGTCTAACAGGTCTGACGAACTAAATTATAATGGACATGTCGAAATCATCAGACTATCTCGTTACTTTTACATACATGTGCAGTTGCCTTCATTAATGAGACTTGCCGCTTTTATCAGGGTAGCAGCACTCTTCATTCAATTTGTACTGACCAAGTAATCATACCTGTATACATGTCGCTGCAAGGCATCGTCTCCTGTTCGTGTGTAATACCTGCATCCAAAACAAAAAATAAATCCATTGCCTCTCAATGGTTTTAGACATCTGCATGTTAAGACCCTAAAAATTCAATAGGACGGGGATGTTTATAAAAGTGAACAGATTGTTGGTCACATCAAGTTGTGTCAGACATGGAACGTTAGAACGGATGGGCTGCAATAAGTGCAGTTGTTGCTTTTAGTCTCATAGTGGAGTTGTACTTAATCAAGAAAATTTGGTAAAGAAATTCACATAAAAAATAGATCAATACGCACTGCTCCCAACTATTTTCGGTTACTTTACAATGATACTTTTGTCTTCAAGTACACACATTGCATGTACAGCAGACATACTCTGAAGACCTGCTATGCAAACATGGAGCAAGAACGAGGCATGGAAAGAGACCTGTGCTGCCATTTTTAGCAGTTATGAAGTACTCACTTCTGGCAAGCCTTCTAATGCATAGGTACTGAACCTTGTATAACTGGGCAACAGAGTAGCATAAATAATATAGTTTTGCACACTGGAACAATTTTTGTATGTCTTCACAATGCACAGTATCAAAAGATGATTTCTTCATAAATAGTGCTTGATTCCAGTTTCATGAAGCATTCACAATGGTTTTATTTATATCAAATGACTTATATTGCTTTCTAATACAAGAAAATTGTGCAATTATGATGAACAGCGGTTTTAGTGATAAAGACGAACCCTTATCTCCGTTCTCATATTCATAACCGAGCTAATACGATGTGGAAATATGTTTAAAAATGTTGAATAATTGTACTCGTCACAAACTATGGTTTGTGGCCATATATCATTAGGGGATTAAAATTACAACTATAAAAATAACACATCGTACAATCTGATGCACTCCTTTGTGGGGATTCGTATGAGTTGTCCTGGAGGATAATCTCATAACATGGCATGCATTACTTAGTCCTACTCAGTTAGTCTTCTATGATATATATATAATTTGCACACTATATGAGAATCAAACAGAAATAATAGATGTGAGGGCATTCACCACACAGTTGAAGAAATACAAAAAGTTACAAAAATGACTTGTCACGACCGGGTTCCTTAAGTTGGTACATTATGCTTTACAGATTACCGCGTCACGCAGCGTAGACAATCTTGCCAGACTTCATGAATAATCAATACACCTTGCAAAAACTAGCCGGACAAGAAACGTTATCTAAATGCTGCACTAAAAGGATCGCCGCTGCGATAAGTTACTTCAACCACTCGCGGCCCAGCGAGTTCTGGTTGGAGGCTATGATCGCCTTGACACCGAATCGTTAGTTTGAATTCTATGACATACAAATCCTATAGGCCTACGTATATGACGGAAACATAGGAGAGAAAAGAGTTTTACACTAAACCTCCCAGACTAATTTTACCACACGCAAATCTTATACTTATAAAAGAGAAACCTAAAAAAGGAAAGAACTTAGAGAGTTTAATATCACAAATGTATGCGTGCAATTATCAGAATTATAACTTACACGACCTTCTTTTCTGGGTCATATCCATTTATAGTGTCCACTTCAATTTCGCCCTTGGTAAGGAATGTCACTCTTCCTGGCCCAGTCATCTTCAAAAATCGAAGCAAATAAATGTGTTTACCTTTTACTTCTCAAATTATTCTGGAAGTCTGGACCGTTGCAACACAATTTGTATGGGTTATAGTGAAATGGAGGGCCCTTTTTGTATGGATAAGACATCCACAGAGAACCCGTCTCATTTTAACTCGTTAAATTTGTGTACGAACAACATCAAGAAATATGTCGCTGAAGTCAAGAGTATTCATAAAGAGCAATGCTTTGCATGTATATTTATGAGCAGATAAAGGACCACCATCATATACATACAATTATTTGCAATTATCAGGGCATGCACATTGTAGTCATTCTGTTCAGTCCTATGTCCCATTTATATTGTCATACTGTACTTAATCTGCTTAAAAGTGTCTGCTGCACCAATTGTTTAGTGGTCAAAAGTTCATAATAACAACTACATAAATATTTCTGTTTCTCTGCGCAACCCGTAACTTTTAACATGCTCCCTGAGTTATCTTTATGAAATGGATGAATTAAGAAAAGGTCACTGTGTCATCTCGAGGGTACAGAATCCAGTCAGCCATTTCTAAGGGGTCGAGACCACAGAAAACAACAACAACAACAGCAGCAACAACCCCATACATGCACAGGAATTAATAAAAATCCGAACGGTTGCTCTGTAAATGTAAATTTTAAAGAAATTTCACCAAACGGTGACAAATCATTAATGTTGAAGATCAATAAGCTTGCAAATAGTATTAGTAAACTTGATAGAGAAGCCCCCCATCGATTTTACCTCCGCAGTGACCAGCGCAAGATTGCGCCACGCACCACTACTTTCCTCCTTGGGTAATTTTGCCAAATATTCTTTCCCATTTTCAATAAACATATAAGGCACTCGTAGATTAAGATCCATCCAGCCTCCCTTTCTGCCTTCGTCCAGGTTCTGTAAGTAAAATAAAATTAACTGATTAATCGAGTTCATAATTATTACTCTTATTAGCATTACTACTACTGCTACTACTCCTACTATTATTAACACTACTACTACTACTACTACTACTTCTACTACTACTACTACTACTACTACTACTACTACTACTACTACTACTACTACCAATATCATCATGCAGACCTTTTGATGTAAACACTCCACGCTTATGCATGAAAGTGCCAAAAATGTTTAATTATGCATTTATATCAGAGATATGAATTTATACATTTTCACAGTTCATCGTGATGTGACAATACCATAAATAACATGATGCATAATGAAACATTCAAAATACCCCGTGATTTTACGTATGGAGAAAAGCTTTCACCTTATAACACTCGCAGTTGTTTAAAATGATCAAAATATAAATTTGACTTTATAGAACAAACATGCGCAACAACTGATTTATCATCTGTGCCGTGCTGTAAGAAATTCTCAAATGTCTAAACCAACAGGTATGTAAACAATTTAACCATTGCGATTATCATCCACATAGATCACGTTAAGTACAAGGCGAGTAAATTGATTAATATCACTAACTGTAACTCTTCTGAACCTTTAAAAGGGGTCCACGTGATACAAGTTGACAAAAATGATAATAATGCTCAGTCTGCACAGAAAAACATACCCTTTGGCAAGCACCAGTTGTCACGTCACACAACAATAAAATGCTTCTGTTCTGCGGGCGATTAAGCCAGCCTATCAATGCATGTGTCTCGTCCTGCCAATTAACCCGATACAAATAATGATCCCTGTAAACATAAACATATAGTTACTTAAAAGATGGAGCAGAATTCAGTCGTGAATGGCATAACAGAGTATGGCTTTAATATCACTGCATGCGTCGTTAAATCTGCTTGTTCTGGCGATTAAAGCGCATTTTGCCAGTTCCACCAAGTGCGCGTGAGCGCAATCTGTTTGTGGAGAACGTTGGGTGAAGTTTATCTGTGGTACATTTTAATGTGCTAAGAGATGATAAATCATTAGTATTTTTCAGTTTACTGTACAGTTCAAAGTTGATAACTGTCTGTCAAGTGAAGCTACATAAGCTTTTAATGTTAAGTTGAAAACCACCACATCCTGCAGGAGGAAACTGATGGAAATTCCTATTGTTTTGATCATGCTGATCAAAACTTTATTCAGTCATCTTTGGATGCCTCAAAAACAACAAAATCGAGCGAACAAAGTACTCATAACAAAAAGATGACTGACTTGTTTCGATACTCCTTGGGCGGTAGCAATTCTCTGTAAGTTATGTCCGGCTTACTCATATCCACCACTTTAAGGCGCACGTCTGTGAATTGTTTTCCTCCACCCGTCTGATGCCAATGAGTAGATATATAGCACATATATACGCAGATTCAGTATGACAGATCCTATCGAGGTTTTATTGGTAAACTTTATTTAGCGAATTTTTGAAAATATTGGTAGGCGTTTAAACATTTTGGAATTAGAATGTGTTAATAGCCTTTCTGTATTCCATGGGTTGGAATTACTCTATGTGTATAGCCGGTCAAGATTGGCATACATATACCATAAATTATATTTTCAGTTCCAACACTCTTAAATTAAAGATATGCTGTGCATTGATACCCTATTACAGCGCTTTGAACTCTGTGTATTATATACATAATAGTTTTCAAGCCTTACTAATTGCTGTTGACGTATCATCTTGGTATATTTGTTGAAATGATTAACCCTTTCCCCCTCAAACCGGCCAAAACCGGCTGGTGGTCAAATGTCGTCTGCTTCAGTGTTTTTAACTAATTTCAACAGTTATGAAAAACAATTTGACTTAGAAATGTACATGAGACTTATCAAGATCACATGCCCCAGGTCAACAGCTTTCCTTGGAATGGGTTGGGCCCAACCCATGCCAAGGAAAGCTGTTGATTCAGTCTTAATCCAAGGGGGAAAGGGGTTAAGCCATATTAAGCTCTTACCTTAGGGAATGCAAATTCTACAGATGTCGGGTAAATATTAGACATGTCGCCATAGTACGGGTATCTGATCAATTTGTTTCGGGTTGAGTTGAGCTGTCCATATATAAGATAACGGGATTCCGGTCCCATCCAAGTCAAATGAGACCCGGGCGTTATCCACGCTATAGAGGAAAGACATAAGTGCTAGTGCCACCAGGTTGCCTCTGAAGCCGACTAAGGTCTACATATAACACAAAACTAGGTCTGTTTTGGAGGCAAGTCCCTTGATAGCTGATATGAAATTCAAGTGACTTTTTATCAGCCCATTACATTGGCAACGAAGTAGTCAACAGTACCTTGTCAGGCCTGGGTCACGTGCGTGAGGGTGGCGTATGCTTTCAATATTGAGGTTGATGTTTTTTTCTGTCCACGGACAGTGGCTCATGAATTTTGTTGTTGTTGTGCATGAGGCAGTTCCATGCCACATATATTATATAAGGTATCTTAAAGTGACCTTATACAACGCGCATAAGGTTGCCATGGTTGAATAACAGACAAAAAATTAAAGAGAAGACGTACTGTTGTGCTTGAAAACCATTGTTTCTCATTAGAATTCTAGTATAATCTATCTGGAGCCGCAAAGTGAAGGAATCTTGGTAACAGGTAGGAATTGTATGGAGTAATAGTGTAATTCTACACGCAGATAGCAAAATGTTAACCATTCAGGTGTGGAAGTCTGTATATATGCGTGTGTGTGTGTGTGTGTGTGTGTGTGTGTGTGTGTGTGTCTAGTGTCTTAGAGTCGTATTGCCTCCGGTTAACATCGCAACAAGACTGCTCTATTTTCTATAAAGTCGATGGCCCTAAAGACATTCATGTATGAACAGCCGTGTGTCATACTATATGTCAACACATGTCCGTAACTACTGATAAAAAATATTGTAAATACACTTATTTTTCTATATACCGATTAGCTTTGCATGTCAGACATTGAAATGCAATTCTGATTGGATTAGTCTGAACATAGTTCCTATCAGTCCGGTGTTAAAATGATATTTCATTGAGTTTTGAAATGTACGTTTTTTGATATCGGCGAAATTAGCAAAAACAATATAATTCAGGGAAGTTAAGCAAATTGCAGCTACCATAAAAAAAATTAAAAAAAAAAATCAATGTTGGCATAATTTATATAAATTGCCAGCAGTATTTCCGTATTACTTATATTCTAAGTACAATTGATGGTTTTTCGGCCTTCACTTTTTGTCAAATGAACAATAACACCAGAAAGACAAATCCTCATGAGCGGAATTCAGTTGAAATTTGCTTCTTCACGGATGCTCATGCATGTATTGTCGCGTTGCGATTATGGCATTTATAATAAGAAATAACTTTGCATAGAATAGCTTATTTGCGTAAATCGAAATGTTGATCATAGCATAATTACTAATTAGCTTTCTCACCTATGTAATCCCAGTTGGCTATTCCATTATAAAGCACATTTTGTGAACCGTCAGTGGAAATATCAACATGTCTTACATCAGGTGAAGACTGATAATGAAGATTGTTCTTACAAACAAAAACCTGCAAAGAAAAGTAATACCCAAGTACCCAACTATACGTTCAACAATTTGACAGCATTTATCATTTATCATTCTGTTGAATGTTTTTGTGTTTCAAAATTATAAAACTGTGCAATATAAATAAGTGTATTTTCTAAAACAAACAACAAAAACAAAAAAAAACCTTGAACAGTACACCATCAAATGTCACATTCTGTTGGTAATAGTAGTACTTCAGAGTTATCCCAGAGAATACGGGGCACACATTTTAACTGTGTTTCTGCTTGATCCCGTATCACTGTACAAGAAGACACAAGTTTGTGCAGCTTGCCCTCCTAATTAAAGGGGCAAAATGTGTTGTTCTTGTGAACAATAGCAACTTGGATATAATCGATAATTCTAGAACATTGTATCCTGTGAACACACACTCATTGATCTCAATATACGAAAAAAAAATCACCAGCTTGCAATATAAGTATCCTTTTTTGCCTGCAGATAATACTAACACTTTTGATGGTTCTGCCAATACTCCTTTATAATGGTGGATTATAGTCGTGATTGCTTAGCGAGAGGGTAAGACATTTTCGCTGAAAGTTAATGTGCATGTTTCGTGTTCAATGTATTTTTAGCCAGATAAAAGTTTTAGTGGTCAGTTTGTGGTGGGTATTATGCCGTCATCGTATGTTGTTTGAGGATTATAGCTTAGCGTGAACTCAAGAAATTTTTCGTTGTGCTTTTATTCGGCTTATTTCACCACTGACGGAAAACCGTGAAAATTAAACACAACGAAACAGTATTCGGGCACAGCTTTAATAGGAAGGGAGTCGAAAATATGCGAAATTAAAATTTCACTTACACGTCTGGAATGCAAAAGTTATAAAAATCCTTACATTTCGCCATAGGTACCTGTAAATCTTATTTGTTACTTTGGATGCAGTTATGTTAGACAACATAGGGTGGGTGCCAACCCAACAGATACTGTCAAAATGTATAAAAGAGTTCGCTTATTGGCACCTAATCCTCTGTCAGCTCGGTGAGTCACAATAACAAAAAAAGCTTTGATGCAACGATGTTTTATACGTCGGAAATAATACATATGTAATGTTTACCAGATCGTTATCTTTGTTTCCCCAGGCAACATGTTGTAAAACCTCCGCCTGTAGTTTCTCATCAAAGGGGAAATTTAACATTTTTCTGTAATAGGAAACGGCAGATCATGGCTTACAAATACAGGTTTTTTGACACATTCTGTATCCATGTACACATCAAGGCAATTAACCACAGCTATAATAAAAAATTTTGCAGTAGAAATAGTTGTAGTAGCGATGATGATGATGATCATGATGATGATGATGATGATGACTGCGATTGTATCGATAGCGAAAATGATAAGGATACCACAACTACTGTTACCACGATAACTTCTGCTTCTAATCCCAGTGATGAGATGTTAACGTCCATTTAATGATTATCTTATCAGCGGATTGTGGTGACCTAACCGCCATTGGTGTGTACTCTTGGCTTTATATGATCAGCTCTTTCACGCCTTCAAGTTTAATTGACCGCTGAATTGAAATTGATAATAATTCTGAGAAACTAACAATTACATGCATACTGTCCGTGTTGTTATATTTATCTTTATTCGTATCCTAGTCGGGCTCAAACTTTCAAATGGCCTAATGATTACCTTCATATATTTGACTACATGTGCGATTATTGTGCTTGCTATTTTAATACGTACTTTGCTTTTCTGTCGTAAACTTTGGCCTTGAAAGTTGGCATGTTCCATAATGTCTGACGGAGTATAAACATAAAAAGCATATTGAAAAAGATCGATATAAATTGTATTAACAATAGCAAAGCTAATTTTTATATACCGCATGATTATTCATACCGCTGATATAATCTTGCTTGTGATTTACTGAACATGAATTAAGACCAAATCGAACCATTGGAGACGAGGCTGAATATATTAATCTACTATCATGATTCTTAAACGGTAATTAAAAATTTGCAAAAATCCGGTTGCATGCAGTTTGTTAGCCCCAGCGGCCCGACGTATGATTGATTATTTGTTTCACATTGATGAAACCTTTTAACGTGATAAAATTAGAACATTGCGAATAAATAAATGTGTAGCGATCCAAAAAGAAAAAAAGAAAAAACATTATGCGTATGGTATAAAGTAAACTGCAGCTTACCTCTACGAAGTTATATGTGATAAGAACATACTGCATATCCTTTGACATGCTATACTGGTGTGGCCAATTGTTCCACTATAAAATAAAGGCCCTTGTGAACTTTCGATTGGGCACTAACGGGTAATCGTAAATGTCTCAGTTACTTGACATCACATAAATGTCACGATTTTAATGCACGTAAACCTGTTACATGTCTATTTCATTTTTTTTTCAACAATTGAGTGTTAATGTACATATGACTGTTTCTGCTATGTGTTATATAATTTAACTTACCAAAATTGTACCGTATATTTTTCAAGAACATGATTAATTGTATTTCAAATGGTGATTATTTTGAAATATAAACGACGCTGGAGATGATTATGACTAAAGCAGTGTCATTCAAATTTGGAAAAAAAACCCGCAAAAACTCCACGGAACACACACAGAGTTCTTGAGTAAAAACTGGTCCACGTTAATAGCTTTCTTCGGCACGCTTTGGGTGCATTTGGGAAAGCACGCCGAGTAAAGCTGTTGATTCAGTCCAAACTTTCGAAAGAGTTGAGCAACGTGACAGCAAACTGTAGCGAATAACACTTTAAAGCGTAGAGCACCCTCACAAAAAAAAATAATCAACTTGTGCTGACCAAATTTTTCTTTTTAATAGGGACATTCATATTATATTATTGCTGCACTGGCCCGTATATATAACACATGGATGCACCCGCATTCATGGGACGACCCCTGTCCAAAGCATGACAAAATGTGTTGCTCTTACTCAACTAGCCTATTGCGTCAAATTGATTGGGTGAAAAATCATTCGTGATCTCCAAACACACATGGAGCTTGATTACTCGCCATATGATTGTAATAAGTGTTATTTTCTACGACAAATGCCTTTAACACCGGTTCGGTGGTTCTCAGTTAATATGCCTATATCATGGTGTCTGCCAGTCATCGTTGCCTAGCGACAAAGTCTAAGTCTTTGCTCAAAAAATAATCTGCATATCCGGTATTGGTTCTCTTTACGTGTCCAATAGAAGCAAAATAAAAACTAGAAAAGAAGATTTGCTTCAAAGCAAATCTGTCTGTGTGCCTTAAAAAGTTGTAAATATTAAATGCTACAACTTTTATCCTATGGTACTTCACATCACTTTAAGCCTATGCCTGGATGCAAATTTCAAAGTCCAAAGGACCTTGACCTTTGACCTTTACAGGTCACATGTAAATTGCATTATGTTACAATACTGACAATTTTAAGCCCAACATGAACCAAATCGGATGAAAATTGACCAAGTTTTGACAAGATGAAACTTTCAAAGGGCCAAATGACCTTGACCTTTGCCCTATTGAGGTTACATGTTCTTATAAAAACGTACAGTGTTGCAATACCTACAATTTGAGTCTAACATCATTAGAATTGGATGGAAATTGACCAAGTTATGGCTGGATGAAACATTCAAAAGTTGAAATGACCTTGACCTTTGACCTTTAGATGTCACATGTAAGTTTCAAAAATGTGCAGTGTACAATAGCTACAGTTTGAGCCCAACATGATCAAAATTGGATAAAAATTGACCAAGTTATGGCAAGAAGAGAGCAACCATCGAATGTGGCCTCTGACCTTAAAATGACCTTTGACCTTGAGATAACCTCTACCTGAAGTGAACCTTGACCTCAAAAATGACATTCTGGCTTAAAATTGACCTTTGACCTTGACATGACATTTGACCTTGACATGACCTTGACCTTTGAGATGACCTTTCCCTGGCTATGATTGAATTCCTATACAATCAGAACCACATCCACTATAGTACATACGATATTGAAGATTTAAAACTTAAATTAGCCCTCATTTGCATAATTTTGAAAAGCATGACCTCTCATTATAAAAAGGCCAGACTGCATCCATAGAAGTATAATTGTGCCAAGTTTGGAGTTTCTACGTGTAATACTTTTCAAATGAAATGTCGGACAAATTTGCCTATAAAAAAAAAAGAAAGAAAGAAAGAAAGAAAGAAAGAAAGAAAGAAAGAAGAAAGGAAAGAAAGAAAGAACAGTATGTCTGTGTTGGCACACAGACATAACAAGTTCCGTCCATCGCTAAAATGACCTAGTCTACAATATATTTAGCAAACACCCTGTAACTTCTGACAAAAAAAAAAACAAACAAACAAACAAACAAACAAACAAACAAAAAAAAAAAAAAACCACACACACACACACAAAAACCCGTGAGCATCTAGGCAAAAAGACGAAAACACACAAATATTGCATGTTCCTTATTATGTATTGCGATGTTGTGCTAGAAAACGAATCTTACATGTTTGGGAAGTGCAACTATTGTCAGATTTCTCTCAAGATGTCAATTTTGACATGTTTCATCAGGAAGACTCATCTTTATTCCACTAAAAATAAAGCTTTTCCAGTTTCAATCTTTCTATGGCCAAAAATATTTATGTTATATCCAAATTGCAGATCCAGCGTAAGTGAGTGTATGTCGCTGATAAAACGTATTGCACGCAGACACCGTGGGGAGAGGCTATCAGATTATATCTATATCTATATATATATATATATACATGTGTGTATATATATATATATATATATATATATATATATATATATATATATATATATATATATATATATATATATGTATATATATATATATATATATGTATATATAGAGAGAGAGACAGAGAGACAGAGAGAGAGAGACAGAGAGCGAGAGAGAGAGAGAGAAGGAGAGAGAGAGAGAGAGAGAGAGAGAGATAGAGAGAGAGAGAGAGATGTATGTACATGTATATGACAAATCTGCTCACTGACCATTCTATAAGAGTATAAAATTCCAAGTATGAAATGTATGGTGTATGGTGTAGCTGGCCCAGAACACTAAACGACTATGATGCATATGAAGGCTACATTACAACTATGATATAAATGTTATATCTGGCCTCTACCACTCCAGCTTGACGATACGTGAGTTTAGGTTCATACTGGCCCGAGACCATTATATAGGCATGGCAAATATGCCCCATGTGAAGTAGTTAATGTTAATTCTGTGTTGTCCTAGAGAAAATGCAGATTCAGACATTTAAAATGAATTTAGAAGCCTGCTTACCCCGCCGGTAAAAAATATCGCACAAGGAAAAAAAAATTAAATGAAAAAACTCGATACCAGCACAGTGCTTGTTTGTCTAATTCGCAGAATGTATTTTAACACTGGTGTTGGGCTATTTGTGGGAGCTTTTCGACTGAAAACAAGGACCACCGCCCAATAGCGGTGTGTTTTTAACAAAAATCGTTCGACACAACATTCGACAGATATGATAAGAACAATAAGGTCAACATCTAGTTCATATGTATATATATTTAGATAAGGTGAAATTATTTACTCACAAGAGTCATGTTATCTATTACCACACGTCGCCGATCAGTATCAAGGTTGTGCTCCATTAGGTGGTTTTCTTTCGAGAAATACAGGTATATATTTTTGTCTGAAACGTATAAAAGCTATAACAGTTGCAAAGTATTTTGGTTCTTTGTATACAGTCTGCCCAGTATTAGACTCCTGAGTATATGACAATTATCGATTTATATATTTAGTAGTCAAACTATGGAGCATATGTGATGAGAGATAAATCCCGAAATACTGGTCGTATTCTTTACATGAAATATATTAATTAAAAATGAGCAGGAGAAAAGAAACGAGAGACAAGAGTATGGATCAAAAAGGGGAAAAAATACTTACCATTGACCCAACTAAGTCTAGGATAAACTGGCAATAGGGATGAGTTAAATATGTCTTCCAATGAAAACTTTGTCTTAGTCCCTGCATCGGCAGAAGGGAAGTCTGCTGTCTTGAAGTGTGGCGCTATGACAATGTGAAGAAATTAATTAACCGACGAACGTATGAAATTAACAAGAAAGACAATGGTTACGTGCACGTCGGCACATCTTGTCCTGAAATTTGACTTTACGCCATTGGCGTGGTCAGAATATCCCCTGAAAAAAAACCCGATTGACCCGAATTCACTTCACAGATTTCTTAAGAGCGGGTCATTGTTTTGTTGTGCAAACAAACCCAGCTGTACAAACGTATTACCATATGATAACGTGTAATATTTCTTTTATACGGTAAAATATTAGTGCTGATAATTGGTATATGGCTTGGGTATACTAAGGACTTTATTATCTTCCTTTGTCCAAGTTATATTGTGTCTGCCGACCAGTCTGCAAACTTTCTCTCCAGCATTTTTACTATTAAATTTAGAGCCCCATTATCTGTCTTGTTCATAATGTGTCCCATCCTCCAAATTGTTTTCCATGAATAAAATATGTTTAAACGAAACCAGAAATTCTGGGGCCGTCGTAAACGTGTTCATATACAAATTCACAAAGACGAAGTAGTAGTATAAGACCATTGCTTGCCAATACGTCACCCTTGATATCGCACAAAGCATACTTTTGACAAAGCAATATATGATTGTTACATAGGGCATGGGGAATTTGCAACAAAATAGTATTAAAAAGTGCCTACTCTAGGGAAAACAATTTCCAGCAATTATTTAAATAAAAAAGTGAACGTTTTTCAGGAAGAATCCCAAATAGAAACCTAAGAGTATTATAATTATCTGCATCGTGTATATATGTATGTATGTATGTATGTATGTATGTATGTATGTATGTATGTATGTATGTATGTATGTATGTATGTGTGCATGCCAGTTACCTGGAATTCCAGTTCCGTTTTTTATGTCATCATTTCCGCCTCCAAACATCCAGTACATTGAAACAGCATAGAGTGAAATACTACAAGCAAGCAAAACAAGAGCTAAGACAACGCCAATTTTGTACAGTGTCAGTGAAGGTTTCCTCTTCTGCGGCTCTGGCTGACTACAAGGAACATTTACACTGAAGTCACAATGTCCAGACGTCTCAGGCTTCGTTGAGACAGCTATTCCTGGCTGCACCATTGCTGTTATTTCTGAATTGGCAATGGTAGAGAAATGTATCAATTGTCCTTTAACAATGCGGGGGATTCAACTTTTCATTTATATATATATATACTGATTTTTCTGGTCATGAATCACGGTAAATAAAATATGTGATAAGAAAGATCAATGCCACTGGGTCACTGATTAGATGTGAGGGTATTTTTAGGTGTTATAATAAATGCATTTTTCACGAGTATACTGTTAAACAAGAGATCAATGCATTCTCTTTATAAATAATTGTGACTGAACACAATGACCTTATATATTCGGCAACTTTCACCTACAATGGTTAATAACAAAAGAGTGCAAAGTCTTTTGTGTGGCCTATGTTGACCATAACCAGCCATGTGGTAGTGGTCGACGAAAGACTGCTATTGACAGTTTTTATCATGACCCACACAAGAAATATTAAGTCTTTGGGATAAGCTAGAAAGTGAGATATTTGTAGTATAGTATCAGACGTCATGGTAGGATTAGAGTATATTGCAGCAATGGACATGGATAATTTCATAGATGAAGTGAATTGATAAAGTTATTTTGTCACTTGTACAGTCATTAGAATTATCTAGGTAACTGGTTAGGCACATACAATTTTGGCAAGTATAGGCGTTTGGAAAAATTTGAAATTAATCAAAAGCAATGCCCACACACCATAAATATAGATCAGATCACGACTGCCAGATATGCACTTCAAAATCTGAACGACTATGCACAGACTTTGTATTAATGTATATACTTTCAACAATTTCTTTCACGTTGTCATGCTGAAAAAATACAAATCTATACATTCGTGGTATGTTAATTTCTCCAAAAAAAAAAAAAAAAAATGGACTTTATGATACAAAGATATAGATCAAGTCCTAAATGATTAGCGTTAGTGAATATTGCTGAACAAATCTCAAATCAATCTTGACCCTGTCACATCCATTAATAACATAACAATGACAGGTTTTTCTATTACCACATGATGGTTACAGCATGCTTAAAAATGTACATGTCTTACTGGCATATTAGTTCAAAGGCCAATATGACGATAGAAAAAGAAGAGGAGGAAGAAGAAGAAGAAGAAGAAGAAGAAGAAGATGATGATGATGATGATGATGATGATGATGATGATGATGATGATGATGATGATGATGATGATGATGATGATGATGATGATGATGATGATGATGATGATGATACTAGTAGTGGTAGTTTATTGAGCCCCGATATCGGAGAAATGAGAAAAATATATATCGGAATAAAAATGCAGAATATGAACATACAGAATAGTTAATGACAAAGTATATATTGAGGTACCAGTTCATAAGCACCGTGATATACATATAAACTGACACATACAGGAACTGAGGCAAAATCAGAAAAAAAAACAGGGTAGCAAAACCAAAATACACATAATCGTCACCACACAAATAGCCTAAAATATACATGAATATATCAAATGTTGGGCAATCATGGCCCGCAATAATATTGGACAAACTTAATAGGCGCTCGCCATAGCTTAGCCATCTTGTGGTGAACTCCATCGCAATAATGGTATAGATAACATCTTTGGCCCCTTCGAATTCCCTTGTGTATATTTAGGACAATTAATCTTATAAGGAATATCGTTTTCCCCGTGACAACTATTTATTTACTATGGCACTTCAAGTGATCAATTAAAATGCATTTTGCACTCAGAAAATGGTCGTCATGTCGATAAATAGTTTAGTTGTTTGTCTGTGATATAAAGGCCCCTCGTGGCCTTAAATACTTTTTTTAAAATGCACTTTGGAAAAACAAGATACAAATCTAGCGAATATACAGGATAAACTACAGTTATTGGACGGTTCCTACAAAAAATTCAGAATAATTTTTTCCTATTATCTAAGTAATCAACATAATGGCCTTGAGGAGTCGATATCGGCTAAAGTATTCCAATTTGCTAAAATTTCACGACATGGACACACTTTTTTTTATCTTACATATTGCCTCTGCGTGACGCTTCCAATGGCGGCTTGTCACGTCACTTGGGGGGAGCGCGCACTGTAGGTTGGCAAACTGCTGGGAAGCAATCTTTTGGGACTTGCAAGGAGATAAAATGCAATGAAAATATGCATGTTTACATTGTTAAACAAAGCCGGTGACGCACGCACGCACACACACACACACACACACACACACACACACACACACACACACACACACACACACACACACACACTCACATACACGCACCAACGTACGCACCCCCCCCCCCCAAAAGCTGACTTGCTAATGATGCTGATGGTGAAATGGAATTACATGAGGATATTATCAGATAAAAAAGTCACGGTGCTGTCATGAAACCATGTCGTGAGGTTACATAAAAAAAATCGTTACAGCTATCCGGACGAGTGCATCTTTCCTTCTGATTATGGCTAAAAGTCCAAGGTGGCTAGGCGGTAAATGTAAGAGTCTTGGGATTCAATAACTGGAAGTTACACGCATAATTAACATTGTATTTATTTGCGGTGATCGGTCATATCCACGTGATATTAGGTTGTCATCAATCAGTTTTACATTAGTTTTTGAACAAGTTTTTAGTTGCAAGCATTTTCATCAGAAAATTGATCTGAATGTATTCGTATATCTCTGTGCTGATTCATGCTCTACATGTATTAAGTTAAAAGCCATAAGCTAGAACCCTCACCATATTTGCCCAACGTTCCTTGGTTTTCTTCTTCTTCCTTTTCTTCTTCTTCTTCTTCTTCTTCTTCTTCTTCTTCTTCTTCTTCTTCTTCTTCTTCTTCTTCTTCTTCTTCTTCTTCTTCTTCTTCTTCTTCTTCTTCTTCTTCTTCTTCTGCTTCTTCTTCTTCTTCTTCTTCTTCTGCTTCTTCTTCTTCTTCTTCTTCTTCTTCTTCTTCTTCTTCTGCTTCTTCTTCTTGTTTTGATGATTAAAGCACGAGTAAAGCCTGGCAGCTACAACACAGATATGGCTTGCGCTTTGTTACAATGTGTACGTAATATGACAAACTATAAAAATAATAAATATAATTATGATATGAATAATGATGATGATAATGGTGATGATAATAATGATGATGATGATGATGATGATGATGATGATGATGATGATGATGATGATGATGATGCTGCTGCTGCTGCTGCTGCTGCTGCTGCTGCTGCTGCTACTGCTGCTGCTGCTGCTGCTGCTGCTGCTGCTGCTGATGATGATGATGATGATAATAATAATAATAATAATAATAATAATAATAATAATAATAATAATAATAATAATAATAATAATAATAATAATAATAATAATAATAATAATAATAATTTACTGCAGAGGTAGCAATGTGTTTTAAATCCCCCAAACACATCAACTTTTCTTTGTACCTAAATATTGTCACTCTGTATTTAGTTTCTGTACAATGTCGATAATCGGGGTATTGAAATATATCTATCCTTCCATGACACTGTGGCCATGTCTATTACCTGATTGCATTTGGGATTGTAGCTATTGACATCGAAACTCATCCAGAGGTTTACTATAACTTCAGGAAGTCTTCTAGCGTGACAAATTTAATTGTATGAATGACGAGTGTGTTAACCATTTTTGGACGAATTTGACAAGACAAATTGGTAGATTCAAATTAACAGGATAAAGAGATAATCAAAATCAATTTTAGATTAACGTCAGGGCTTTGATGATACATTTGCACTAAAATAAAATTTTAATTGATTATCATTTGATCACAATTGACGTAAAAACCTTTGTTCCTGTCACATTGCCAAAGATACAAAATTAGTATGTTATAACTTTATGTAAAGGTGAAAGTGCATGGAAGATCAAAATTAATCAAATTTGCTATGTGCCAGTACCTACATAGTATATTGTACCATTTTTGGCCAGAATACACTGGCCCAGAATTCCTATCCTTGGAAAAAGGACTTTTAAAACCGTTTTGCTCAAAGCCATCAAAACAGAACAGTATTTTTATTTCCCAAGGCATTGGTACTGTTTTGTGACGTTACAATTGTCTGGAAAAGAGGCAAAAAGACAAAGACCTAATACGCCCACAAATGGAGGAAGATAAAGAAAAAGCGAAACCAAAGATAGACAACTTAGAATCTAGCTTAGTTAATAGGCCTATTTCTGTTCTTCCGGCGATTTCAAAAATATTTGAACGGGTCATTTTCGAGCAGACTCATCACTATTTCAAAACAAATAAACTCTATTATCCAAGTCAATATGGTTTTAGAGAATGCCACTAGACTGAACTAGCGTCATACGAACTTATTGACAGAATATTAAATGAAATAGACAAAGGAGACGTACCTATAAACATATACATGGATTTATCGAAGGCATTTGATACCTTAGACCATAAAATCCTATTACAAAAACTGCACTATTATGGAATAAAGGACACAAGTCTGAAATTGTTTGAAATTTATCTAAATAATAGGAAACAATTTGTGAGGATTGATGATGTGCAGTCTCGCTTATTAGATATAACGACAGGGGTACCCCAAGGTTAAATCTTAGGTCCACTTTTGTTCATAATTTACATAAATGATATAACAGTGGCATCAAATTTATTTAAATTTATTATATATGCTGACGATACCACACTATGTAGTACTATAAATTTACTGAAAAAACAAGATCAAAACAGTGATTTTTCTCAAAGCATTAATGTAGAGCTTGATAGAGTAAGTACATGGTTGAAGGTAAACAAGTTATCTCTGAATATAACGAAAACAAAATTTATGTTATTCTATACGCCTTTAAAGAAAGTTACTATTCCTTCTCTTGAAATAGATAAGGTAAAAATTGACTGTGTGGATGAATTTAATTTCTTGGGTTTAACATTAGATAAAAACATGAATTGGGATAAACACATACAGAAGATTTCTACCAAAATCTCCCAGAAAGTAGGCATTTTAAACAAGCTAAAAAGTTTCCTTTCAATCAAAGGCCTCTCAATCCTATATAACTCATTCATACTTCCACATTTTAATTATTGTCTTCTTGCATGGGGATACAAAATAGATAGACTTTTCTCTATTCAAAAACGAGCAGTGCGTATCATAAATAAGGCTGATTTTAATGCCCATTCAGAACCAATATTTAAAGGCTTGAAGTTACTAAAACTTCAAGATATATATAAACTACAGCTCCTAAAATTTCATTACAAATTAAAAAACGAGACATTGCCAGTGTATTTTAGAAACTTTCCACTTTTTCAAAACTCAAGTATACATGATTATAACACAAGAGGAAGGGGCAACATATTTATAACTAGAACTTCTCGTATCTATGTGGATCAGTGTATAAGGCATCAATTGATTCATAATCTAAATGACACACCAGATATGATTAAAGATAAGGCTAGTACACACAGTATCCAAGGGTTTTCAAACCATATAAAAATTTATTATCTTGAAAAATATGAAAATGAATGTCATGTACCAAATTGTTACATTTGTAATTCTGTAAGGTGATTTTTTTTAAAGCGGAGTGATTTAAACACACAAATAGCATGTTCTTTCAAAAATTTAAATGATAATATATATTCCATCAGCTGACATAGACTTTCAATGAAAATTATCTGCATAAAGATAAATTAAGAGAAATTAAAATGTGGGTGGCTTGTGTGATAGCAGTCATTATATGACCTTAACACAAGTCTCCCAAATCAGTATCTGTATATTGTGATATATCTCAAATATGTTTATGTATAATTTGACTATTTCTGTATCTTGATGCAATATATGTATTCTGATTTGAATAAAAAGATTCCTGATTCCTGATTCCTGATTCCTGTTTCATGGTATACTTACCTCAGAGTGTGCTTGATCAGTTTCAGATCACCGGGCGGCTTGAAATCGTGTTTTTACTGTGTAATCTTAAGCGTGAGGCATTATTTTTTTATGAATCTGTGTTGGTGTTATACTTTGTCGATATCTCTTATTTCCAATTTTCATACTAGGAAAAAATGTGTATTAACTATGGGTAACGATGCATTATGTCGGGACAATTTGAAATACACAAAACAAAGACTACAACCCCATGCAATACACAGCTCTAATCAACAGTTAATTGCGTTAACTTATTTCTCACACGTGGGAACCAGCTGAAAAAAATCTACCTGTCTTGGCCTGGTTATCTAATACACAAATCTCGGCGCCTCTCAGTTGCTACCTTTGTTGAGGCCTTTTACTGACAAACCTGAGTTAGATCAACATAAACTTAATTCATCATATATATATATATATATATTGTTTTGCTCTTATTTTTTAGGTCCGATATAACCAGTTAGTTGATGGACAAACTATGATTTTAAAAAGTGGAGGGAAAAAGAAATGGAGTCATCTAAAAGTCATCCTACATTCATTGGTTTTGAATGAGGAAGATATGTAGGGACCATTACATTAGTGCATTTTCACTATTTGATAAGGTCCCTGAAATATCATTGTTGGGGTGGGGGTGGTTTATATTTATGACTTCTTAATGTTAACAGTGAGGTAAGGTTTAGTCATTACATCATGACCAAATTAATGAACAACCAGTTTTCACAATTTTCCAGGGCAAACACCTCTATATTTTTCTTTTTCTCTCCAGCATTTTAGTGAAATTAAAAAAAAAAAAGAAATCCAATAGGATTGAATTCAGTTTTTCTCTTGTTCATAATTCCAACTGAAATACATTGCAAATAACAAAATCACAAAATAACCGAAAATAAGATTGTTGAGCTCGCTTTAATCTATTCTTTTTCATGAGATTGTGAGCCACTCTTCATGAAGACAAGTGCTGCTCAGATCATACTCTTTCAGTTTCCAAATATGACAATTTCTCTCTGCCGTCAAAATCATACTTATAGTAACTTCAAATTTGAAAAAAGCTAATTTAGTAGAGCACTTTTTCTCAGTATTTATCCTGCTTATATTTTTCAATGCAACTCTTTCTTACATACAATTTTAAGCTCTTGAATTGTATCAAATTGTAATCAAGATTTTTACTTGCTCAATTTTGTAATATCACCAAGTGTCAAATGGATGATATCTCGTGTCTAATAAGGGTATGACAGTAATGAGTAAAATGTTTCAGATCCTTTGTGCCAGGTTGAACTTGATATCCTAGAGAATTCAAAACCGACATAAATTATATTTTAAATTTGCATACATGTATGTGGCCATCCATACATATTAGAGTAGAGATCACACCATTGCAATAAATGATTTGCAACCACAGTATAACCTTTATTTCATATAGGTGCACATGCAGGGGATGTGTGTCAATGCCAAAGAAAATAGAAAGAAAATGCGGATTGGATTATCAACCTGTCAAGTCCGCAATAAATACACTTGGTGTTCCCTGTATTACATAAAGCAACCTAGCTTCCATCCTTATTATCAGAACATTAATGTACTTCAAATATAATTCTATGCGTTTCTAAAAAAAACTATGGACATGGTGGATGAAGAACACATTGATAAGTGAAGAAATAGGCATGGTCCAGCAGTTATACACTTTATTGACAAAGGCATGATTCAGCAATGAAATACATTAATTACATTTGTTGACTGTCCATAGTTATGCTGCTCTACATTTTTATGCTGGACCTCACCAAATGTTTTGACTACATTTCCTAATATGTGTAACAGTATAAAGTGTCCATATAATTAGAGAAGTCGCATGTTGTCTTTGCAGATAGTATAGCTATGTATCCTACAGGATCTTCACCAGGTGGATTTTGGATTGTCTTTGCCGTGGGGTACGTGAACCAGAGTCAACGCATGCCGTAGCGGCTATAAGAAGCTTACAGTACATGCTTCGGTTGCACATTACTCAATGAAGTTGTGTCAAATTATAATGGAAATAATTCGCCAGTCTTCATATACTCTCCAGATGCAGAACTCTGCTTCCACTTAGTGTCGCATGATGTCCTGTCAATGACAGAATCGGCATTTGTAATTTAATCAATGACATAACAAGTTTTCTGTGATCGAAAGTGTGATGTAAAAGTTTAATATGTGTTAACATTATTTCAGCGCAGCAATACATAAATGCATTATTGCAAACTTGTAGTCTTTTCCATGTTTGCCCTTTTTTGTTTCGTCATTAACCATTTTTCCCGTTGGTTGCTATCGTTCCCATATTCATTTGACCGTGCGTATTCGTCTGTACACAGGATTGCAAAAGTTTTTGTTACATTGCCCTTTGTCATTTGTTTCCGATTGGCATTTAGTCTTTGAGCGTAATGTGGTATAAGAGTCGAGTATCGCCCGGCAAGCGTCCCCTTTGCCGCGGAAAATAGATATCGACAGAGAGCGACTGAGAGCAAGCGTCTACTCGTTCGCGGGATTTGAAAGGGCATGGTCCCTATTCTACTAACCATGGGATAACAGCTTAACACACCGCTGCACATGTAAAATAAGTTGCGGTCAGATTTGTACTCCAATTTTCCAATTTGTCTTGCTGTTATTTTTCATTTTATCGCTTGTTGGAGCATGAGCGTCAACTTTATAAATATTTTGGTTGCAGTAATGCAGCATACTTCAGGGTTTCATGTCGTGTTCTCACATAAAAAACTGGTCATGTCAGAGCCTGCATAAAAAACCTGTAAGTTTAGAAACAGAGTAGTTAAAGTTTGCAAAGGATATGTGTTTTTTTAAAGGCGCGTTATTGATTCGCGTTAATATTCATTATAAAAGTTCATTAAGGTTTATTCGCTTGGCTTCCTGTACAAATGGTATAAGTTATTCAGTATCATGAAGTTATGGAGTTGTTAATGCAAGTCATCATAAAATGATTTGTATGTGGTTATGTGTGTCCATGAAGGGCTCACATATCTGTAAATCGGTGTAATTTAAACCCGTGTTAAAGAGATAATTCAACGTTAAGTGATACATGTTTAATTTAAAATATTTGCTTAAGCTTAAAGCGGAAATCTTAAATGTCACATTGTTGTGAATAATCGTTTCATATTATCGTATGCAGTATATGTTAATTGCAGTGTATAACGTTCAACATTTCAACGTTCAAAGTACAACGTAACGTTCGTTAAAAGGTAGCAGCCAAGACCAAGCCGTCGGGGTTTTTTTGTTTTTTGTTTTTTGTTTTTCTTTTTTTTTTTGTTTTTGTTTTTCTTTTGTTGTTGTTGAAGTGGGAATACGACATGCCCTTCTATTCAAGCTACATGGAACCCTGTCTGCTGTGTTTTTGGTATTTGTCTATATATAAATGGCACAAGTGTCTCTCAGCAGTCATGAAATGGGATCATGAATACAGTAACTCTTTTAATATTACTAGAGGCACCCGTTGGGACGAAAATACTAAGTATGGCTTTTAAGTGGATCAACAACATTACACTTCTTTTCTTTATGCGGACGATGTCGCTGTTATGAGTTCTACTATTACAAATCTACAAGCTCGGATTGATATTTGTACAGGGTATGCTGACAAGTAGAGGTTCAGATTGGGACTTGCCAAAACTAAAAGTATGATTGGTGGCAAACATATATTTGTTGATGACCTTAACTGGACCCTTAATGGAATGGATGTAAAATTCACAATGTCGCAAGTCTGAAAATCCTATGAATAATTTTCTCTGATGCAGGTAAAAGTAAGGAACATGTTGAAAAAAGTGTAAAACTGCAGACATGTATATTATGGTCATGATAGTGTTGGCCTTTGGTGCCCTAGCCTCTCGACTGATGATAAGCGTTATCTTTGGCCAACTATATGTGTCTTTGTATTGACTTATGGAACATATTGTTCACACTTTGCTGCTACTGAGGTTAAAAAGCTACAGACTACACAAGCTATTTTAGAAAAACATTTTGTGGGGCTAAGTAACATGTCACACCATAGTAACTTGCTCAAGGCCGTCAGGTTATGCTGCATATATGATATTCTTAAGCACCAAACTGCCTCTTTGTATTTCAAGATTTTTTTTTTCAGGTTAAATCTCCTTTAAAGAAAATCATGGTTTCACATTTATCCAGGTACAGTAGCGACTGAAAGTAACTTAATCAAAATTTTCGCTCACTCGCAAATTGCTTGCACTTTGGTCGGACTCGAATTTGTGCGGTACTACCAGATTGCACACAGCTGTTTTCTGATCTGCCCGCACTCTCGAGCACACGCACACCCACCGGGAGTTCCCTGTGCTTGCGGGTACTGGTTAACCCGCGGGCACACTCAAAGGACCAGCATGACAAGTCTTCAACATACACAATATATTTCAGACTGAACTTAATCATTATCTTACTGGGTATCTAGCTAGCCCCCCCCCCCAAAAAAAAAAAATAAACAAACAAACAAAAAACTCACTAACTAGTCGCTAACATCTGTCTATAGATACAAACATGTAGGCAACGGACTACAGCTATAAATCCTTCTATTTTTCATATTAGCATTTTCCAGTCTAAAGATTCAGCATTTTGGTATTTTAAACTTTCTTCAACGGTATTTAATAGATACAAATGTGAGAAAAGCACGGACAAATTTTTTTCATTCAATTCCCAGCTCATTATTTCGTGATAATTGAAATACGAAAAAACACCTGAATGTCAGCTTTATACAGGTGTATGAACTGTGCTCTGGCCGGGGTCACATCATTGTCCTTCCGCACCATAAAGTTCCCACCTGGCCTGGAAGACAGTGCACCTATATGAACACCAATGAAGCAACTCTGTGATGCAGCCAACCTGACTTTGGTAACTTTATTTAAACAGAAGCTACAGCATGCTGAAAATACGTTATTTTCACAATTACGGACTATCTCCGTTGGGATGCGACACCAGCCAATCACAACTGTGGTCTGTAACCTCATACGCTTATAAAAAAATATTCAAACTTGTTAAACTGAATTCTTGACTTGTTTTGTGTGCATGGTTTCATTCATTTCTATCTGACTTCAGTAATAAGCAAAATAATGGCCCTGACACTAATGTCATTTAAAATGAGAAAAATCAGTTTTAGGTGAAATAATTGTAAAAGATGTAAAATTGGTAAAAAAACTGTGAGACATGATTATAACAAAAGTCTTTGACCTAGCATCAATACATAAGCATGTGGGCTATGCATTCAAGCCATGTTCACTTGCTTGCAAGCCCTCTTCTAACAATGACAGATCAAATTACCACACCACACCCATTAATTTTAACATTGATTTTTAGTATAAAGTTGAAATTTTACAAGAAATATTGTGAATTTGATGACTTATTTTATTAATCATAAGACATCCATCACTTGTGTAACTGCAAACAGGATCTTGTCAGCTTGACCCATCTATGGGGGCAGACAGGGGTATCACATTTCACCCTCCTGCTGATGCTGTGTGAATCCTGGAAGTTACTTGCATCACAGAGGGGTGGGTTCTGATTCATCAAGCAACCCTATTCCTGGCATTTTCCTTTCCTACACAAACACCCCTACCCACACAAACTTTAAGATTTATAAGAATCAGAAATTTCCAAATATTTCATAAGCTTTTCAGCCTTGATAAGTCACTATAACATAGCTATATTGAAGACTACTACTGCCTACTGACTTATACAATGAAAGCTGGTCACAGAAGAAACAAAACTAGTTTTCAGAGGGGCCATATTCTCCACAACAAGGGATGCAAGGTGACAACAGAACCCACTACCAATACACCACTGAGATGGACACGCCTGCCTCGTGAATTACAAGAAAATCTGAATGAACGGCTACAACCGGAACCAGGCCTGGAGGCAGAGGTGAATGTAAAACTGCTTAGACCAGCTCCACCCAGCACCACATATCTTGATTGACATGCTTCACCAAAGCATGCCAGACCAAACATGGACTCCTATAGAATTTTACATGCTGAAAGGACAGAGAAATTATGGAACGACTCTGTGAGGGAACATCTACTGCACAAGCCAGATTGTACAGGTCAGTTAATTGTTGACGCTGAAAAGGAAGAAAAAAGTGGGGCTAGCATGGCAGGAGTTGCTGAAATGTACAGTGTGTGATTACATTTTAAGAAAACAAAAACTGTACAAAGATGATGACCACACGTAACAATTTTCAGCCAGGCCAGAAAGCAGCCAACATTAATTTGGCAGCTCAAGCTGGCTCATGACTACAAGCATTGGGAACACAGCACTGAGGAATATTCTACTCCATATGAATATTCCAGCTCCTGCAAGAAAGTCAATGCAGAGAAATTCAAACAGAGTGAATGACAGTGTCACAAAGCTTAATGAAGAAAACATGAGGGAGCAGAGAGGCCAAGTCATACGCAATAACAAATTGTTGGGACTTTCTGAAAAAACACCAATAATGATGGAGGCAGACTGCAGATACAACAACGCCCTGAAATATGGCGGTGGAAAGACACCCTTCCAACCTGTGACGCAGTGTGTTTACACTGTTTGTGAAAATCAAACTTTGAAAAAAAAATTATTGGGGTCACTGTGAAAAATAAACTGTGCAAAGTTGGTCATATACATGCAAGGAAACATAATTTGTACAGACCAGCTTGCCCAGACCATGGGGTAAATGCACTTCAAATGTACCCATGGATGCAAGCATTGGTGATGAATTCCAATGGTGCAAGGAAAGTTTTGAACTTTTTGAAAAAGATGAGGTGCCACTTAAAATAAATCAACTGACAACTGACCTTGACAGTCGAGCTGGGGAAGCTGTCAAGTCTGTGTATAAAAAGGATGGCTTGGCACCAGGAAACTTAAAGTGTACAAGACATTTGTCACAGTCACAGCGTAGACGTGCACAAAAGGTTAACTGGAGTTATGCAATGTTCCCTGCAAGAGATAAAAATAGTGTAAATTCTATGATCAGGCAATTAGGGTACAATTTATCAAGAAGGTGTACACATGAATATAATGTCTGCTATGAAAAATTGTGTGGCAATGTGAAGCTCATCAACATAAAATTTGACTACGTAATAAATGCAATAATATTGTGTTATCAAGGTGATGACTCAATCTGTGTTAGACATTCATATGCTTGTACAGGGCTTAAAAAGGTACGTGGAAAGTCTCTTTCTTGCCTGCTGGTGTATATCTTACTCCTTCCATATCAGATTTAGAAAAATTGAAGCATCTGGTAATGTACAGGTTAGGACGGCCTGCAATACAGGAAACAAAATTCAAAAACTGATACACAGCCTGTTGAATCGGTAAACAGGTATTATTCTATGACAAATAAAAAAAATGTCACTTTGTGTAGAAATGTGACTGGCAGATTGCATTAATTATTTAAACAGAAGCTACAGCATGCTAAAAACACGGTATTTGCACAATTACGGACTATCTCCGTTGGAATGCGCAACCAGCCAATCACAACTGTGGTCTGTAGATAGGGGTATGTGAGACACTTTTTTCCTGTTCGAGGTAATTACTATTTCTACCCATATATATTAGGTCTGAAAGTGATATATGGGGAAGTAAATGTCGCTGAAGTCGATTTCATTTTGGTGTCCATTTGACAACCGGTTCATATGAATGGAGTAATTTTCATGTTAATTATTGAAATGTATGCACTGTCAACAATTAATTTGTATGATGTGTTTATTTTGTAAAACAAACTTCATTTTAGAACAAATTGAAGCGGTGAACCCCGATCCAATGTTTCCTTGCTGCATGATGCTCCCGCATATTGTGCTGTATTACTACCAATTACATGGATCTACAAAACTGTAAATCATTCGCTGTGCTCGTCAATAAAACCACACCATTGACCAGGATTGTCCGTGCGCTAGATGTGCACACGAAGTTTGGAGCTCAGTGTTAAGACCTTTTATTCCTAAACGTCTCGTACTTTGGTTTGAAAGAAAGAAAGAAAGAAAGAAAGAAAGAAAGAAAAATAGAAAGAAACAAACAAAGAAAGAAAAAAAGAAAGCTACCTCAAAAAGTTTCAAGCAATGGCATCCTACTAGTATACTGATATTAATTGTTATGATCTGTCAGTGATGAATTGCATATTACATCCTAAGGAGCAAGTGCACAAATTGGGGTGGATACGATAAGTAGTCAGCAGACGTGGGGCCATTGTATGTTGGACTGGCACCAGCCAGATATAAAAGGCTATATTTACTTGTACGTCCATATATTTTTTTTATGAAACATTTAGAAAAAAATGCAAAAAAGTACACTTAGTCCAAAACGGGCAAAGCACATTAAGTTGGTCGCACAGGAGCTAATTGCATTGTCTGCTTTGAAGGCAAGCAACCAATTATAGGGTCTACGTGTTTGCCTGAAGTAAACTAGACAACAAAAATAAACTATCTGATAGTTCTAGAATCTGTATTTTCTGCGTCTTTGAATGGTTCATCAAAATTCTTTTTTAAGTGTGCAATATTATAATTCACTTCCAGAGTGCACAGACCTATTCGTTTTGCGTTTAATAGAATGGACTTCTATTGACGATGACTCGGGGACAAAATCATATTGCCGTCCCGGATTGCTATTAGCATCGCACAAGACTTACTTTGAAAACTCTCGCTGACATTTTTTGTAAAAGTCTGCACGCGTAGAGCTTGTAGGTAACCCTCAAGTTATACACCAACATAGATTTTTTCTGGCTTTCAGACCTTTCTTCAACTCGCATGAAAAGCAAAACTATACTTATTATATGTACTTGTTAGTCCGTTACAGTAGGGATTGTTTTGTCCTGATGAAAGGAAGTGGAACCCACATCTTCTCAACCAACGCAATGCTGTTTTGTGAACTTTGTTTCGGGTGTTATTTGCAAATGTAGCCAAGCCCATTTTCGGTACTGTTGTCAAGATTTTTGTTACACATGTCAAAATGTTGTTTGGTTGCCTAGGGCTACAAACTGTTGAATTGGGCCACCAGCAAGATCCAAATATAATGGGCTGAGTGTCAGCTAAGCAGGCAAGTCAAACGAAGACAACAGGGATACATTATTATATGTGTAAAAGGTCACAATAATGTTTTGTCATGCCAATATTGTATTGTCCTTCCTATCCTGTTGATTTAGAATATAACCATGCTATGTAACCATGGGCTATTATAAATTAACATGTAAAAAAATGCAATCTACCAAAATTGGAGGGTGATCTTTGACTGTCAGCATTCATGTGTCACACACACGTGATCTGTCTTGAATAATACATAGGGAATTTAACAACTGGTTATTAAAAAACTACGAGGAAACATAAAATCATAATTATAAGTTACTGATAAAATCAAACAGTACATAAACGTCACTGGTGTAAGGATATCAAAGAGAACAAACTTGGTCGTGTCTTCTTAGTGCTGGTGTCAAGTTCCAGATGGGAGCATATTTTTTTAAGGCGAAACATGGAACGAAAGGTATTCGATTGTCCGTGGAAGAGACTGGTGATCCTAGCCAAACAGATCTGCTTCGTGTGGTTGAGAATTCAGAAATCACAGAAGAAGCAAAATCATACATTGATCGAACAAATAAGGAAATTTACAGAGGAGCTTGCACAACAATTTTCTTTGGTAAGAATTTTGCTAATGTACATGATGTTGTTGTTTTCTGTTTTCCAACTTAAGTAATATCTGTAGACGCTGAATGAGTTTGTTCATCGGCCCAAGGCATTTACATAATTCTGTTTTGCTTGTTTTATGTATCAACAAGATTTCAAATCAAGTACATCTATGTGTATTAAACTGAACTCCCTATATTCAGTATACATCATGATAACCACATTATACATGCAACTGCTTTTGGAAATTAAAAAAATGACGGAAAACGTCCATAACCTTCGTCAGAAAAGGGTATAGCAACAGAACAATATAGGGCAGCAAAAGGTACTTTTAATTTGAAAAAAAAATCTTGGTTAAGATAATGTGTCGGAAAGTGTGCGATGATTCGTTTCATGTTACCATGATACACAATACAACACAACACGTACAGTATTACTTGTAACCCAACTGTTTGAATGTGCCAAACATATATTGGTTACTTTGTTTTATTGGCTGATGACTTCTTATTATGTACACCTCAATACAGATCCTCTTTCTCACAAACTCCTTCTTCCTTGCCGAATGTGTGTAGTCTGTGTAGTGATGACAAATTGGGTGAACTCGCTGAACTTATTCAGTCCATTGACCTTGAAAATGTGACTGTCTCAGAAACCTGGCTGCATGATAGGTATCCATATGAGCTACTGTGTATTGAAGGTTTCCAAGAATCAGTCCTCCTGGGAGAGGTGGTGGAGTAGCAATGTGTGTCATTAACACCTTACCATCTGTACGCAGGTCAGACTTCGAATAATCAATTTCTATTAACACATTTTGGAAAGTCGTAGGTTTGTATTATAAAATTAGAATATCTCCTTTAGGGGCCTTCCAAATTGTTTGTTTTCCATTTATCTCACGCTCTTACCCGCAGTTTATATCCATATCAATTATGAACGTGGTTCTTCACTCTATTTAATGGTTGAGTTTTTCATCAATTCCCACTTGTAATCGTAGTGTCCTCTTGTCTTATTAGTCGCACTGTATTGTGCCTTTTTATATACTGAGGGTTGTTCATGTGTTTAGTTTAAACATATTTATTTATACTGGATTACCCTATAGTACAAAAATTACTAATAACAATGGGTTCTCCATACATGGAGAGACGCACAATAATATGTATATACAATACGCACAAGACATTACAAACTATATGTTACCATACAAATATACATGAGAAAATATTGTTATCATCATATACAAACATCAATAGCCAATAGGACACTGAAAGGTTCAGATTGAGAATATAATGTACGTAATGACACTTGGTATACCATTCACTATTGACAATAGAGGCTGGGCGTAATTAATGCCAGTAAATCAATAACTATATATAATTAATTATATTTTTGGATAACTTAAAGCTATACGTCATAAGATACACAGCATAGGGAGTGTGTTTCTTATATAATTTGGTCAGCAGGTGACAGGTCACAATGACTTAACAGTGAGGAGAGAATAAAACTGCATGATTATGGAAGGGATTAGAAAACAAAGCGCCTGCTTTCAACAACATAATTTTGTACTGCATCAGACATCTGTATGTTGAGAAGATCAGGTCGTTCTTTGCTGCCAAAGAGGAATATATGAATCAATCTTTCGCTAGCTGTGTGGATAATCAGGTCAGGGTGAACACCAGGAGCTAGAAGAGGTATTGTATTATCCAACAGTTTCTTTCTAAGGGAGGTATATTTAGGACAAAAAAGAAAGAAATGAGTAACGGCTTCAGTTGGGAAAGAGCAGGAGCAGGTAGCACTTGGAACTATATTTACTTTACAGAGGTCAAAGTTAAGCCTGGAGAAGCCTAGCCGTAGCTGGGTTAGGAAGATATTAGAAAAACGAAGCCCATGGGAGAAAAGGTCGGGGACATTGTCCACAGCCAGCAGGGTTGTCTTGAGTTTTGATTTGAAGATTTGCAGCGAGATTGAATCTCTAATGTCCACAGGTAAGTTGTTCCAAAGTTTGATGGTATCAGGAAGAAAGGAGCTGTCAAAGCGGAGAGTCCTGCACTGGATGGAGCGTATGGGTCTCGAATGACGTGTTGCTCGACCGAAGTTAGGAAGTGGCAGGAGATTGGTCAGATAAGGAGGAGTAAGATCATGGGGGTCATTTTGTAGAACAAGATTAATTTATAATATTTGCGATGATTAGCGAGGGTAGGCCATCCGAGTTCTTGTAAAAGTTTGATATGAGAAGTGTGTCTTAGAGCACCAGTGCATACTTTTGCCGCGTCATACTGAATAGATTCGAGTAAGTCTGACAGTCCTTGACCACAGTTATCGAAGAGGACACTACCATATACCAGAATTGGTCTGACCATAGAGAAATAAAGCCTGACCAGGGTTGTTCGGGAAAGTTTGAATTTAAACCTGCGAAGGAGAGCAATGCGCTGGTTGGCTTTATTGACGATACGGGTTATGTGAGTATGCCAAGAAAAATTACTGCTAAGAGTTATTCCTAAATGGGTGTGGGAGGTGGCCTCAGGTATGGCTGATGGACCAAGATGAACAGGTGGATGGCCGGGTTTAATGATTTTGGCAGTGAAGACAACAGATAAAGATTTCAAGGCATTGAAACTGACACGCCATAATTTTCCCCAATTTTGGATATGTAGAAGGTTTCTATTTAAGTGGTGGGTGGATTCCGTTGGATTTTGAACAATTTCTAGCAAGCATGTGTCATCAGCGAAAAGCCTCACATCACAAGAAAGATCGTCAACAAGATCATTGATGTACACTAAAAAAAGAAGTGGACCCAGTATGGATCCCTGGGGTACGCCAGCTTCAATAGCCAACCAAGAGGACGCTTGGCCATGAATGACCACTCGTTGAAGTCGATTTGAGAGATAGCTTTCGATCCATGAGACAATCTTAACAGAGATACCTAGCTGACGTAGTTTAAAAAGGAGGCCAGCATGCCAGACTTTGTCGAAGGCCTTAGAAATATCAAGAAAAACCATACGCGTTTCTTTGGAATGTTCTAGGCCATTGAAAATGTTATGGACAATATATACTAGTTGGTTGATTGTAGAATCGTCCACCTTGAACCCAGAGTTCTTGGGTGTGAGTAGATTGTTGTCAAATAGGTATTCATAAAGGGCATTGAAGACCAATCGTTCAAATACTTTGGAGACGTTGCACAGCAGAGATATTGGGCGATAATTACTTTTAATCTGCTCGTTGGCCTTCTTAAACACGGGGCATGTATGTGCTTTCTTCCAAGAGTCAGGGAAATTGGAAAAGCGGAGAGAGAGATTGAAGATTTTAGTGAGAGGTTTACAAATTGAATCAGCCGTATTTTTAAGTAAAGTATTCCCTATGTTATCAGGGCCAGACGCAGAGGAGAGCCTGAGGGAGGAGAGGATTTTCCTTACATTGTCTTCATCAAAGTTGATATAATTAAGGCATGACTCAGTTCGAAAGGTAAACTGGGGCAGGGGTGGGGCGTCAATATCGAGAGGAATTCTACATTGGCTTGCAAAGTATTCATTGAAAATATTGTACTTTTCGGCGACACAGGAAACAATTTTTTCATCCTCGATGAGTGGAGGAATGTCTTCATGAACTTTGCATCCCAGAACAGACTTCGAGAGACTCCACCACTGCTTAGGATTAATACCCTTGTCGTCGAGTTGGAGGCCCAGTTTGCGAAAATATGAGCACATGGATTGTCTTATTAAGTTGACGACTCTATTGCGACATTTTTTGTAAAGTTGGTAAAATCTATCAATTTTCGTGTTAGTGTCACAGGTATAGGGACGTGGACTACGATATACTCTCTTGATGCGTTTCCATGCTCGGTTTCTTTGACGAATGCGTTTCCTTATAACAGAGGTTATCCATGGTTTATCTCCAGGTCGGATAATGATTTCCCTGAAAGGAATGAAATCTTTTGCAGTTGATAAAAATAAATCAGACCAGTATGACACAACATCATCAACCGTATCATACACATTGTGGTGGTGACTCTCTTAATTAGTACATATTTTACCATTAGATGATACATAACAAGTAAATAAGTTTAAATAATAAAAAAAAACTACATGTGCATACCTTGCCGACCTAGTTCCACCATCGATAGCGACATTTTCCTGAGATCATCTCAGAGGCTCTCGGGGCAAATGTCAATTCAAAGCCCAAACCAAAAGGTTTAAACAATCCTTTGTTCCCAATGCAACAAAACTTGGGAACGATTTACCTTCAGGCATGAGGGAAACTACCACTCTAGTATCATTTAAAACCAAGCAAAACAAAGTAATGTTTATGGATAAGCCCCATCATTTATTTCGCCCATGCTTAACGTTTGCCAACAATTGGTATACTCTGCTGCGTTTAAAGTCATGCATTCTGACTTGCATAGTGTCACTATATTATGATTTGCGATATTTTTTACTTCGACCTATTTATATCCTCTGTGCTTTGTATGTACTGAATGTTTGTCTTGTATGTCTGGGAGACCCACACGCTTGAAATGAAACCAATGGCCACTCACAGCGCATCCTACTTTAACACAATTTATTTCAAAAACAGATATTCTGTTTTTTTGATGAATTTACAGAAATTGGAAACCTGTTGCTGCGAATTCAGGATTCTGATACCTGTTAGGTCTACAAATCTACATTTTGTATGAGTGGAAACACTCATTCTGTACAAATCCTTGGGTCAAAAAGGTCCCAACTGTGTGGAACCACTTACTTTTGACCTGCTGTACAATGCCATCGATCAGTGGGAACACTCATTCGGTACAAAATATCCAAAATGAGGCCCAAATGAGGGGAACCACTCACTCAGACTAGCTACATCATGGCTTTGGTGAGTGGAAATACTCGGCTACCTGGCACAAGAAATTCGAAGCGGGCCCACACGAGGGAAAACACTCATCTAGGCCTTGTGTGGTCGCAATAAAGCTTTAGGTGACCCGTGAGTGGAGACACTCAGTTGATCCCAAATCATGTCCAAAGGAGGGAAAATACTCACTTGAAAGACCAGAGCGTTTGTTTTTAATCTTATTAGAGTTAACCCACTCATCCTTTTCAACATGCCATGAAAAATTGAAATGAATAAAATAATATATTTTTTTTTAAAATGTTGAACATATGACTGGTACCCTGGTATACAGGAACAGAGTTCGTATTTTGAGCCCTGGATTTTGACGTTTTAGGGGCGTTTGATGTAAGTAGCGTATCAGTTGAGGGGTGTGGAGTCCGGGGTTAGGTAAAAACTTTAAAAATATTCATGCCAAAAGATTGCCAGTTCATCAAATCATGGCGCTAGAAGGGAGGGGGGGGGGGCAACTTAAGGATTTTTTGACTTACATCAGAATCATTGCCACTGATTCAGATTGGATTGTCACACCTCGTTAGCCTTTGATGTTCAGTAAACGCTCTGTAGTGAGACGCCCGCATCTTATGGGTCGTCGAGTGACCTATTTGGCCCTTAGTCATCTTCCGTGTCCTGTTAGCGTTCATTCATTAGAACCCATGACAAAATGCCTAAACATTTGTGCCAAAGCTGTATACTTTCATGAGTGAAGTTTTACTCTTTTTAGACTTTTGATCTTACAGAAATGCCCTTTTCTTCTGGTATTTAAAGTATGCTTTTCAGTAAAATTGCGCTAAATTGGCTAAAACCCATCAGATTCTTTCCATTCAAAAACTGTTCGAAAGCCCTTGATAGAAGACAAGAATACATGAAAGCATTTACTTTACTATGCATAGTTTGTGGTCTACGAAAGTGCCATTAAAAACTTCGGAAAGTGCATGTATGTAGTGGTCTCTGTCAAATACGATTGCACAGGACCAACATTACTGTATTTTCCATTCAAGACAACGGTCCATTTTGGTTCAAATTTGGCACCCCTACTTAGTTTTTATACAGCTTATTATGTATGATACATGAAGTCATGAGGTTTCTTTCACCCATGCACCATAAATAAAAAAAAATCAAATGACTATCTGTCATCTCGATTCACAATCTTTTTTTCACGAAAACTACATAATAGATATTGCAGTGGGATTCAGGAAAACCGGCAAGACATATTTGATATTTTTGGACATGTTTTTCCAGTCCACAGATATAAATGAGCACAAAAGCGAAGAAATACTGTCCAGATGGATGTAGCTGAATTTTCAGACATTCACCCAGGATAAACAATTGAACGAGAACAAACCAGCAAAAATATTTGGCTGTAAGATATAGTCCTCATCAGTGAGTCTTATAAGCCGGGTCAAATGTGAAGCGTGACAGTCTTGTTGGCATTTTTGCTACCATGTGATCAAATGAGCGGCCACACAACCTTCACCATGGGGGAGGGGGGATTTGCCGTGAGATGTTAATTCCTGCTGCAGATTTCTTGAACCGATTCCCTAGCCCCAGCCCATACAATTAATCTGTCTGTTGTCAGGATCACAAAAGTATGTGGTCGCACTGTCATGGCTTACTAATCCATAACTTCAAAAATTTTACTTATACTTTACACACAACTTACCAAGAATTATGATTGAAAAAGCCACTGGTGTCTGGATGGACACTTTATGTGATAAACAAAAACACAAGGGCCCATACCCCTCCCCAGCTAGCTTTCCTGAATATTTGATAATGAAACGTTGACTTAAATATATATCAATCGGTATACATATCACTTTTAAGATGCGTAGAAACGATAATGAAATACTTGTGGTTCCCCTTAGCCTGCCCCCCCCCCCCCCATGTGAGCCCGAGAGGATTGGTAACTGAGTCGGATCCGTCACGTTAACCTACATATATTTCTCGGCTGAGAGTAACGGTTGGCTTAGGGTGCACGGTTGGCTGAGCGGTAAGACGCTCGCCTTTCACCTCTGCGCCCCGGGTTCGATTCTCGTCCTGGGCAGCATGTGGAAAAAGTTCCTACCACTTTAACTGTGCACGGTGGTTTTCTCCGAGTTCTTCGGTTTCCTCCACTAGGCAAGGAAGCAAGTATACGCCAACATCTGTGCCATGGACAGTGACTCGATAAGTCAATGCTTGACTTCTTTCACAATCCATGTAAAACAAATGTGTCTATACTTTTTATACAACCACTGGTCAAAAGTTACTAAAGCGGCTGTAGCCCTAATTTCGCTTAATAACAAGTGCCTTGTCAGGCCAACCTGGGCAAAGCAGTGGGATGAGAGGGAGGGGGGGTGATGGGGCAGACAGAGGAGAATTTTTACAGCAATCCTTTCATAAAACAACCTGGGTCACTGATTTTGTATATTCTGCTGGGGGCCTTCGCTGGTTCCAGCAGCCCATTTGGCTACCCATTCCGTGCAAGACTGACTGTAATCATTCATTTTATTCCAGATGGCTTGGGGGGGGGGACACTTGTGTTCGTGTGTTTGTTTCCAAGGCATAAAGAGATTTTTACGTGTAAACGGTGTCTTGATGCCTGTGCAGACGACTAGCCGGGCATTCCATCCTCACATTGAGTATGGAGACCTGGCACCCTCTACACCATCCTGGGACCACTGCTTATTACCTTATCACTATACAGTATCACACTGCCGATTAATGGACAGCTGGAGATTGTTATGACTAACCAAGATGCAACCCTACCCTATGTAGGAATATACCGAACCACCGGCACTATTTATAACACAACCACACAGAAGAGGACATATTCTCTGTGTTCCTGGTCAAAAGACTTAAAAAACACAGGTACCCACCACATCTGAAACAAAAACACATAACTTCAACAGAAGCTACATGTTTCTGTATTTGCAAATCACCAGTAAAACACAGACATGTGTAGTACATAATATACATTTTATATTTCAACATATTCATTTAATATGTCAATTGTCCAGTCATATCACTTTAATAGGAACAAGCTGTAGAGGCCAAATATAGACCCTCTTTCAGTCAATAAAATTTTAGTACTTACAACTACTATAACCGACCTTGGATGCATAATACAATCGACACGGTTCGTACACTGTCTGTAAACACTTGAAAATGGACGTAAATGAAAGTTGTAGAATTTCAAATTATGCTAATTAGAGGCACTAAAAATGTAAAAGTTGAATATATCTAAAACCTATTATACATATAGATGCCATTCCAACTTTAATCTAAAAGTTTGTGGCATAGCCGTATCCAATGAACTATGAACCAAAGTTGTATGATTCTAATTTATGCAAATTAGGTGATTTTGCGGGATTTAAATCATGAATAGCTTCAAAAATATTATACACAGAGGTGCCATTCCAATTTCAATCCATAGGCTTGTGACATAGCCACAGCCATGAACCATGATCCAAAATTGCACAATTTTAATTGATACAAATTAGGTAAATACATAAAATTAAAATGTTGAATAGCTTCGAAACTGTTATAGATATTGGTGTCTTTCAACTTCAGTTTACAAGTTTGAGACATGGCCACATCCAATGAGCAAGGAAAAAAATTGCAACATTCAAAATTATGCAAATTAGGCTAATACACAAAATTTAGATCATTTAGAACAATATGACAACGTGGAGCATTTCAAACTGTTCTCATTTTGAAGGCACCCAGATTTGCTGTGAAGCAATTTTTTCCTAGTTCACATTTTTGACTTCTTTTCTGAAACTATCAACCAGATTGACTTCAAACTTTGTGAGGATCGACCTTGGGTCAGTCGCTACGAAGATGGTTTAAATAGTCACACTCCATTCATATTTTTACTTTTCATGCATTTTGTGTTCCTTTTTTGGGCAAATTAAAAAAAAATATTCTTCTCGGAAACTGCTCCCTCAATTGCTTTGATATGACACGGGAACACTCCTAGGGACTCCTAGTTTTTGATTGTTCACCAGGTTGCGCTGTGATATTTTTCTAATTTATAATGCTTTTTTTGTGTTTTTGCTATTGTCGGCTTATTCTCCAGAACTGTCAATCAGGTTAAGCTGAAATTTGGTGGATATGTTCTGTGTGGAAGAGTCAAACAAATTGTTCACAACGTGGTACTGCTATGCATTCCTGATTTTTAACTTTTTTTTTTTTTAATTCGGTGCTTATTGGTAAATGAATCTTTCTTATTTACTTCTATGGAAGTCAATGGGCATTTTTATGCTAATAGACACTTTGGACTTCTCTGAAGAAACCGTCAGTCATATTGACCTTAAACTTTGTGGCAATGTATCTCAGTTGGGTCCCTACCAAGTTTCTGTGAATAGTCCTGCATCAGTGATTTTTTATTTTTTATTTTTTATGATTTTTTTTTCGGAAAATCTTTTTAAAAGTTTTTTACGGAAATTTCTGGTAAAGGTTATAACTTATAATTTTTGGCCAGATTTGTGCCACACATGGTTAAGATGTACCTTTCATTAGTGTCTACATATTTTGTGTAAGTGATCATGCTCCAATGAATTTTGGACCTTGACGTCATTCCCAAGGTGACAGGACAACTGGCATGAAAGTTATTGTCCACTCGATAACTTGACGTCTGTTTTGAGTTAGGAACTTGATGTTGCACATGTTAATGTTTCTCTATGAAGGTCACGCTTAGACAGTACAGGAGTGACCATGACCTCGTTTCTGGGATCACAGTGCAACATACATGAGTTTTACTCTTCAATGTAACCTGAGAGGACTTGAAATGGAACCTTGATGTTGCAAATGTTAGTGTTCTTCTATAAAGGTCAGACTTACTCAATACATGGGTGACCTTGATCCTATCCCAAGTTCACAGAGCCGCAAGTGTGATGAATCTTTAGGTCAGCTGAGTATGGACTGTTCACACAAACCTCTTGTTACTTGTTATATTTATATACGATGTTCTGCTGCATTGCACATAATCTCTCCACTAAAGTTACTAATATTGAGCAAAATAATCAAGTAAAGATTTAAATGATGGATTGATGGAATGAAGCCTTGGACTTATGGTAAATTCTTTTGACTTCAGACGCAGCCTTCCTTTGTAGGATCATGCATTAAGAAATAAAATAAAAGGCAGAGCAGCAGCTTTACCTGCACCAGTTCCCCATGGGCTATATTGCACAGATTGGACTATGAATCGCATCCTTCATCTCCATGCATATGTGTTGTATTGCATGTTGGTACATTGTAATCATAAACATATATTTCATGAACAAGAATGTGGAATTAAAATATACATACATTCTGCAGGGCCGTTAGTGACATGCAACTTGAATTCATATGATGAAAAAGGTTCGCAAGAGTATAGACATAATTTGTCAGTTACAGCGTACATTCAATTGTTGTTTGCTGACTCTCGGGTCGAAACACACGTATGAATAAAATATTAAATGTATAAAAAGAGATAATAGCGGAATGGTGTACAGTGTACTGTCTTATGCATGGAGAGATTTTAATTGAAAGGATTTAGTTTCATATTTGTGAAACGGAGATTTTAACAACTCAACTTGGAAAACCAACACTATCGGTAGGACTGTTCAATTGATTAATTTTACTGCGTTGAATTAAAGTATCAAAGGTAAAATGTTCACCATATTAATGACCATGTAGGGATGAATGTTATAACGCATCAGATAAAGATTTAACTATCGGAGTGGTTTTAATGTAGAAAACTGATCTACAGTCTGTCTTAACTCGTTAAGAGACCTATGACACTACAGATCATATTTTGTACAAAAACTTCTATATTACATATCCATGGTATCCTATATGACCATACATACTTTCACATCAACGTGAGAGGATTTTTTTTATCATCACAAAATTTTCTTCCTGACGCCAACTTAAAACACTGGTTATTTTACAAAACTTTATACTTCAAAAAGCTTATTATTGCACAATGATGAACCAATAATTTCACACATGAGTTGATGTTAGTTGATGAATCATTACCATTAGGTTTATTTTGAAGTATGCTAGTTTTATTTTTGATGATTAAATTGAAAACTGATATTCTAATATTTTCAGTAGTTTTTATGAAGAAAGGTTTTTCTTGGTCCAACAAAAAGCCATAAGTATTAGGCTGGGTTATTGAAGTTTTTTTTTAAAGATTTTTCAAAAAACAAAAAAACAAAAAAAAAAAAAAAAAAAAAAAAAAAAAAAACCCACCCACCCCCCACCCCCCAAAAAAATCGCTGGAGCGTGACCACTTGTACAGACTTGGCAGCCCTTCACCGAAAGTAAATGGCTACTAAGTTTTAAGTGAATCTGGTTGATGGTTCCAAAATGTGATTTAGCATTAGCACTAGAATGCCTTGTGACTTACATAATAATCAATAGGAAAGGTGCATATATCTATAAGTACCCAAATTGAAAAAAAAAAAAATAAATAAATCAGGAATCCACAGCAGTGCCCCCTACTGAACAACTTTCTTTGACCCTTCCACCTGGAACATATCCACCAAGTTCCAGCTCAATGTGAGTCACGGTTCTGGAGAAAAAGTCGAAAATGGCAATAACACATAAATAAAAAAAATAATAAAAAATTGCAAAAATTCGCAGTGCTGCCTGGTGAATAAATTCAGAACAAGGAGTCCCTAGGAGAGTTCCTTCGTGATATCAAAGCAATTTGGTGAGCGGTTTCAAAGAAGAAGATTTTTTAAGATTTGCCACCCCCCCCAAAAAAAAATCATTAAAAAAATCCAAAAAGCAATGGAGCATAACCATTTGAACAAATCTGCTAGAGACTGACCCTAGGTACATTGCCACCAAGTTTGAAGTCTATCTGACTGACAGTTTTGCAGAAGTCAAAAATGTGAATTAACATTCGAATGCCCATTGACTTACATAGTCATCAATAGCAAAGTTGCATTTATCGGTGAGTACCCGAATTGAGAAAATCGTTAAACATCAGGAATCCGCAGCATTGCACGGTAGTGAACAGCTTTGTTTGACTCTTCCGCAAGGAACGTATCCACATAGTTTCAGCTTAATCTGAGCGACGGTTCTGGAGACGAAGTCGAAAATATTCATAACACACAAAAATCATAAAACATAAGATAGATTTTTTAAAACTTGCCTCAAAAGAGAACCCAAAATATCATTAAAAAATCCAAAAATCACTAGAGCATGACCAATTGAAAAAACTTGCAGAGACCCACCCAAGGTACATAACCAATAAGTTTTAAGTGAATCTGGCAGACGGTTTTGGAGAAGAAGTCGATTGTTGACGACAGCCGACGGACAAAGGACTATAAGAAAAGCTCAGCTACTGACAAGTCAGCTGAGCTAAAAAGCTGGTTGCAATACGGGAGTGGTCTCTTTATGGGGATTTTAAATGAATATTTTACTGTTTTTATAAGTATGTGCAATTATATGCATGCCAAATAACAGTCCTTGAGGAACAAATATATACAATGTACATTATTTTGGTTTGAATTTCGCACCTGCTTGTACTTAAATTCATACAGTGTAAGTCACTTAAACTAGAAAGTATTTTGAAATTGACAAAATGATCCAAAAGTGGAGGGAATTTACAGTAAAAAAAATATGTAAACCTGTCAGTGTAACTTATTTATTTTTTATCATTAAGCACAATTCAAAGTAAGAGATGTCGGGGTACAAAGTTTCACCTTTGTCACGCTTGTAATTTCATATTACCTGCATGGGCATAATAACAAGTTAACAATTTGATGCCTTTCAAGATGATCTACACAAAGAATGCTTTAAACGATAACCTTCTCTAATATGTACACAAAGCCACATCATTTTTCTTTTTTCAATTTACGGGCCCTTCTATTTTCAAAATTGGCAAAAAATGGGGAAAATGAAATTTAAAATGGGGATTTTTTTCGACATTTTTAAAATCAGTACATAGACCTATAGAAAAGTCATTTAACATCCCGTTAATTTACACTTTTCTCAGATATAGCCAGCTCTGAACTGTTTCTTTCGAATACAAAAGCTTTGGAATACAATGTTTATAAATTTATCCTATTTAACTAACTTGACAGAGCAAAAACAAAAGAACATGATTTTCAATCTTCATTATCTTTGACTTTTTTGGACTCCCTCCTGTTTTCAAATTTTGGTCATCTAGCCCGTAAAACGAGAGAAAAAAAAACGATGGGGGGGGGGGGGTAATTGAAAAAGGTAAATCATATAGTTACTGTTAGCTTGTATGACTTCTGGAGGATTTCAATGTTAAAAGTGTTTCATTGGTTGCATTTTGATTTAAGTCAATGCACAAAAAGTTCAGATTTGATATTTTAACGAATTCATTTTTTATTTAATGAATTACATTAAAATGTATATATCCACTACATGAAAAGACTAAATCAACTGATTCAATATTTCAGTTTCACTCTGTACCTTCCATGGTTACAGACTGTCAGCATTGACAATATGATAAGAATACATTATGATTCTTTTTTTTCCCAAAAGGTGATTAAAATCCATGATCAAACATTGTATATTCTCAGTGTAAGCACCACATATACCTCAATTGGCAACAGTCAATGTCGCATGAAAGATAGAAGAATGAAACATACATGTTGGAGTATATGCAGTGATATTATGTGCACTTGGTAATGTATATGACCGGTCGGCCAGTCAGTATCACACGAAAGATGCCATCACTGGCTTAAATTTTGATAATTTACTGTTTATGGCTGAAGATTGAGGATTAAAATAATGGAAATTGGTGGTATAAATGTTTTGATATTGTACAAGAAAGGCAGAAAATGTAGCTTTATCTGCAGCACAAAATTTGACAAGGTTGACATAGAGAAACACTTGAAAGCGACATGTAAACTAGCTGAGAGTATTTTATTATTTCATAGTTGTGGTCAGATATCACTTTAAAAATAAGCAGTCCTGTATGCATGTGCTCAAACTCTGTGTGAGATGGCTGGGGGTGGGAAGTGAGGTTCGTGTTCATACTATACCATATCTCGACAAAAAAGACCTGAAACTAGGGCCTGGTTTTTTTTTTGGGGGGGGGGTGTTTGTTTATTTGTTTGTTTGTTTTTTTTTTAAAGCTTTCTCCTTTGTGACACAGGAGGCTGATTACACTGAAACAAAAATAAAATTTTATCCACCGTAACATCATATTGTGGTCATGCTATTAAAGGCTGGTTATCATACAAGGACCAGATATGAAATACCCCTATTCCCTATGACCACATTGTTACTGAGTAGCAGGCTGAACCTATTTTCATTTATATAATAATGGACAGTGTGCACATGGCTCAGATCAATGCATTACCAAGAATATAGGCAGAGGGATGCTTATTTTTACTCCATTCACAAGCACCCTTCATAGGATTTTTCATAGTCTGCACTCAAAATTTATATTTATAATTGCAGAGAGTTTATGGCGTTTCTTTCCATATATTTTTGGTGTGTGTGTGTGTGTGTGTGTGTGTGTGTGTGTGTGTGTGTGTGTGTGTGTGTGTGTGTGTAAACGTAGATCTACTTTATTCATCTGTAGCTGTGTTCAACATCTGTCGGATCTCTCAGTATCCAACCTCTATAAATATGAGATGCTGGTTATACATGTAAACTTTCCTGCATACAACATACAACTGGACAGTGCTCTGTGGTCACCCAGTTAAGTAGCTTATGTGTAGCCCTGACCTAGGAACGAAATGTTACGCATCTATTTGTAATGTGTCAGTGAGCCAGGAATGTTTGTGTTACCGCTAAAATGTGTGCTGTTTCATTGCCAGGACAGGACTACACTTTCGATTAGCAGTGGGCTCTTGTTTCAATGGTAGAATTTTGCAAAGGAAGGGGGAAATTCAGGGCTAGTCGTATGACTCGTGGTGTGATACTGATTCATGCAATGAGGGCGTGTGTCACTTTCACCTGGCTTGATCAAATTGCCATTATGTGATGCCCATGTGCGCGCGCGCACACACACACACACGTACACACACACACACACACACACACACACACACACACACACACACACACACATACGTGTATCAAGATTTCATGCCGATAACATGACACCCTATTGGGGACCACTCGCTGACACCACCTTCAGAGCAAGAATGCATAAACAAGCAGATAGCAAGGGGCTACTCACAGAACAAAACCATGCCAGAAAGAGCATCTTCCTCAACAATCATAGTTTGTCCAGTCCTCTGTTTCGATCACTACAAATGATGATCTGAACCCCTGGCAAAAGTCATATTGCGATGAATCTCAAGACTCGTAGGCCTATGTACCCAATGAGAAAGCATGGATTCAACTTGACACTATGCATGTAAGTATGTGAACTGGGTGGGGTTGGATGGGGGGGGGGGGGGGATCCCACGCCGTTCCAAGAGGATCTGTGCTTCATCATGAAAGTAAGTTTTATCTATTTGTCAAGGAATAATTACTGACGTACATGTATGTATGTGTGTTCTGTACCATTTGAAATGAATTGTAACAAGAATAATAATGCTACCAAAGCAAATAGCCTAATTTAGCTGATGCACTAAGAGTTTTTGAAGTTTCGATGCTGTTCATGCATGAAGATTGAGTGTATGGGGGTAAGGTAGGTGGGGTCCCATTGTGTTGGTAGAGTACTTTTTTTGTCAAGATACATGTGTGTGTGTGTGTGTGTGTGTGTTTGTGAAGTTTCATTAAACTTAGTTAAATAATAAAAGAATTATAGCTCTGTCACGATCTTTCAAGGATATGACACCGTGATCCAGATACTTGATCTAGTGACCTACTTTTGGTTCATGACACACCCTCCTAATGCGTAGTTCCACCTGTGTGTAAAGGTTCAGTAATCTAACTATAAGAGCAGAATTACAGCTCCGCCATGAAGTGTTATGTAGTTTTACATGATTTTGTCACCGTGACCCAGATACTTTATCTGGTGACCTACTTTCGGTACATGGTACACCTTTATGTGTAGATACATCTGCGTAAAGTTTCATTAATCTAAGTCACATAAAGTAAAGGAGTTATATATAATCTGGACACGATTTTACAAGAATATGTCACTGTGACCCAGATACTTGACCTAGCGACATAATTTTGGTACATGATGCACCCTTATGTCGAAATTCACCTATGTTTAAAGTTTCATTAATTTTAAGTTGAGGTATAAGCGAATTATACACCGGATACAATTGCGGATGGACGGACGGACAGGGACGCATGGACACGTGAATGGATGAATTAAGCGATTTCTGTATGCCCCTCCTCCATTAGGAAAGGGGCATAACGAGGAAAAATGATAAAATGCAGTCCATTTTAAAACTAAGGAAATAGGTTTATTTGGGATTTTCCAAGGATTAAAAAGACCAGCCGTGAATATCAGACCTTCAAAGTCCATTTTTTGATGGAACTTCCAAGTGTTTCTAGACAGTGTATGAACCACGTCCACTGCATTATGCATCCAAAGTCTGTTATCTGTTTTATATATGTCTGTGTTCTTTCTTTCTTTCTTTCTTTCTTTCTTTCTTTCTTTCTTTCTTTCTTTCTTTCTTTCTTTCTTTCTTTCTTTCTTTCTTTCTTTCTTTCTTTCTTTCTTTCTTTCTTTCTTTCTTTCTTTCTTTCTTTCTTTCTTTCTTTCTTTCTTTCTTTCTTTCTTTCTTTCTTTCTTTCTTTCTTTCTTTCTTTCTTTCTTTCTTTCTTTCTTTCTTTCTTTCTTTCTTTCTTTCTCTCTCCCTCCGACCCTCCCTTCCTTCCTTTTTTCTTTCTTCTTCTTCTTCTTCTTCTTCTTCTTCTTCTTCTTCTTCTTCTTCTTCTTCTTCTTCTTCTTCTTCTTCTTCTTCTTCTTCTTTCTTTTTCTTTTTCTTCTTCTTCTTCTTCCTTTTCTTCTCCTTCTTCTTCCTTCCTTCCTCCCTCTCTCTCTCTCTCTCTCTTATTTTCTTTCTTTCTTCCTTCCTTTCTTTCTTTCTTTCCAGGCAAATTTGTCAGACATTTCATTTGAAAACCATTATACGTAGAAACCCCAACATTGCCATGATTATACTTCCATACATGAAGTATCGAGTTTTTGTAAAAAAATGTCAACGGTTTTGAACATTATGCAAATTAGGGTCATTTGAATATTTGAATCTTGAATATCTCCAAAATTATTATAGGTACAGAAAACCAATCCCAATTCAATGAATATGTTTGTACCACAGCACATTTTTGTAATTTACATGCAACCTGTAAAGGTGAGAAATCAAGGTCATTTGGACCTTTAAAATTTTCATCTAGCCATAACTCTGTCAATTTTCAACCAATTTTAACAATGATGGACCCCAATTGTAGGTATTGCAACACTGCATATTTTTGTAATTTACAAAAAAATTCTAAAGATCAAAGGTCAAGGTCATTTGGATCTTTGAAATTTTCATATAGCCATAACTCAGTCAATGTATATCAGATTTTGATCATGTTGGTCTCAAATTGTACCAAATGTAACACTACGGATTTTTGTGACTTACAAGTGACCTATAGAGTTCAAACATCAAGATAATTTGGACCTTTGAAATTCTCATGTAGCCATAACTTTTCATCCAAATTTGATCATGTTGGACTCAACTTGTAGATATTGTAACTCTGCAAATTTTACTTATTGTGACCTCCAAGGATCAAAGGTCAAGGTTATCTGGACCTTTGACAGTTTCTTCCAGCCATGACTTGGTCAATTTTCATCCAATTTTAATCATGTTGCGCTCAACTTGTAGATATTACAAAACTGCATGCTTTTGTGATAACAGGTAACCTGTAAAGGTCACAGGTCAATGTCATTTTGACCTTTGGAAGTTTCATCTTGCCGTGCTAAACTTGGTCAACTTCTACATGATTTGGTTCATGTTGGGCTTAAATTGTAGGTATTGTAACACTGTATATTTTTGTAATTTTTAATGGAATTTGAAGTACCACAGGACAAAAGCTGTAGGAATTAATATTTACAAGTTTTGAAGGCACACAGACAGGTTTGCTTTGAAGCGAATCTTCTTTTCTAGTTGGCTCCTGCATCTTGTTCCTATCATAGTGGTATCACTCGACAATTGAGATACTAAATGAATACCCTGGGATATAAACTGAATATTAGGTACTGCACATGTTAATGTTTTACTTATTCTTTCGCACATGCAAAAATATGTAACTTCTGATGAAGTTATATGTTTTTGTTATGTGTTTTTGTTTCAGATTTGGTGGATACCTGTGGTTTTTTTTAGTCCTTTGAGCAGGATCACAGAGAAACGTCCTCTTCTGTATCACTGTGACATAAACATAGCCACTGGTTTTGGTGTATTCCTACACTGGGTCTGGTTGCATCTAAGTCAGTCATAACAATCTCCAGCTGTCCATATAGGCAGTGTTATACTGTTTAGTGATAAGGTAATAAGCAGTGGTCCCAGGACGGTGTGGAGGGTGTCTGATCTCCATACTCAATGTGAGGATGGAGTGACCCGGGAATTTGTATGCAGATGTCTGCATCAAGACAGCGTTCTTGTTAATTCATTGCATGTAAGAATTCCTTTATGACTTGAAAATGTTCTGCCTGTGTCCAGTTTGCACTAGCCCCTGTCACAAGACCTCTGTCTGATGTGTGAGACCACCCTCTCATGAGAGACCTGTCTTAGAAATTTCGAAGTCTTTTGCTTTCCATGCTAATTGACTTGTCACGAGGGACCATATGTCCCTTTTTTTGTTGAAGTGGTAGGTAATCATATCTGTCTGGTGACAGCTATAGAGGGACTTTTGTATACCAATGGCTGACAGAGTTGAATTGGACATAAATACAAATTGACCTGATAACTGCTTGTTTCCTTTATCTGACACATATCGCAATGCGAATACACACTTTTGTGATTTAATATATGGGCTGGAGGTGGGAAATGTATTCAAGAAATCAGGATCAGGAATTTTTATCTCGGGGGGCGGGGGGGGGGGTCATTTGGTCATTTACCCCATCCCTAACAGTGGAGGTTGCGTGGCCGGCTGATTTGATCACATGATGAAAAATTTTATAGACTGTCATGCTTCACATTTTTACCCAACTTATCAGACTCCCTGATGAAGGCCATACCTTATAGCCAAAACTTTTTGTTGGTTCGTTCTCAATTGTTTATCCTGGGTGAATGTTTAAAAATTTGGCTATAGCCATATAGTCATTATTTCTTCGCTTTTGCGCTCATTTATATATGTGTACTGGAAAAAAATGTTCAAAACTAGAAAAGATGATTTGCTGCATAGCAAATAAATGTGTGTGTGTCTTCAAAGCATATTGATATGGCAATGTACAACTATTCCATAACACAGGAGTAGAAGTTGGGATGGCATCTCGATGTATTATACCTTGGAAGTTATTCAAGATTTAAAATTTCTAATGGTGCTACTTAGCATTAATTTTAATTGCAACAACATAATAAGCTAGGCACAAACCTGAGTAGGGGAGCCAATTGGAGGTTGAATGGACTGCAGTCTTGAATGGAAAATATGGGAATGCTCGTCCTGTGCAGTCGCATTTGACAGAGGTTAAATACATGCACGTTGCTACTTTTTAATGACACTTTCGTACACCACAGACGTTGCGTAGTAAATAAAGGGCTGTCATGTGTTCTCGTCTTCTGACAAGGGCTGTCCAACAGTTTTGGGTGACTGCCTGTCTCAAGTCAGGAGTGAAATTTGTTTTTGAACATTGGTATTGGAAAAGAAATGTTGATGCTCTGCAAGTCTGAAATCTCTTTGCCGTCATTGTTGAGTTTGGAATGATTGAATATGGATCATGTGTTTCTGTACTATTTGAAAATTACTTCATTGGCTATGTTGTGCTGTGGGCTTTGTTCTCCGACTCATAGTTATAGTGGAGGTAGGCTGTGTTTATAATGTTCCAGATTCATAAATGTCACAAAAAACGATTTAGGCCTACTTTACTCTTTTACTTTAAACTTAGCTGACAGACAAGTCGGGAGAACTAAAAGGTGATAGGCCTAACAGGTCTCTTTTTATTTTTGGCGGAAGAAATGAAATTTGTGTTTTGGGTGGTTAGGCCTAAACATTTTGAAAAAGAACTAGTGTCTGCAGTTAATGATGAATATTTCTAAGGTTGAGAGGACCGGTGTAAAACCACCAGTTGCCTTTTATGGGTGACTGCCTGTCTCAAGTCAGGAGTGAAATTTGTTTTTTCACATTGGCTTTGGAAAAGAAATGTTGATGCTCTGGCAAGTCTGAAATCTCTTTGCCGTCATGTTGGGTTTGGAATTAATGAATATGAATAATGTGTTTCTGTACTATTTGAAAATTACTTCATTGGCTATGTTGTGCTGTGGGCTTTGTTCTCCGACTCATAGTTATAGTGGAGGTAGGGTGTGTTTATAATGTTCCAGGTTCATAAATGTCACAAAAACGATGTAGGCCTATTTTACACTTTTACTTTAAACTTAGCTGACTGACAAGTCGGGAGAACTAAAAGGTGATAGGCCTAACAGGTCTCTTTTTATTTTTGGCCGAAGAAATGAAATTTGTGTTTTGGGTGGTTAGGCCTATACATTTTAAAAAAGAACTAGTGTCTGCAGTTAATGATGAATATTTCTAAGGTTGAGAGGACCGGTGTAAAACCACCAGTTGCCTTTTATGGGTGACTGCCTGTCTTAAGTCAGGAGTGAAATTTGTTTCTTCACATTGGTATTGGAAAAGAAATGTTGATGCTCTGGCAAGTCTGAAATCTCTTTGCCGTCATTGTTGGGTTTGGAATTAATGAATATGGATCATGTGTTTCTGTACTATTTGAAAATTACTTCATTGGCTATGTTGTGCTGTGGGCTTTGTTCTCTGACTCATAGTTATAGTGGAGGTAGGGTGTGTTTATAATGTTCCAGATTCATAAATGTCACAAAAACGATGTAGACCTACTTTACTCTTTTACTTTAAACTTAGCTGACTGACAAGTCGGGAGAACTAAAAGGTGATAGGCCTAACAGGTCTCTTTTTATTTTTGGCGGAAGAAATGAAATTTGTGTTTTGGGTGGTTAAGCCTATACATTTTAAAAAAGAACTAGTGTCTGCAGTTAATGATGAATATTTCTAAGGTTGAGAGGACCGGTGTAAAACCACCAGTTGCCTTTTATGGGTGACTGCCTGTCTCAAGTCATTAGTGAAATTTGTTTCTTCACATTGGTATTGGAAAAGAAATGTTGATGCTCTGGCAAGTCTGAAATCTATTTGCCGTCATTGTTGGGTTTGGAATTAATGACTATGGATCATGTGTTTCTGTACTATTTGAAAATTACTTCATTGGCTATGTTGAGCTGTGGGCTTTGTTCTCCGACTCATAGTTATAGTGGAGGTAGGGTGTGTTTATAATGTTCCAGATTCATAAATGTCACAAAAACGATGTAGACCTACTTTACTCTTTAACTTTAAACTTAGCTGACTGACAAGTCGGGAGAACTAAAAGGTGATAGGCCTAACAGGTCTCTTTTTATTTTTGGCCGAAGAAATGAAATTTGTGTTTTGGGTGGTTAGGCCTATACATTTTGAAAAAGAACTAGTGTCTGCAGTTAATGACGAATATTTCTAAGGTTGAGAGGACCGGTGTAAAACCACCAGTTGCCTTTTATGGGTGATTGCCTGTCTCAAGTCAGGAGTGAAATTTGTTTCTTCACATTGGTATTGGAAAAGAAATGTTGATGCTCTGGCAAGTCTGAAATCTCTTTGCCGTCATTGTTGGGTTTGGAATTAATGACTATGGATCATGTGTTTCTGTACTATTTGAAAATTACTTCATTGGCTATGTTGTGCTGTGGGCTTTGTTCTCTGACTCATAGTTATAGTGGAGGTAGGGTGTGTTTATAATGTTCCAGATTCATAAATGTCACAAAAACGATGTAGACCTACTTTACTCTTTAACTTTAAACTTAGCTGACTGACAAGTCGGGAGAACGAAAAGGTGATAGGCCTAACAGGTCTCTTTTTATTTTTGGTGGAAGATATGAAATTTGTGTTTTGGGTGGTTAGGCCTATACATTTTGAAAAAGAACTAGTGTCTGCAGTTAATGATGAATATTTCTAAGGTTGAGAGGACCGGTGTAAAACTACCAGTTGCCTTTTATGGGTGACTGCCTGTCTCAAGTCATTAGTGAAATTTGTTTCTTCACATTGGTATTGGAAAAGAAATGTTGATGCTCTGGCAAGTCTGAAATCTCTTTGCCGTCATTGTTGGGTTTGGAATTAATGAATATGGATGTATGTTTCTGTACTATTTGAAAATTACTTCATTGGCTATGTTGTGCTGTGGGCTTTGTTCTCTGACTCATAGTTATAGTGGAGGTAGGGTGTGTTTATAATGTTCCAGATTCATAAATGTCACAAAAACGATGTAGACCTACTTTACTCTTTTACTTTAAACTTAGCTGACTGACAAGTCGGGAGAACTAAAAGGTGATAGGCCTAACAGGTCTCTTTTTATTTTTGGTGGAAGATATGAAATTTGTGTTTTGGGTGGTGAGGCCTATACATTTTGAAAAAGAACTAGTGTCTGCAGTTAATGATGAATATTTCTTAGGTTGAGAGGACCGGTGTAAAACCACCAGTTGCCTTTTATGGGTGATTGCCTGTCTCAAGTCATTAGTGAAATTTGTTTCTTCACATTGGTATTGGAAAAGAAATGTTGATGCTCTGGCAAGTCTGAAATCTATTTGCCGTCATTGTTGGGTTTGGAATTAATGACTATGGATCATGTGTTTCTGTACTATTTGAAAATTACTTCATTGGCTATGTTGAGCTGTGGGCTTTGTTCTCCGACTCATAGTTATAGTGGAGGTAGGGTGTGTTTATAATGTTCCAGATTCATAAATGTCACAAAAACGATGTAGACCTACTTTACTCTTTTACTTTAAACTTAGCTGACTGACAAGTCGGGAGAACTAAAAGGTGATAGGCCTAACAGGTCTCTTTTTATTTTTGGCCGAAGAAATGAAATTTGTGTTTTGGGTGGTTAAGCCTATACATTTTGAAAAAGAACTAGTGTCTGCAGTTAATGATGAATATTTCTAAGGTTGAGAGGACCGGTGTAAAACCACCAGTTGCCTTTTATGGGTGATTGCCTGTCTCAAGTCAGGAGTGAAATTTGTTTCTTCACATTGGTATTGGAAAAGAAATGTTGATGTTCTGGCAAGTCTGAAATCTCTTTGCCGTCATTGTTGGGTTTGGAATTAATGAATATGGATGATGTGTTTCTGTACTATTTGAAAATTACTTCATTGGCTATGTTGTGCTGTGGGCTTTGTTCTCTGACTCATAGTTATAGTGGAGGTAGGGTGTGTTTATAATGTTCCAGATTCATAAATGTCACAAAAACGATGTAGACCTACTTTACTCTTTTACTTTAAACTTAGCTGACTGACAAGTCGGGAGAACTAAAAGGTGATAGGCCTAACAGGTCTCTTTTTATTTTTGGCGGAAGAAATGAAATTTGTGTTTTGGGTGGTTAGGCCTATACATTTTGAAAAAGAACTAGTGTCTGCAGTTAATGATAAATATTTCTAAGGTTGAGAGGACCAGTGTAATACCACCAGTTGCCTTTTATGGGTGACTGCCTGTCTCAAGTCAGGAGTGAAATTTGTTTCTTCACATTGGTATTGGAAAAGAAATGTTGATGCTCTGGCAAGTCTGAAATCTCTTTGCCGTCATTGTTGGGTTTGGAATTAATGACTATGGATCATGTGTTTCTGTACTATTTGAATGGAAAGAACATGATGACTTTTACCCAATTCAGGGCAATTTTGCCGAAAAGCATCTTTTAAACACCAGGACACAAAGGCAATTCTGTAAGATTTTTCGGCGATCAAAAGTCTATAGCAAGGGCAAATTTAGAGGGAGTCAGACGGGTCTTGCACTCCACTACTTGGGGTCCACAAAAAAAATGAGGAAAGGGAGACAGAGAAGATAAACGACGTGGGACTGATTAACAAGATTAGGAAGAAGTACATAGGCCTACATGTTCAGTTTTAGTTGCAAACTGAGATCAGGAAATGGTACAACCCCAGCAGCTAGCATATGGCATTTTTCAATACAACCACTTTGAAAGTGCTGCAGAGGTAGCCCAGAGAGACAGCTGCATGTGAAACTACTTCCACATGTGGAGATGGGTGCAGCAACTTGACTTCTCGGCCAGTGTCCTGGGCTTGGTCAAATTTTAAATGCAAGGGTCAGCGAGTGTTATTCCGCCCAGATACTTCCTGCAGCCACCGGGCTTACTCCTGTGAATGATGCATGTTCATGGAGTCATGACCTAACTTTGACACGTAATGATTTAATCCACACAGTGACGTGTTTGCCTGCGTTAACGTTGGGCTTAATATAAATGGTATTTTCAATAAATATGGATCGTTTTCTTATAAAGAAGCCACAACTTGAACAGATAAGGTCCCAAGAAACTATGGATGGACAAAAGGTAAGAACTATTATCATTACGTATACCAAATGCCATGAAGTGAAATGTGTATGCTTATCCACCCCTCCCAGCAGCAGGGAGGCCAAATGTACTGAATTTTGTGTCTCAGGGAAATCAAATTATCCTATTAAAATACAGTCTCAAATGCCAGGAAAATGCATCTTTCCTGAAATCCTGCACCCGCCCCTGTATAGTTTGCACTGTGTCGAGGATCCCGAAACAAACTTGGGTGAATGAATGAATGAATGACTTTATTACTGCCTCATAAATACAATAAATGGTAATTTGTAACTCAATACACTACACAATACACTTTACCACAACAGTACATTACAACACAGTACATTACAACAATCCCTGATACGTATGCCTGAGGGGCAGCTCCCCTTCCCCCCACCCCCTTCAAAGTATAGTAGGTTTTAAATGACTTTAGAGTACTGTAGAGTACCCTTGATTTCACTTTTTCCGAGGTAAATGTATCACACGGAAGAAAGATTTGGCATGCAGTGTAGTTATCCATGTGTCGGGCCATGTAAGAAAGTAAAAAGTTACTCATGAAAGTAACTTTGGCATAAATGTTCACGCATTTTTTCATGGGTTCTAATGCACCCTATCATGACGCAGAAGATGACTATGCCTGCATAGACTACGGGCCAAAGTAGGTCACAGGACGACTTAACAGATACAAGCGTCTCAATATCAGCATTGAATGTGTGTATTGAACATCACAGGGCTAGCGAGGCTTGACAACCAATTTGAATCAGTGATGGTGATTTTGATGTAACTACAGAACTGTCCCAAATTGTCCCTCCATCCCCTTCCAGCGCCATGATTTGATGAACTTGCAATCTACTGGAATGGATGTGTTCCCACTCATCGATGGCATTGTGCAGCAGGTCCAAGTGAGTGATTTCACTCAGTTGGATCTTTTTTCCGGGGTTTTTGTACAGATTGAGTGTTTTCACTCAAACAATATGTAGAATTTCAGACTTAGTAGGTATCAGATTCCTAAATTGGCAACAACAGATCCTCAATTTCTAATAATCAAGCCAAAAAAAAAACAAACAAACAAACAAACAAACAAACAAAAAAAAAAACCACACCAGAAAATAGATTTTCTGTTTTTAAAATAAAATGTGGTTTGTGCGTTCTTCAAAGAACGTCCACATTGACCGCGAGGCCATTGAACTCGCTGCTTCTTTGGGCGACTTGCACATGCTTTCACCGTGTTATATGAATCCACCAGAAGAGCTTGCGCAATTATTTGTGTTTTTCTGAATGGTGATGATCTGATAGTCTGATCAACCACTTCATCCTGAAATACTAATAGCAACCTTTGGACGATGTGCTGTAAATGAAATATTTCAATCTCACACTGCATTCAGTCCCAGTATGACTTATCAAAAGTCCCCAAGGTGACTATCATACTCTTGGCTGTCCAAGCAACAAAATCACACAGCGGGATTTCTGTCACAGCTATTTGACATTGCACCGGAGCATATATACTGATGCCCTTCATTCAGTTGGTATCCCCCTTGGCTTTTGATGATAAAAGGTCGATGGACTTGTATCCCTAGCCGAATTTGGACACTTTATTTCCAGCAGACGGACTCCACAGCAGGTGCATTAAAGCAAACCATCTGGGCTGGCCCTCATGTGTGCATTACCTCAAAGGATAATTTGTAGAATGAATTTGTCAGGTTTTATGTTTGGAAATACATACATGTTTTTTTTCCATGAAGCATATAAAAGAAAAAAAATGTGAGATAATATGTATTGGGTCTTAGGGCATTCAAGGTTAAGAAATACCAGGCACGTGTCAGTTTAATTGTTTTTTTACTGGCCTGTACATAATTTCAGTGTGGACGAGATGAAACTAATACTTTATTTTCTATCCTCCCGGATCACTTTAATACAAGAGAGTAGGCTATAATAACTGTTTCCTTGCAAAGCTAGTCTACAGTCACACTTATGTGGATAGTGATTTTTTAGTACCAAGGTGCTGATGCAGAGACATATTTTTTAGGTATCAGCAAGCGCATTTTAAAAAAAAGTATTCCTCTTTGGCTGTGGAGTTTTAAATGGCATTTCTCAGTGACCCTGGTGGATTGCGATGCCACAATTCAGCCACTTACAGACAGTTGTGGGACAGCTACATGATCTGTACCATCGTGGAAACATTTGTCTTCCACAACGTCAGCTGTGAATAAAAAACAAATATCACGGTGAAACAAAGTTATGCTAGGAACTATTTCTGAACATGGGTTGGGTGGTTGTTTTTCAACAGACACATAATGGTACAACAAGTCCTGATATCATACAGTTTAATTTGACATTGCTTTAACATTCAAATGTAAAGAAATACTAGTATTTCCAGTTGTGCATATATTTCATACAAAACAGCAGCATTGGTCTTTAAGACCCACCCTCCTCAGTGGTGGTCTTGCAGGGGTAGAGCCTGTATCTCTACAAAGCCGGCAGCACAATCAGCCACTATATCCAACAGCTCAATGCCACTTGTGCTGGAACCAGAGCTACTGCTTTCTGTTGGACTGGGAGCTGCTCTTCTGCCAATATGTTTGCTTTGCCCGGAAACACTTGATTTTGACTGTAGGATGCCAAGAACTGTTGCGTACCGTCATGAGAATGTACTACCACGTGTTTAACGTCATCGAAGGACCATTTTTATAGAATGAATTTTGGGTACATCAAATAACAGTGATAGGGCGATGGTGACGTCTCTAGATAAACATCAATGTTATATCTGGTTTCAGTGCTACTTGTAGCATTAAATCATCTAATACGATCATTTTATAGTCCCTATCTGCCGTGAAAACATCCAGTTCCTCTTGGACAGGTGACCCTTGATGCATTGTCATGAGGTTTCTCACTGTCTATGTCTTCCTTTGGAGGCTGCCATATGTATAACGATGCAGAATATTACGTGGGTCTCCCGAATCAAACATACCCATCAAATTCTGCATCAACTTGTAAGTCCACTGGGTTTCCCCACTGCTTGTAAAACCAGACACAGTGATACTGCTTCAAGATTAGGAAGGTAATACACTGTGTGTTTCCCACCATGGTTTTTGTGTTATTTGTAACCAGGCTCCGTGGTTGCGCTTTGTCTACACTTTAAGTGTTTAATATCCTTTTTTGAGTTAAAATTGTGGATTTGTGAAAGATGCTCTGCGGGAAGTTGACCTTAGCTCGACACTTAGGAATAGGAGAGGTTTGCCATTTACCTTTTCCTAAATATTTCTGTCTTTCTGCAGAGTTCAGGTTATTCACTCTCTTAAGAGATTCAGATAGTTTCCCCAAGACTTTGGTAGCACGGATGGAACAGTCTTTCCTCACGTGTGCCACCAGTCTCTACAGCCATTTATTTAGCGTCATGTAGGGGCCCATGTGCCTCTGAAATTCCCGATGTCCCTCAGATATGCTTGATGTCCCTCTGAAATGCCAGATATCCCTCAAAAATGCCTGGTGTCCCTCTAGAATGCCTCTATGTCCCTTTTAACTGCCCGATGTCACTCCGAAGTGATGATGTCCCTCTGAAATGCCCGATGTTCTTCTGAAATGCATGCTGGCCCACTGAAATGCCCGATGTCCCTCTAAACTGTTCGATGTCCCTCTGAAATGCCCTGTATCCCTCTGCAACATTTGCAGAAAAATCAGTTCATATGACGAAGCGGACTTTTGATGCGCTCAGGCGAACCAGAGAAAGATCGTGCCCTTTTCCATATAGTCGTGTTGACTACACCACAATACTTTGATGAATGTTAATTAGTTAATTGTGCTAATTACAGCTTTATTCTGGTGTTAATTCTAATTACTGTATCATGCTAATACATGGTTCACTCTAATGTCAATTATAAGTATTGTGTTAATATTGTTAATTATGGTGTAAATCACGTCGATTATGTTCATCACGCTGACGGTTTAATGACGTTAATAATGGTGACTTCGCTGTTTGAACCAATTAGCCTGAACACAAAAAATGAGCAAGAACGGGCACTTGACTATCCACTCGTGAATACTGTACCTTCAGGCCAACAATGCGGCTATGGTGCATACACATATAGTGGTTATGAATATATGTGTTACGAACACAAGTTTCAAAGTGAGTTGACCATAATGTATTTTGCTTACCAAAGGTAAAAAGAACTACGAGGGAATACCAGTTACCGTGAAGGATTACGACCTTGGAGACAACAGAACGTCGGCTTTTTGCACAAAGGTATTATTGGATAATTTTGATTTTGTTTACACATACTCCATTTGAAAGGAAATTGCGGTGGAATGGAAGCCGCGACACATTAACCCCACCCCCACCACCACCACCACCACCACCACCATACCCTGCTCGAGGTGCAATAGAACATGGCGGTAGAAAAATTATGAATGGTAAATGCTACTCTTTTTCGTGTAATCAATAGGGATGAGATATTACCGTCTTTTTGCCACTGTGTAGTCATGTGCGTCTTAAAGTCATATATCACACATTCTTATTGATAGTATGTTCGTAGGTGTAGTATGAAGAATGATTGGGATAAGATGAGTTATGAGGCTTCGAGTCACCTGCAAGCGTATTTGAAAACGAAGCACATTTGTTCTTCGTTTCCGACAAATTGTGATCCAAAACACCATACGGACATGCAAGTGCATTGGCATTTTCACGAGCACGCCATATTTAATTTACGATTGCGGTGAGATTGACACGCCACTAATGTGGTACAAGCAACTGGTGGGTTTAACCACGCATAACACAGAAATTGTTGATAATTCACCTGCTTTCGCCCAAACCTTGATGTTGTTGACAAGCTTTGCTTTTAAATAATATGAAGTAGCTTTTCTTTTTGTCTGCATTTTTATCAGATCTGTCGCAGGATTTTATCGATTTTTTTTCTCCTTTTTAAAATTGTAATTTTATTTCAATAAGTATCAAAACTCATATATAAAGACTCACTATCCAGTATACAAGAGACGATGAACTTTGAACTACCTCTGTGCCATGCTTATGACCCAAAGCACAGTGGGGAGTAGCGACATCCCCTATACTCTATAACTTAGATTATTGTTTGTAATTGAAACTTGTGTGGTTTTCCGACTTGGAGTCCAGCAGCAAGCGTTTAAATTCCCAAACAAAACAAACGCTTCATTTTTATTTTTAAAATGACTTGCTTTCTCAGTATCCTCGTTTACAAAATTGAAGCACTGTTCTTCGTTGGAATTGTCGTTCTAAAATATGTAACAGCAACCATGATGTGTTTTGGCGGTAACTTTATTTTAACGCACATTTTTCAAGGGTCCTCTTCGATCTAAGTGTGCGTTGCCATTAAGTATATTCCAGTTTGTTAAAGAAATCCAACGCCATCTCCTGTTTTTTTTTTTTTAACAGTTTTGGGATAATATGTTTCCAAAATATATTCTCACCATGCTTTAGGAACCAAACACATCCAGTATCATTACAATTAAGAAGTTTCAGAGCGAGACCAAACTCATGAAAACCAATTCAGATTTGCAGTGCCTTACACAAACATTTGTACACGCACTGTGATGCCTAAACGCCTTGCTGCACTAGACAGCAATTGTTATTTCAGTGACACATGGGACGTATATTACTACTTTCAGGAATTACAGAACCCTGGTTTAAGAAATCCTTATCTTGTCCCTGTCTATGCTGTAGGACAGGAGTCCAGGTGAGCAGCCAATATAAATAACTGTTTATTTACTGTTCGTTACAGTGTCTTATCTCTCAACCATTGTGTGGTATTTAAAAATAGAAAGGTGAAGATGAATTATATTTACAATATAAGCAACTGTGCAACGCATGTTCATGCAATAGAACAAACTTAACATGAGGAAGGGTGGCCAGAAATGGCATCCCAAAATAAGCCCAGAAACCCATGGAATACAGTTTTTCCTAATGACAAAGGATAACGCTAAAGCTGGTCTTGTTTGACAAGAATCTGAACCATGGAGGCGTCCCAAGAGCAATAAAATAACTTTATTTGACATGCGTGAAATGGGGTATTTTATCGAATAAATAACAGTATTGATTAGAAAGGAAATGGCATCATACCCCCAATTTGTAACAACAAAAATATTTGTAGACATATTCATGAAATGTATAACATTAAACTTGCCCGGCAGACCTCTTTGAGACGCCATCGGGCATCATTTGCTCACTAACCTGATTAACGTATCAATTAATAGTAATCCATCATACGTTTATATCATGTTAATTGGAAACTTTTATTGCCAATAATATCTCCTGAGTGTTACCATCTACGGATCTTAAATTTCACTTTTGCAACAGGACTGGCGAAAGAAAAATCATTCAACCTCACATGGAAAATGGCTACTTGGACCTTCACATTACAGCGACTGGGGAACCACAGGCGACTTGGCAAGACTTTGCTAGAATAATTTTCCACGTGTCCTGCAGCACGTTTATTTTGCACAGCAAATTTGGAAATGAGGGGAAAAATTGTCTATTTTTTGTCATGAAAAAAAATTGTAATTCTTTTATCTGTCAGTATTGTTTATTTGATTGACGAATTAATGGAACTGGCAAATAGAACGACGTCATTTTTTCGGTAAATCTCGAGGATCAAATTTGTAGTACATTAGTCCACAAACTTGCAAATATATTTTCGGCCTGCCTACAGAATCATGGAAATTGGTCCAGTTTTCTGTTTTATGACACATTAGCGAAACCTTATAATAGTAAACTTACCAAAAAGGGGGCCTTTGAATTTGCATGCATAAACAGAACTATGAGTACTTTTGCATGCAAAATAAAAAACATGAATCATCACTTATTTAGTCGTATGCATTAACTTTGTCGTCGTCATCTTCATGTTAATCATCATCATCATCATCATCATCATCATCATTGTCGTCGTCGTCGTCATCATCATCATCATCATCATCATTGTCCCGCTCCCAGGTTTTTTCATCAGTTCCACCGAAAGCAGAAATACAGCGACATCCTTTTGTCAACAGAGGGCCGATAGTGCATGGGGACATAAAGCATCACAACATCCTACTAGACAAGTTCGGAAATGCTCGTCTTGCAGATGTAGGAGTGAACATTGCCTTTGTCTCTAGGCATTTTCACTTGTATGGATCTATATGCTACACGGACCCCTATGCAGAAAGACTGGATGTTAAGCCAGAGATAGACATCTTTGCGATAGGCATATGTACGTAGTACCGTTAAGTTGCAGATGCAAAGACCTTTGGAGTTATAGATATAGATTTGTTTTAAATATTTGTAACCATTTGTGGGTCTATCATGCGCAAAGTCAATTAAGTCTGCTAAAGCATGATACTAATAAAACAGTGTGGCATTGTGTGAAGGGCGGACGAGAATTAATATCCTTATAAATGTGGCCTGAAGCAAATTTATGAAATTGCATTCGTCGCGAAAATACACAAGTCTTTGCGGTTGTGCAAGAAACTAACTTTGTAACTTGTATTTTAATTTTAGTTTAGGTGCTTTTCAATATAATACCAATCAATTTTTGTAGTTACATAAACGCTATCATCACAATGTTTCTCCAAAAAAACACCTGTATCGTTGTGGAGCTACGGTCATCCGCGATGCCTTGGCATGCTTATAAGCAAAATAAGCCAGTTGCCGTTACCACAGGGTAGATCCGTGCATTAGAGAATAGCATCCTATACCATTGCTGTTCGTGAAAAGTATCAAGGGTCCTTTCTTCGTCTTAATTCTTGCCCTCAATCATTGATAATGGTTTAAGCACAAAGCATGTTGGATAAATCTTTCCTCGTGGCGACAGCTTCTGCTTCGTGTGTCCCAAGCATGCATTTACAATTGAATGCGACAAGTTTTGTTTATCCCCAGGTGTCCCCACCTGAAACAAGTGGATACCCCGGGGAAGCTACCTGTAGTGATTCCAGGTTAAATCCCACTCGCCCTACCATTGTGTCCCCTACCGGGATGCGCAGCATGAATACAAGACATGAGAACTGCGCTGGAATTTCCTGAACGGAACTGCCGTATAAGGCCATTTGGACTTGTTCAAATGGCAGTCTATTCAAGATGGCTTAACTCTTTCATTGCCAAACTTTGGGCTGGAACAACAGCTTTCCCGGGCACGCTTTGAGCGTAATAAGCACGTCCAGGAAAGCTGCTGACATGGACTATTGTTCTGTGTAATTGTGGCTATGATGCTACTTGAATGAAAGCTCTTTTGATAAGGAACAAAGATCTGACATCATTATTATGACATAATTCAGAGCAGTTCGTTTTAAGTAAATGTACTTTAGTCGCAGTTAACACTGAAAGGGTTAAGGGGTGGACATACATAAACCATCTCTCCCTAAATTATGAATTTGAATCTCCTCTAGACAAAAAACATTTTATTGAAAAGCTGAAGTGACGCCATTTTATGAACTCAGTTTCACATGACATTTCAAAAGAACGTAATCAGGATATTTCACCTTGGAAAAAATTGCGAATGATTTTAATTGTCAGGAAAAACGGGCCACGTCTCTGAGTTGGTTCAAATGATGCGTTCAGGAATCAAAAGTCTCAGATCTTTAGAGAAATAGGCCTAAGTTGGCCTAGATTTCAACTATTAGTGTTAGAGTTAAATTTCTGTCGTTCTAGGTTTATCTATTATTCATATGAGTTGATTCAACAATATAATTTGTTTGACAGTTACTCCTAATACAGAGTTACATGGTACAGGAACACGAATGCAGCTGAATTCCTGAAATCTGAGAAAAATATCAGGCCTATGTTTTGAACAATACTGTTGCAAATTTTGATATAATACAAAAGCTTGAGAGAGTACTTTAGTCAATACAGGGTTCAAAAGGAAAGTACTACTACGGAACATGATATATGCATTGATTTATTTGATACGCATTTTGAGGATCAGGAATAATTTATTCTTAATCGTTCAGGAATTCAGCTGCATTCGTGTTTCTGTACCATTTAATTTATGTTATTGTGTTATTTATATAATCTCCGAAAAGCAGTGATACTCCAGGTGCTCACAAAACGGCGTCCGATGGAAAGTACACGAAATTCAAAGAACCGACAAGAATACAAACTTCTGTGGAGAATACTGGAAGAAGAAGGGTCGCTGGACTCCTGCGAAACACTTGCTAGAAAAGCTTGTGAGGCAAGTTTAAACTGTACAAAAACCTTATATATATATATATATATATATATATATATATATATATATATATATATATATATATATATATATATATATATATATATATATATATATATATATATACGTTATGGGATAAGAAACAAAGTTATGGATAAATTGTAAGGCCAAGGTTGAATCGAAATGGTCGAGCTTTTAGGCTAAGTCGTTTGACGTGAACCACACCCCAATTAACCAGCAATTGGACTGCAGCCAATCTTATAACTTGATTCTTATCCCGCGCGCAATATGAATATCATCGTATTTTATTCGCACCAAATCCAAATGTAGGCTACCATTCAGACTACATAGGCCCTACGCTTTCTCCTGCATTTGAATACAATGCGAATGTTCTTTTCCTGAAAAAAAAATCCTGCAGTGGTAGGTGGATTTTGTGCGAATGTATCCCAACATTCGTATAGATTCGGGTGGACACTGCTGTCTCAACTAACAACCCGAATGTATCCCACATGCAGGCCTAGATCCAGATTATCTATGTAATCGGCTGAGCCTCTGTATCACCAGCAGTGACAACTCTCAATCAGTGTTGCTACGAGTGTTACCCAGGTAGTCTAAATGGACAAACTGAATTGCTTACGGTGGCTGTTTTATCCACTAACTGGTGCCACACACAATGTCAGCAGCACAGGCGTCCGAAATTTTCACAAGTCCCAATGGCGCATAGCACTGTTCTCGTAGTGGACTCTTTGATAACAGAAAGTTAAAAATGTATAGCATGTACATTTGTCAGGGATACTCGTTGTCAGCATTGTGACAATTGATCTCCCCCAGTTGGTCAGGTTATGCCTCACATTTAAGGATCGCGTAAAAGAATGAGGATTTACGCTGGTCGCAAATGGCGCGAACGAAAGGGATTTTGGTCACTAGTTGTAGGATGGTACAAAACAACAACATAGTTATGCCAGAAAAAGAAACTTCATCAAACAACATTGTAGAAATTATATCCACAAGCTTACATGGGGTCGTGGGCAGAGAGCCAGGATGCTTAGACATTACGTGCTAGGATATATATTTACTTTTCCAAAGCAACACGATTCATGCTTACGACTGAGAAAGCTTGCATTCCTCTTTGTAATTAGAGACCACCAGCAGCGACACACCACTTGAGCCTTCTAAAAAGCTTCAGGCTCCTGTGGTCAACAGCTACCACCCAAAGTAATGTTTTCTACATCTTGTAATCTGGCCTAAAGATTCCCATGTCAATATTAAAAGAATGAACATCTCCTGACAGAGACTCCGCAACTGCTGGATTTTTTTTCCTTACAGGTCTGGCCCACGGACAATATTGTGACAAGGGATATTTCCAAACTGGCAATAGCTTGCTTGCAAGCCCCTCAGGATAGAATTCGAACAGCGGAACTGTGTGTTCAGCTAAGAGTATGTCATTTTGAGATTTGTTTGCCAAGGGCAGCACATAATCGAGTTTGTAAGTGAATAAAAAGTGAGTTTCAGTGATTTGATAGTTTCATACTAGACACTTCTTGGATGGTTTTGGAATCTGAACATTATTTTATAATTGAAAGAATGCCCATTGGTTTGTCAAAAAGGTAAGTTAAAACCTGTATGTAGTGTGGTTTGCTTCGTTGACGGAAGTATGCACTTATCTCTCTATTTCTTTCTCTTACATTATTTTGGTACACATCCTGAAATATGCAAGTCAAACAAGGTAGAATCAGTATTTTTCTAACAGTTTTATTGTTTACCATCTTTTATGTAGTTCATGAGGTGAGAATGTCCATCTCCTCAGAACATACACTTTACTTTCGCCCTTGTATTGCAACAGGACATCCTGCGAGAAAACAACATACCAATGTACTGCGGTCTCAAAGACTATGTGCGCTGCGTTAGCTGTCTAATCGAAAAACCAGGTAAAATATTAACACATAAACGTACAGCAGCTCTCTTTGAGAGATTTACTCAGTAGCAAAATTATATCAGCTCGTCAGTCTCTAAAGGCAAACTCTTGCAAATGAATACCCAATTATATATTAATCTTCTTTTGATTGCGTGTTTTTCAACACATTCAAACTTTGCATTTGCTTGACGTCAATTGCTATAGGCTGACGTTTAAGGCTTTGCTCATGCATAGTCACAAATGTGATACAGTTCAAAAGGTGAGTATCTTTTCGTTTCTCTTGTAAAGGTGTTCTAGGTTTTATTTGTTCCTGATGAATAGACTCCTAAGCTTTATCATTTCACTCATCGTTTATTGCCAAAGTATATGTATATATATATATATATATATTTATATCAATATTGAAGTTTGTAACCGGAATACAGTTAGAGACAATAAGGACTTCTTGTCATTTTTAGCGTAGGTGACTCAGTCAGTCACCTGAGCTTTTAATATTGTCTGTCGATCCGTCCGTCCATCGTCCGTTCACAATTTTATATTTTCGACTACTTGGAAACCACTGGCAAGATTCACTTCAAACTTAGTGGAAGTGTTCGTTGCCTAGGTCTCTGCCAAGTGTGTTCAAATAATCACGCTGCAGTGATTTTGAGATTTTGATGGCGTTTTTGTTGAGGTTCTTTTTATTTAATCTTAAAAAATCATAGTGGAAGTGTTCGTTGCCTAGGTCTCTGCCAAGTGTGTTCAAATAATCACGCTGCAGTGATTTTGAGATTTTGATGGCGTTTTTGTTGAGGTTCTTTTTATTAAATCTTAAAAAATCATCTCCTAAATCGTCAAGCCAACTGCGTCATAGGGATAGGGAGCCTTCCTAGAACGTCCAGACTTCAAGATGTTCAAGTTGTGGCGCTGCAATTTTTTTCGTATTTTACAAGTATGAGTTTTTGTGTGTTAAAATTGTTTTCCTCTGTTTCTTTTCCAAAATTGCTGCTGGTTCCGCGCTGAAACTTAGTGGAAATGTAGCTGGTAGAAGGGGTAAACGAAGTTGCGAACTAGATGATGATATTATGGATTCCTGATTTTGAATGAATTTTTCAGTTCGGCTGTGTGTCGGTCAATGCATGCATTCCTATTGGTTACTATGCAAGTCAATGTGGATTGCAATGGAAATTCACATTTTTGACCTTTTCTCTAGAACCATCAACTAGATTTACTGCAAACGTGGGAGGTATGTACTTTCAGTAGGTCTCTACCAAGTTTGTTCACATTGTCAGTTATTCGTGGCTTTTAAATGAAGTTTGCTGTTCATTTTTTCACCGAATCTTCAATTTAAGAAAAAAAAATTTTTTTCATCAAAACTGCAAAGCCAATTGCTTTACAATTGCATTTTCGACAATTCTTGGCGTCCCCCAAACTTAATTTGCACAAGGGGTGGCGTGTGTGTTAAAGTCTTTTTAGACTGTTTCTCCAGACCTGTACATGCGATTGTGCTGAAATGTGGTGGAAACCAGCTTATGGAAGGGGCAAACAAAGCTTGTCACCAAGTTGTGATACTGTAAAATCATGATTTTTAACGAATTCTTCAATTCACGTGTGTGTCAGTTAATGCTTGCATTCCTATTGATTGCTAGTAAGTCAATGGTGATTGCAATTGACAGTCACATTCTAGCTTAGGTGAATATGCACGTCACTTGAGCTCTCACTCTGGTCTTTTGAATCGTAGTCCTTGGTAGTTCGTTCACAATTTGCATTTTCCATTTCTCTCAAACCACTGGGCACATTCACTTCCAGCCTGTGCCAATATTCCCCTATTCGGGTTTCACACAATTTATTCAAATGATCATGCTCCATTAAGTTTCATATTTTCTGTTTTCTTTCTTTCAATTGTGACGAAAATCTTAAAAAATCTCCGAAACCACTTTTGCACTACGATACATGCATATTAATTTCCCGCTACAAAGCATGGGTTTCGTGCTAGACGCACGGGCATATCGCTGTCATAGACAGGACTGGATATCCCTTTCTCACAAATTTAGTGGCTTTAAGAGAAATTAATATTACAATTATTAAAGTCATACTCATTTAGCGCTTCCTAAATTGGCTACAAGAATAATTTTCCGTCTGTATTTACTAAGTATTCTTTATTTCCAAATTATACGTTTTTACCCTGCTTCCCCGCACAGTCTACAACCCGTGACATTCCAGGCAAGAGTATGGATACGAAGACAACCAGGTGTACAGTTGTGGCGGAATATTAAAGTGCATACCTCGTATTGCTTTAAAATCGGATGTTGACACTTCTGGGAACCCTAGACCCGAATTTGGTCAAATGGTGATGAACGATTTTTTTTTCTTTATGACTTTTTGTGTATATTTATTACTTTTAACTTCTCCAAAACCGTCAGTTACATTATGCTTAAATATGATACTTCTTTATAATATAATGTTGCTATCTTTTTCTGATTTTTTCATGGAATTTTTTTATTTTCTATAATCATAAAACGCACACATGCCCAGATTACTATAAAATCAAAAGGTCTCTATCTCTCTGAGACTCTTAAACACATGAACACATAAATTAATAAACACTCTTTCAAAGCACAATGTGTCACCTGAGCACAGATCAGTCCCTGATCCTCATGTTGAATCAATTTGTATTACCTGTATAACTTAAGCTCTGTACCATTGTCTTCATGCACAGATATCACAAACATCCGCATGTAAGTTGTGTCTTTTCTATCTTGTGGGGCGTTAACAATATTCAAAAAATAGATTTGAGCAGCAGCTATGTATTATAACTTTTTTCAATATTTAATCTATACAAAGGGTCACAAATGTAATTAACAGAAACTTAGATTTATCTAAGACTTGAAGATTTTAGATTTGAAAGATCAGCATTTACATCTGCAATGGTGATGAATCCGCATACCATTCATCAGATGCACAATTATTGAAAGCAATTTCGTAGTTTGGTTAGAGGCTTATATCTGTTGAAGTTTTGGATTGTACAAGTGAAATATCCCCATGTAGCACTATGCAAATTGTGCGTTTTTTGTGCATCAACGGTATGTCCCGTTGACTGTCATACATCTCATTTCAGTACGTTGCCCTCCTAACATGCCTGGGTGTACCAATGAATGTAAATATTTCTGCGATGAATGCATAGAGGACGCACAATATAATCCACTATTCTGCCCTATACATGGTATGGATGAAGTTGATCAATTTCTTGGAGGTGCGTGCTGCATGTTTAGTATCTAGTAAAATTGTGCCGTAGTACTAACACGCTGGGAGTCTTTAGAATGCCTCGTAAAATGGAGTTGTTCCAAAGATAAAATCTAACGAAAGACGAGTATTTCTACAAATGAAAGAATTTAGTAATAATGGAAAGACAGTTGTGCATCGGAATAAGGAAATACATGGACACAAATATGGCTCTACTTCCAAAAGGTCTAATACGCTGTTTCTGGCGCAATCAGAACAAGCAGTGACACATTCTTAAAGGCAAAGTGACGTTAAAATATATTGAACACACAAATGTGCTATTAAACTTATATCCCTTTGCGCACCCATTTTACATCAGACATTGGACTGAAATAATTGATTACGTTAATAAAACAGAAAAAAACACTTTTCAAAGTACAGAATACTCCTTTTGCCGTAACGGAAAAAAATCTCATCCCGCCCTTCCCAAAGAGTATGCGTGAAGTAATGCGACTAATCATGAAATATTATACTGTGACAACTTTAAAGAGGCTTGTTAGTTAGCCATCATTGCTATTCACACAGAATCCATTTTCCTTGTACTTTGTTTCCAGCCGCATCAGGAGCTGATTGGTGATTGCGTCAGTATACAACGCAGATGCCTTTCCTGAAGTTGGCACCCGAAAAATTGGAGCAAACACTTGTTTCATCCTCATAATTCGGTGATACGACAGTGCTTCTGGCATCAAGGAAGCGAGTATTGCTTTTGCTTTTCTTGAAGTGCACATATATACAGCTTGAACACTGATGACGGTAAAACAAAATCCGCAACAGGAATGCCTTACATGAACAAAACACCCATAAATAAGCATTTGGTGGTTTCCGCCCTCCCTCTTTTTGAAATGAAGAATGAAGCCAGCCACTTGCATATAAAGGAGCCGAAACAGGCTGCCACGCACTAATTTTGAGTTTGATCAATCAAAGTTGCCTGCCAACTTTGCCACAGTACTTCTTTGTGCACCTCGTAAGGGCCTTACTCATGCTGGAGATGGACCTTTTGAAAGTTCTGCTGCACAGCACATTTTCTTGCCGCTTTATCTACCTCGGGATCACAAAGTGCAACCTAACACATTATCAACGGCCGGTCTTACTCTCGTGTTAATCTGTGTAGCTTTCGCTGGCATGAATGCAGATCATATATGTATGGAGGAAGATTGGCGACCTGATTTGAATCCTGTCATGGATCACGTTACATCCGGGATTTCACAGGAAACAGGGGAATGGTGGTTCCAGGCCGTTCTGTGCTATTTTTTGGCATTTCTATGTTAATTTTATTATCTGTTGTTTTGAACAATTTCCTTAACCTGTTCCAATATTGGTAATGCTAAGGACTGCATGCACATACTTTAATCAAATTACCAAATTGTAAACGCACGAATTCATTTTTTTTTTCAAATATTCATACCAGTTCTTTCCATAATAGTAATACCAATTAATACTATTTGACAAAAATGGTACTAGTACAAAAAAAGGAAGGTCAGTTACTCGTACGTCTTGTTTTTAGAAAGTTGTTTACACCAGAATAAGTCGCATTTTCTGTTTAACCTATGTAGGATTTGGCAACTGCATCTTGCGCTGATCATGCTATAAATGCTAGTGGAAATTAATGATTATCAATTTTTTGAACGAGGACGCTACCCTATCTTTTACATACTGCACTACTGAATTAATAGTAGATAAGCAACATTTTCAAAATATAATTTTGGAATTTAACATGGTAGACAGTGTTCAGTAGTACTTCTCTCTCTGCTTGAAAAATAAAGTTCGGCTACTAAAGCTTGTTGACATGATGAAGGAATTTGTTTCATCTTCAATTAACTCCTGAGTATTGTGTTTCTATCCACATAATCATAATGTATCATGAACCCACCTCACCCTGCCTTCATACTTTCCATTTAATTTCTAAGAGTTGAACGAGTCAACAGCTTTCCTTGGTGTATTTGTAAAGGCAATGCACCCAAAGTCCACCGAGAAAGGCTGTTGTCCTGGACCATTTGTGTGGTCCCTACAACCTGAGCCATGATGGTCATTGAATGAAAGTTCAAAGTACAAACTTTATGAATCTAGTATTGGTATGCCAGTTCAGATCATATCGATTGCTAAAGATATTAGCAACAAATGAGTTAAATCTGCTATTGGCTTGTTCCACATACCTTCGGGCCAACATGTCAACTGTGAACAAGACAACAGATACACACACATGATTTGTTTTGTAACCTTTGGTCAGTACACCATCTTGCAAGATGAGGGACTTCCCATTGTCAATACCCTCATACACTAGAGGCCAGTTTTCAAAAGTGCAATAAAAATGGAGTCGATGGTATGGTTCCAAGAGGACCAAAACCATGGGACTCAAAGTAAACACCAGCACAAAAAACCAGCATGGTCCCAAGTGATCTTAAACCAGGTGTCTGTCAGACCCAATAGTGTTTTAAAGCTGCCAAAAAATTATGTATATATATATATATATATATATATATATATATATATATATATATATATATATATATATTTGTACATGTGCATTATATCGCCTAAATAATTTCAGAAGTTTGTGAGTTTACTCTAAAACAGATGTTTGATGCTAAACAATATTTCAATCATTTTGGTTAGGGTCAGCAGTCTCTTGGAACAAACGTTTTGTCATATATCGTCATGGAAGACGGAGTCAGTTTATTGAAAGAAGGTCAATTACACGAAAATGGCAAAGTGAAGGTAACTTTTGTACATTTGCTGAGTAGTTGTTTCGTATTTCAATATTTAATACTTTAAGGAATACTAAACTAGCTTTCAGCTTATGATTTTATGTGTAAATGATAAAAATTATTCAATATATGAATGTTCCCAGTAAATTACCAAAGATATGACAATAATAACAAATGTAACCTGCCAATATTATGACACAGAAGTTCACACACAATCACCTCAAATTGGTGAATTCGATCCATTTTCCAGTGTCAATACATCCGATCTTTACCTCATACATCAATCGCTGAATAAGGTCAAAGTCAACTGCTACATCCATGAAAATTATATATTACAGAAAAAAGGGTATCTAATGTTCAATACAAAAAGACAACTAGATGGCATATTCTTTCTTTTGTTTTATACTTTGGAAATATAGAACCTACCCTTTACTTATGATCCCTTTAAATAAATAAATGTTGTTGCACAATATTAAAATATTTTATGCAAATCACATAGATTGCAACCGTAATATTTGTGGCTTAGTTATGTAATGCTAGCTCTCGACCACCATTGCCAAGACCTCTGTGTCTTGGCATGACACCCAAGAAATTGAGTTGAAAAACTGACAGTCCCGTGGCGCCATCTCTCGGTACTTGTGGAACTGATGGTGGCTCCTGGCGTGCATCCTTCCCATCTCATCCTTCCTCTTTTAGGTGCCATTTCTCGCTTGCATTGCGAGTTGAAGCTCTGTGAACTTTCTTTCACACTAACTGCAATTGTGCTTTATGCATGCCTTATTCTGCAGAAAATCTTTGTTTAGTGGTCCAGGAATCTACAGAGGCCTGCATAGCTGATTTCTGAGATCAGATACTACTGAATAATCAGTGCAAGTCTGGCCTTTGGCTTGGTGCAAAGATTTTCAAGATGGTGCCCAGCAAACAGAATGCAGAGAGAGGGAAAGCAGTGTACACCAGGCTTTTGCTTCCTATTGGAGGCAGTCCATGGGTGTTGATGCTGTGAACACTTTGTCCCCATCCTCTTCCTTGTTGGATCACAAACAAAAGTCGGTCTTACGGAACTACTACATGACAGCTTGCGACTACCATCCTCACCGCCACATTTTTTTGCCTGCAGTTGAATCAAGTTTGCTGTCATGAGCAAACTTGCAGATACTGCCAGGATTGGGGAGAAGACAAATGTCTGCTCTTTGGGCAGACACAGAAAAAGACAGCTGCCTCACTGCATATTGTATGCAGTGGGAGTCTATCACAAATGATTTATTCACTTCAACATCCTAAAATATGACAACATGCTGCCTTTTGGTGAACACAGCCCTCCATCAAGCCCAGAACCAAGGTGGTTCACTCCATCCACCTCAGAACCCAAAGAATAAGCGTGTCCTGGAAACAGTTCAGATGCATTGGAGCAAGTGCGCCATAGAGTCAGTACAGGATCAAGGTTCTCCCAGCTTCTACAACCTACTCTCCCTGGTCCCCACGAGGGACAGAGGATGATCAGAGACCTGTACATGCTGACCACCTATCTGGAAGTCCTTTTGGATGGAGACCCCCCATGTGCCACAAGGCAGCAGCCTTGTGGCACATGGAGTGGATGAAGTTCCCACATCTTATAAATGCATTCTTCCACGTGCCAATCACAGAGACTTCACAGAAGTATCTGCTGTTTGCATTTGCAGGCCAAATCTACCAGTTCAGGGCACTTCTTTTCTGTTTGGCCATGGTACCACTGGTGTTCACCAGGTTCTTTCAGGCAATTGCTGCCTACTTTCATTTTTCCACCATTCACATTCATGTGTCCCTGGATGACTGGCTTATCAGAGTGCTCCAGCACCTGGATTCGCAGTATCACACACAGACCATTCTGGAACTCTGCCAATGCTTGGGTCTGAAAGTAACCCTACCCAAGTCCAGTCTTCAGCCAGAGCAGATTTCCATATTCTTCGGCATCCAGTTTGACCTGGTAGCCTATATCTGTGGTTCTTAAGAGTACAGATGGGACAGACTTCAATCAATGTTCAGGTCCTGTCTGACTGCTTGGCACAACAATGGCTCACCCTGTTAGGCTCTTTGTCCTTCAAGGACTCACAGGCCTCACTCGGTCATCTCCGCCATAGCATATTGCAGCATGCTCAGCAGGGCAGATGGATGAGAGATCAGGGCTACTAGGTCTTGGTGCCAATCCTCAATGAGGATCCACCACACTGTCAGTGGCGGAGTGTGAGGGAGAATGTCAAGAAAGGGTAAACACTGTAGCCTTTTCAGGCCCATCTCACCATTTACATGGACTATTCTCGATCCCGGTGGGGAGCTCACATGGAGAGCAGGTTGATCTTGGGCCTGTGGCCAGCATCGTTTGTGGCTCACTACATAACCTGGTTGGCACCGGAGGCAATTTGCTTATTGCTCCTTTAATTCCAATACCTGGTGGAGCAAAAACTTGTTCTAATAATATTCGACAACAGGACCATAGTAGCCTTTCTCAACAGGCAGAGATAAGATCCAAGTAGCTAACAGAGTTGGCCAGATGCACCGCCAGATGGTGCTATGACAATGATATCTGCACACACGAGAGACATGTCCTGGGACATTGGAATGTCTTGGATGATCAAATCGGGAGAAGAGGTCAGCCAATAGCGATGGGCTGGTCGCTCCACCCCAGGGTCATTCAGGCCATGTGAGCAAGATGGGGAACTCCACATCTAGATCTGTTTACAACTGCTGACATTGCGAAACTGGCAGTCTATGCCTCACCTGTCCCAGACCCCAAGGCCTAGTGGTGGATGGTCTAGCCATTGACTGGAGAAACCTGAGGGCAATTACCTGTCTCGCCTTGCCAGACCTTCCAAGTGTACTAGGCAAGGTTTGGTCCCATGATTGAAATCTGCTCCTGGTCCCGTAGCAGCCCCAGAGTGATTGCTTAGTAGACCTACTGGAATTAAGCATTGAGCCTCCACCACAATTACTGGCATGGCCAAAGCTTTTGGCACAACTGCGGACAGGCGAGTTCCATCAGAATTCTCAAGTGCTCAACCTACACACTTGGCAGTTCTCTCACAGCATGTCTGCAACAGAAGCTTTTCAAAATCAGTCTATGATAGAATTGTCAGAGGAGGACTTCAATCTTTTTCTCCAACTGTTTACTTGGCTTGGAGGAGAGTGTTTTCAAACTGGTACACTAGTAAGAGAATTCATCCCTGGGCTCTGTGCATTGGGGGACATTGCTGACTTCCTGTTACATCAGTGGGAAGTCTTAGGCAAGAGCTTTAGGACAGTGGAGGGTTTCCTATCAGCAATCTCTTCAACCCTTGCAACCATCCTAGACTTGAGCATCAGGATTGATCCTTATCTGTCAGTGGTCATTCTGTCCTTATACACAGACAGGCCTGCCTCTCAGGTCGGCCCACGTGTGACCTACCTCAAGTTTTAGTCATGTTCAAGTGGCAGTTTGAGTGCCTTGAGGACCCTAAGCGGGTTTCTTTCAAGTACTGGATGTGGAAAACTTGTCTTCAATCAACACTTGCTTCGTGGGCTAGGAGAAGCTAGATCCATGCTCTGGCTCATGATCAACTCAAATGGTCTCATGACCACTCCTAGGTGACCCTGAAGCCTCACTTGGGCTTCCTTGCAAAGAAGCAAGTGGCTTGAGATCTGGCTTTGGTCTTTAGGGGGTTTTACCTTCTGTGCAATGGATTCCACTCTCCCTGTCACAAAGAAAGCCCTGTCCCCAGTGAGAGCTCTTTCCTGGTACCTTTCCCACACAGACGGACTCAAAGGAAGGAGGCAAAAGGGGCAAGTTTGCAGAAACAAGATTTCATCATGGATTAAACAGACGATTCTTAAGGCCTAAGAAATCTGGCTAGAAAGGCCTGGTACTTCGGGCTCTAAAATGATGCAATTTGAATATCTATTTTGGTTTTAATTCTAACAAAATATTTATTTAGATGTTGGCAAGATACGTTTTGAATAATGTTTTACAAATTGTGAAATTGAATGGAAACTAACACAGGCTATGCATGAAAACGTGCTTTAAGATGTGGAAATTAATTGGAAATTGAGAAATAATGTAATGCGCATAACAGGAGCTTTAAAATGATTTAGTATGAAATCTAATGCTAGTGAGAAGTACGTTTATCACAGCACGTTTGATATTTTTGAAATGTGCAGTGACACCATAGTCCATAACAAGTTTTCCATGACATATTCTTGCCTCGAGACATAATATCGCATGTTCACTGCTTTAGTCTAGGTTAACGGTGGCTTGAAATGACATACATCCATATAACATGTTTCAAGGGTATTATGTTTTGTGACCACAAAACAACCGGGTATCGACCAGCAGCCTTCGGTATCAACCACATAGCTGAATATGGGGAAGGCATAAATTTACCCAAAAGATATCCCTTTGGAAGTTAACAATTCAGATGATTTCAGAGATGTGTTTATGGACTTGGATATTCAAGTCACTAATGACAGGTTTTGCATTAAAGTCTATCACAAAACAGATGAGTTTAACTGTGAAGTAGTTAATTTTGCTGTAAATATCCAGGGATGGTTAGAAAGTTTGGCTTCAATAATTTTAGAGATTTTAGACTTGCCTGTTTTGTTACTTAATTTACTTTTTGACATCATTCTGTTTGATATTCACCTTTCAGCCATTTTAGGCTGGCTTGTTTTCTGTTAGGTCGAACCCCCTGGGGCCATAGGTAGCAAGCAGCTACCCACGATAGTTACAAGCTTGTCTAATTGTACATGCTATCTGGTTTATGAAATATGATATTTTTAAGTATTAAATTTCAGACATTTTAGGCTCACATGTTTTCTGTCGTGTTAAACCCCACAGGGGCTATTGGTAGCACGCAGCGGCCGACGACAGTTAACAGTTTGCCTAATTGTAATTGTGTTGAGAAAAATCATTTTTGTTAACATGTTTTTGACAAAAATTTTAGTGACTTTCATTTTTTATTTATTTATTTATTTATTTATTTATTTATTTATTTATTTATTTATTTATTTATTTATTTATTTATTTATTTATTTATTTATTTATTTATTTATTTATTTATTTAATTAATTTATTTATTTATTTTTTTTTGGGGGGGGGGGGGGGGGTTACATGCCTAAATGCACATTTACTCAAAATTAAAGAATTACACCAAAGTGACATTATTTTCTCAAATGTCACAATCCTGACGCATTACGTTGAAACATTGACTGAGTGTTGGCAGTGAAATAGAGATTAATTGTTTGGAGATTTTTAAAGTGAGGAGTAGGTGTCATCCTGGGGTTTGTTTCACACTTCTGATGCAGGGTGTCCATTGTTGCAGAACTTGCTAGGATTTCCCTTGGTTTGTAGAGGTAGTCTAGCTGCAACTGTTTATTATACAATCACTGGGACTGAATATAAGGCCCCAGTTTTTCTTCTACTTCAGTTATACACTGGCATGTGGTTGAACTAGGATAAGCTATCGAGCTAGAAAGGGTACATACTGGTTCAGGGGTAAGTCAAATTGTTCTCCTCTGAACCTGTACTATACACAATTTTTACATGTCGTTCTAGCCAAGTTGTTTTCGGGGTCAGCAGTATCTATGACTTAAAATAATCAAAAGCTGACAAATGTACCCATTTGTTGGTCGATGTAAAGCTGAACTAGGAATCCTACGCACAGATTATTTTCAGGTCACATGCCAACCATACGAGAAACAGAACAGACAGAGAAATGGATATCGTAGTCATTAATAACTCACAATTATCCATGCAGCTACTCCGTTGGCTCATTAGGGTTCATTTTTAATTCCAGCGAGTCTCTTCACATTTAAATTGAAGAGCTCCACTTCGATTGACATGTATCGGTTGTGCGAAAAATATCAATGTAATCGATAATATATATATATATATATATGTATATATATATATATATATATATATATATATATATATATATATATATATATATATATATATATATATATATATATATATTGGTTGATAGCGGAGCTCTACATAAAACGTACAGTGTGCAAAATGCGACGAAAGCAGTTTTGTTTTTTGAGCTTTATCTTGCCGAATTGTTCATATATTGTAACTAACTACATATTTTGGTTGCATCAAACGCCGCGTGTATGTGTTTCTATTTAAATTGTGCCATGCAATTAAGCGCATGATATGACCAGCCCGAGGAGCATATTCCTCACCTGCCAACATTTCCTCCCTCAAAATAATAACGTAATCAACCATTCCTTGTTTTATTGCATATTGCATTCACGTCAGGCTGGAAGTGTTATTATACCTGAAAATCCATGTTTTCAAAAGAGGTCACTTATAGTGTAAACGTGATATGTCTGATTATGGCAATCCACACCACTCCCCATCAACTCTTCCCATACTAAATCAGCAGCTTTTGCGTGTTACACTGTTACAGCATTCCAAAGTCAGAAAAACAAGGGTCGCAAAAACAAAACAGAAGATTCGGTTAAGGTGACAAAAGCAGCTAAGAAAAGCCAATGTTATCAGCTTGTCTGTAACCTGATCACTTGGAGCAGGACGCTAACAATTTTTACTAAAACTAAAACTGTGTCAACGGTCTTGCTTCTAAATCACGTTCCAGTTGTCGACGAGGATGCGATATTAATTTCACCTACCTACCTACCTACCTACCTACCTACCTACCTACCTACCTACCAACCTACCTACCTACCTACCTGCCAACGTACCTGCCTACCTACCTACCTACCTATCTACCTACCTACCTACCTACCTACCTACCTACCTACATACATACATACATACATACATACATACATACATACATACATTCATACATACATACATACAAGCATACGTACGTGCGTATGTATATATTTATATATCTAAACGATACATATATATATATACAAATATATATATATATCCTACATGACCATAATATGTTAATATAAATAAAATGGAACAAGGGCCACTGAAAGTAATTAAGATCACCTTCAAAACATAGGCGTACCAACTAGTTAATAATTCGAGCTGCATGCTGATTTGAATAAAATCCACATATACTCCTGCTAAATAAAAATGAAACAGCTACTGTTTGTTTAGCATCTGGACATAATGTATCCTCCAGGCATGGCCATACTGGGAAAGACCGGCTTTCACCATTCAAATGATCCTCCCCACATCAATGAAGTCTGCCTCCAGCAATTCGCACATTAGGGTATGTGGTGCTTCCGAGTGCATCGCCATGCGTCCAGTGAGCTTATTTGAAAGCCCCTGTGAACCTGAACCCCAGACGCAATAATCGCCAAATTTTGGATTTTATCCCACTTCCAGGACAATTTTTTGCACTGTACTCCATAACGTAATAAATAGAGTTCCTTGACTACACTGCATAAAAATTACAGTGTTGCTTCAATTTTCCATAAAGCATCGTGCTTGGCAGTAGCTGAGGTTTTTCTTTGAACAAATTTCTGATTTTACATTGAGACAATTCCACAATTCCTTGAAGCAGGATTCTGGTCCAGTCAAATATGTAAGTCTATTCCTATATTAGCAGGCGGGAATTGGAATGACAAGACAAGTCAACATGCACAACGGCTTTACGTGACTATATTAGGACCTTCCCAGGCTAAGGCCAAGGAGGACTAAATTTTCGCTACGCAACTTTAAGCCCTTCACACACCATGATGGTGTTGGGTAATTTTTAAATGACTTAGATGGTATGCACGTGCACGAAGTTTTTTCATCATCCTCAGTGTACTTGCAAGTTTGCTGCATTTTTGTGTCAGCAGTCAATATCAGTAAAATGCAGCTGTGAATTTCCCCCATTTAATTGTATTGCGACACTATTTGAGTTATATGAAATGTAGCACCTGTGTCATTTCCAAGCCAAGGTTTGAGTTGTCAAGGACAGAAAAACATTACATTTTCGGCATTTGTACATTTCTTTTTAATTCAACACTGCAGAGCTTCAATTCCTTTGGCACCTTGGTTGTGTCCAGGGAGAAATAAAGTACATTCAGTTTTAGTTGGTTGTCGTGGTAATTAACGCTTAATAACAATGTGCCACATGAAATTATGCTTTGTGTGTGGAAAAAAGAAACATCGATGGATGGTGAATCATCAAAAATTGTTTTGAATCCATACACTGCAGATTATTAAGGCCAACATTTAATTGAAAACAAAACTGTCAATCTTGAGAATATTTAAGAGATTTTCCAGTGTGCATCCAAACACTGAAATATTTTGATGCTTCCTCTTCCACTTTCTGGCCAATATCATGACTAAATGGCTTTTTTTGACTGTGAGAGTGTTTTACAAAATGCCTTGTCTTGCCGTAAACTCTCCTTTATAAATAAAGACAGTTTCATTCACTTTACAACATTTAGGCCGTCATTAAACCGACGGATGAAATATAAGCACCTTTTCACTGTCAAGCTGTTATTGGATGGTGGATCATTGTGCTGCCCTGTATTACCACGATTGCAGCGCACCATATTTTGGTGATATAATGTTCAGTTTCGATTGTCAAGTAAAATGGTTCTTATAAGATGTGTCTTGGGAGACACAGATTATAACAACCCACAAAAAAGTATTTTTTAAAAAGTTGCATTACCACCTGCATAGCAAACCAGAGACCATGGCACCCAAAAGCCTGGACGTTTAAAGCTACAGGCCACCCCGTTTCAGAAAAGATAAATAAAAATCCAAAAGTTCACAAAACATTCATTAAAAATACACAAAGCCATTGAACCCTGACTAGCTGGCGATTTAAGTGGCATAGTGTGTTTCTGTTTCATTTCATTGTCACAAAAAAACTCCGCTGTTTTTAAGACTGCTACACCGAGGACTTTCAATGCAAAAGTATGTTTATCAGAGCGTGAGATGGAGTCGTGTAATAATTGCACGCATCTTCTGGGGGATATCGTCAACCAAAGACTTGCAATGAACATAGGTGTCAAGTACCTTTTGTTTTACCACATTTAAATCGGTCTGTACTGAGCAAGGTTACTGAGGATTTAGGAGCTAAATCAGCTTCAAAATTAACTTGTTTGCAATATGTCGGCAGGCTGAACACTTCTCATTTACATCATGGCAAATAGCGGATAAATTGCATCATGATTGTTTGTAGAGTAAAAACTGCTGCTGATTGAACGAACGTTGATTTTCGAGGGCTGCAAAATGACCGACAAACGACCATCGAATAACGTAAGTAGGCTAAGAAGTAAACAGAGTTGACCACAAGGTAGAGGATATGTTCTAAATTATGATTGGAGTTGGTTGTTTTTTTTTTCTGCCAAAAAGCCCCAGAGAACACAACAAACGCCATGACGCGCTTATAATACACCTCATGGGCGATGACTTGAAGTAAGAACACCCAAGGATGTCATCATAGATTGAGTCACTTTACCCGGTCGAATGATTGCCAAAGTAACACCCAAGCAAGTGACCATCTCAAGCGGAATCCCAGAAGAGTTTTTGCTCGATCTACAAACTCTAAGCTGCGATGAAGTTGCCGGGACTCAAGATTAACAAAAGACCGGGAAGAAAACTACAAGAGCTTCCTAAGAAGACACTTGGTGCCGACATGAGATTTAAATGCGGACAATATCCAGCCAAATGAACAGCGTATCAAATTATTGGCGGCAAATATGAAATACACAATAAAGCGGGTACTAAAACTTATAAGACCCCGTCCAATATAACTATTTTGCTGCAGCCAGACCTCGATGGCTGTCTAGATAATGTACAATGGTGTTTTCCTTGACAATAAACAGTGACAATGATTGGCATATACATGGGCATAGATAAAATGCATATGGTCAATTTAAGCTCCACAGAAAAAAATCCTTGAATATTCTGAAAAGTGCCGATATTTGCCGATTAACTGAAATGCAAGCAGGACTAGATGTCGACTTTGAAATTTCTGGATATACAATAGATAGAAGTATAAATCTTTGGTCAAATAACACCAACAAATATTCCGGAAGTCAAAACCCACTTTTTAGATGTTATTGAGTTTATGCTTTTTATTTATCCGGAACTAGTGTGGTTAGAATTGAAAAAAATATATATATATTTTATGCTTTCATGTGATATGTATGTCGCGACAGTTTGTGTGTCACTTTCAAACTCTAGACAGACCAGTGATATAATATCAATATTTTCCACACTCTGCAAGATGACATATCTTTGTATTCTATCGATGGAAGCAAATGCATGAAAGTGGGAGATTTCAATGATTCCACCGGTGATCATAAAGGTTTTGTCTTTCCTGATAAAGCCAACTTATATATAATACATCTTGCTAATGACAACTTTTATGATACTCCAATGCTTATTCAACCAGGAAATGACTTTAATAGTTTTGCAAACAGGAAGAGAAAGCTCTTTGAAATGGTATAAGGAATTCCGTGAATGATTAATAGAATAATAATCTCAAACGTGCAGAGAACTCATATCAAAGAGTTAGAAGACACAGTAACAAAAAAAGTGCCAGTGAAAATATCAAACCAAAACAGAGGCTTCGCCATTTCAGTGATGTTATGTCGCACAGTGGGACCTGCAATAACTCTCCTCAGCATGGAGTTACTGTAGTGCTAAATCAGCTGCATTGCCATGACGTATCCCTACCTTAATTCATTCGGCCCTGGATTTTAGAATTTAAAGCAAAAAGGTAATACCTGAGATACAAAAGCTGAAAACTAATGAATCTTTTAAAGATGGAATTATAAACGAAATGTTGAAGGAAAGTACAAAACGTTTGTCAGAAGTTTTGGTTAAAATGTTTAAAAGAGTACTGTTGTGATAATTTTCAATTTTTGTTGTTTTATATAAAAATGTGGACTCATTAGAAAATGAACTTTTACCTAACTGGATAAGCAGATTTCAATTTTTCTTACATATGTAAATGAAGGGCTGTGGTGTCACCTGGACTTACTGCTACAGCTAATGCAATGAGAGCTGAGTAAAACTGACAAAAACAAGGAAACCTGACCTAGTGCACATATTCCATTTTTACTATGGATGGAACAGTATGTACATATATAATCAAATTTACTTATCTCAGATATTTTCTCATTATGTGAGGATGAATAATGAAAGACAAATGCAGAAATAAGAAATCAATACAAACAAACTGACAGCTCCTGGTGTTATTTATATAATTACTGAACCGGCCTCAACTTTAACCGCACTGAAAATACCAAAGAGGGTGATTAATCGAGTACACGAGTCATTACGATATACCTGCCAATGTTGTATATCTCAACGTGGTGTTCCAGCAAGGTTTGTGCATCATATATGGAAGGCTCTCAGCCCAATGCTGCCACTGAGTTCTTAGCCTGAGGGCGACTTGAATGTCTGACACAAAATCCCTGTTCTGGGGTCCAGAACTGGTAACTGTTTGTCGTTGTATTTACATTTTCTGGTGATACTCACTGTAGAAATTCCGATTGTATATTTTACATTACATTTATTCGACAATTTAACCTTCCCTTAACATTAATCACACATATATTTTGGATTCTACCTCTTCAAAATATCCAATCGACTTGGCTACCATTTTTTAAAATTTTGAATACCGCAATCAATGGTTTATAAATGAGCACTAGGACAATCTTGGTGGTGGAGGGGGTGGTGGTGGTGGGAAGAAGGTTATAATATATGAAACCGAAAGTATATTTTGCAAGTATTTCAGAGCCTAAATAATATTAACATGATATATGCTGTGGCCGCGACTCGCTTTGATAACCAAATCAGAAATATTTTGCGTGACTTTCCCGCAATCAATGCATTAATTTCGCAATGTTTAGAATGGTGCTCACCTTGAGGCTTGATGGTGTCGTGTCGCATTTGGATTTGTAACTAGCAATGGAAATCGCGTCAGCTACAACCGAGCGGGCAGATTAAAGTTAAGATACTAAGGCCTCTTTTGAAAATACGTTGACGACCGTTTCCCCTGGTAACTTGGAGAACAGACACCTAGAACCTACCGAAATATTGGATACCGATCACCACACCACCGGCACCGTGGCTATATGCAGGAGTTATGCCTTTTCCTGCCCAAGTTAATCGTCTCGACAAGTTCAAATCAAATGCTGTGTTTGAGTTGACTTGATTGCAAATTAACAGCACACGTTGGCCGGCTTTTCTATTAACTTACAGCCTAGTTACGGTTGATAAAAACGACCGCTTCTTTATGGGTGGTCGTTTGTTGGGTCATTTTGCTGGTCATTGGTCGCTTGTTGCAGGTGGTCCAGGAATGTCCAGCTGGAGCATCGTGGGGACATTTTGCTTCACCGTTCTTGAAAAATGCCAACTAATGTATCCCAAATAAGTGTTTCTCATGTGAAGAAGTTAAGAAAATGCTCAAGGGAGTCGATGTTTTGCTACGGATTTCCAGTTAGACAGCATTGTGGCCAATCGCGTCAGGTCATTTAACATTGCAAAAGCGCCCGTGCCAAGGAAAACTGGTCATTTTGACCAGGCGGTCGCCCAACCCTGGGTAGTGTGGTCGGTAATTGCAGGTACTACTACACCATGATTATAGCACGCAGTCCCATCCAGTGTATATCAAAGGGAGTGAGTGTAAGAACATTTTCAAAAATAAGTTGAAATCATTCTTAATGCATGAGATTGGGGTACTGGAGAGGGAACTGCTTTATATTATAATTTCAGTATCTTAGTGTTAAAAAAATTATGCCTTTAGTGCTTATATTTACTTATTTATTTATTTATCGATTTATTTATTATTTATTTATTTATTTCTTCATGCATTCATTCATTCATTCATTTATTTTATTTATTTATTTCCTCATTCATTCATTCCTTTATTTATTTATTTACTTGTTTGTTTGTTTGTTTGTTTGTTTCTTTGTTTCTTTATTGAAAAAAAAAGATCTATCTTTTAATTCATAAATAAATAAAGCATTTCAGCTACAAACCTGTGCAAAGCAACGTATTATTATTCTGACTCCATGCTTGCTACTTACATGTTGTAGTCCACCTTGGGAATAAGCCAAGGCAAGATTCCCTAGGCTCTTGATGCTCCCATTTCATACATCATAGTTTGGTGTGCTTTCAGCAATTATATTGCACCATGCTGACACATGTGTCCTAACATACATGTATTTTATGCATTTTAGTATATCAATTGTACACTCTTTTCATGTGCATGAATAAAATATTATCAATCAATCAATCAATCCAAAGTTAGGTTCCTCTAGGCCTGGTCATTATCTTAATATATTTCTTCCTCTTGCTTTTACTGAGAAAATACACAAGCGATTAATTGCAGGATAGTTTATTTGTCAATTTTCCCCGAATTATTAAGCATAATGAATATGTATGCAAAAATTTTCGAAGGCTATGCATCTATAAATACACGAATTATGATATCTTAATTGATAACGTGGAGATGGCCTTTTTTAAATTTGCGTTTTTCTAATTTTTGCTAATTTCCATCAGGGTTTTCTACAGTCTGAGGAAAAATAGCCAAATCAGTACATTCATGATTAAAATGTTGTGATTTCGTCATCCCTGTCAAGGCAACATTTTCCACTCGAAACTCACCAGAGTGCACCATTTTGCTCAAATTCGAAATTTTCGGGGGGGAGGGGGGGCGGAGCGGCATGCTCCCAGACCCAGCATATGCCTTCGGGCACAGCCTCCTACCCTTTAGGACACTTGTGTCTCATTTGGACCGCTGAAAAAAATCAATGTACTTTTTTGGGTCTCTGATTGAGTTTCCAGCACTTGCCCGGTCCGATCAATTTTCACAAGGAAGGGTGGCTTGAAAGTACTTTTTTGTTCCATTAATTTTATGGTTGGTCCTTTTTAGAAGGGCCAGTCCGGTTACCGGAGCCACAAATATATTTTTGTCAGGTTTTAGGTAACTTGGACATTTGTTGAAACATGTTTAAAATGGATGTTATTTCCCCTTTTACACATTACCTCTTTTGACGTCAGTTTACTTTGTTACCTGGGCACACCCGGAGGCACCTGTACAGAAATAAACTGAAGAGCTAAACAAGGCTGTTCTGTATGCTCCACTTTATTTTACATATTTATCAAGTACATACATGTACCACGCAAATTCAATGATTTTTTGACCCTGAAAAAAAATCATGAAAGACAATTCAACTGACCTTTTGACCCTGTAAAATGTTATGGTAAACACTTTAGCTGTGCATTTTATGCTGCTGAGCTACTTCCGTAAAGAGAGAAGGGAATGCAAAATTGAATTAGTGTTTTACCCAAATATTGCTTAGATTGGAAAATAAATGTTGAGATACCAAAGACAAACATTGTGATTTTTAATAAGACAGGTAGCAAAATAGCCAGAAAATTTATATTTGACAGCAGTGAATTAGATATTGTTACGAGATATCTAAATCTTGGAATCTAGTTCCCCGAAGTGATTCGTTCGATGGTGCAATCAAGTTACTGTATGTTAAGGCTAAGAACAAATTGGCAAGACTAAACAGATTAATTTATGTAGGTGACAATAATCTGAAAATGTCCATATCATTGATTGAGAAATATTTTCCCCGATATTGTTTTTTACGCATCTGAGATATGGGGAGTCTATAATGTCATACCGTCGAGGACCTTGATACCTGCCACAAAGAGTGAATATTTAAGAACGGAATTCTAAAAAATTGGATATCGAATTTTTGAAGCCTTGTCTCGGTGTATATATAAAATCGTGTACTATAGCAATCTTTGGTGAACTTGCAAAGACCCCATTATCAATGAAAATAATGGCTCTGATTTGTTTAAACTGGTTTTGAATGGTGAAATCTGATTAACATCCATTAATATTTGATTCATTTAGATGTTATATTCGACGTATCAAAAGATAACAGAACAACGTAGCTCAACTCAGAACAAGATACATTAACTTCGACAAATTTGCGCGATTTAGTGAAAGCACGTATAAGGAATAACAAAAATTGATAACCAATGGATTAAAGAGATCTCGCGACAAAACAATTAATCAAAATTAAAGACCTGTGTGATTTTCAAGAGAGATCTCAAGTGTGGAAAATATTTCGAAATAATCAGTAATTTTGACTTTGCCAGAAATATCACCCACTTTCGTCTAAGTGTTCTTCAAATTGATACTGGTAAACACTAGCGTCCAGCAAAATGCCCAAAAATCGGCGTCTATATGAAACCTGTCAGCATTTTGCTATGATGTATGCCAAATTCGAACCCCCCCCCAAAAAAAAATGCTGGACAAAATCAACGAAGTATTTGTTTTCAAGAGAAATTTAGATTTAGTATGAAATTAAAAGATACTGAATGGAATTAAATTGTTGAAACATCCTTGACAGACTGTTAAGATATAATGGATCAGAAATGAAAGAATCCCTGAATCTTTCCCATACCACATTTGCTTGGAACCTTTTTTGTCCGTTTGTCTTGTATTTTGTGGGACTGTAATGTATCAAATCAATTATGGTCTATTGGCTCTTTGGTTTTCTTATGTAAATATATATATATTTCTAGTTTTTAAACGAAAACCTTAGGGTAAATTTACTGGTCACTAAAATACACAGATATAAGTGCATCTTGGTTTGTCAAGGCGACACATTTTTATGAAGAAACGTGATATATTCGTAAAAGAATTGTACACTACTTGACCATTTTCCCTAAATTCATTTCGTTTCATTGTGTTTTCATATTCGCTTTTTCGAACACTACACAAACTGCAAAAATAAACCTAAATTAATAGCACATTGCCAGGAAACGTGTCCAAAACAATGAAATTTTAGTTAAATGTAAGAAGTGTAAAAATCATAGACAAAAAATTAAGGACGTGCACAGAAAAATGCTTGTGTTTGTCTCATGAAATTTGCAGGCTAATTTTACTGTGATGCGAATTAGTCAGCAATTTCACACCCTCTTTTAAATGTGCAGGCGTAAATTAGAAGCGGCTGATTTTCCAACGGCCTTGTTTATAAAACTCATGCAGAATACCTAATTTATTAATATTATTTGTTTTTTAGGATTAAATGTCATGTCCAACGTAATTACACATTGATTGCAAATGTTTCCTAACATTGAAGGCACTTACAAAAATTTGTCTATCACTCTATGATTAATTTGCTTCAATTTCCGACAGAGAAACTCCACACTGCCTGTGATACTTAGTTGCCAGGCTTCGTCTTAAGTCTTTTTAATTATACTTTTGTTATTCTCTGGAAAAGTAGCGAGACGTGCATATTACTGTGTGCAACTGAACACGATTTGTTGCGCCAACACGTAGCGTATCATGTTATCTTGAAAACTACATACATCAATCACATATTTGCAAACAATGATTTCGTATGGTATACTCCTTGATACCCTATAATTACCTTGGATATAAAAGAACGAGTGACTTGCCGATGTATCAAACACCCTCGCCAGTGCAAATTTCTGCTTTTCCCTGTGTATGATCGAAAACCTTCTGCTTTTTGTGCATTTTATTTAATTAGATTGATACCATGTTCAACGATAGAGAAATAAAGTACAAGATTTTAATTTTGTTTGACGTTGTTCGTCATATATTAAACCGGTTTCTTTTAAACACAAACTATTGGTATATGCATTCATTTTTACATATATAAAAGTCGGACTTTCTATAGTCATAATTGTGCAATGTTTTTATTGAAACGACACGTAACACTCCCATCCAGATGATGAGTGATGCAAAAAGAGCTACATGTATCAGTCAAGATGCTGACCTGGGTATAATAAAATGCGAGATTAGGGGTCAAATCAGCAGCCTCCTTCTCAGTTGCATAGATGGGCAGTGTTAATGAAAACAAAGAAGCATGGGTACATGATGGCCCTCGCTATTTGGGAGTGTTCAGGTGCAATCATCTCAAAATGCATGTATATTTTCCCAAACAAATCATGTTAAGGTACTTCCTTGTAATTAAAACATTGAATAACAGTTTCTGGTTTGCTTGCTACTGAAATTAGAGATAAAAAAGGACAAAATAGGGCATAACTTTATGTCCGATGGCCCTGCCAAAATCCTGGTTTCATTAGTTTTATATTAATTCAAATTGTATTTATGCTGTTCCATCGTCATGTGTATAATGCTGCCAAACTGGATAAAATACCGGCTCAGCATCCAGCGAAAATTGAAATCTTGGTTCTTGTTACCATGGGGATGGCGGCAGTCTTGAGTGAACAGCCAATCAGAGAGCCCTTGTACCTACGGCACCATGCAAAGTGACAGGCCCTGTGTTTATTCATCTCTTTCCCTCGGATCACATGAAAGGGGTGTGATAAGTGATTTATCACATATATAACAGTTGGAGTCTTTATTGGGTCCAGATTAATGGTTAGTTAACCTTCCTGTCACCCAACACCCCACTGAAGAAGCAAAAGATGCCTATTCGGGACATCCTTTGACCAGATGCTGTTCCGGCATTCTAATTTAAAACCGACCTAGGATTCATTCATTCTGTAACTTTATCGGCAACTGTCCATGCTTTCAAGAGGGTATTGATTGGGAGTGGGGTGGGTTAAATTTCCAAGATACAAGTTGTCCAATTTGAATCAAGGAAAAGTCCATCTTATCAGAAGTGACGAGGGATTACGACGACTGATAAAATAAAACTTTTTTATTTAATAACATTGATTGTGCCAAATTTCATACTTATTGATATTTACATTCTGAAAAACAAATGGCCATTCTATGGCAAATTGTACACTTTTTATGAAAATCATAAAGGCTCTTCCCCCTAGATATGAAATTTTGTGGTTCCTTTCTTTTTAGTTGGAGGGTGAACACAGGGTTGTTACTATCCCACCAGCCCCATTGTATTATGGATCTGTATGCTTTGGCAGTGCATTCTATGTGTAAATTGCCGGGAATAGACCCATTGTTACAACAGTGGAGCCTTTAAAAAAAAAACCGTGGATATTTTTGCAAGATGGCGGATTTAAGAGGTCGAAATACAAAGTCGGGTCACAAGATTATTTCCTTCTAATTTGGACCTTCATCTTATTGCTTGCAGCAGGAAAGTATTCTTGCAGTAGATGGCAAAATTATGTGTTATCACCTTGCTTGTAGAATATTTCATACGAATTTTTGTACATGACTTCCGGATACTTGGGTCAGCAATATATGACAGGTCAGACATGAAATGGACATTTTGGATTAACATGGCCCTATTATTAAACAGGAATATTACCTTAATGTAGATTTATATCTCGGAAAAGCTGATATATAAAGGTCAGAGGTCATAACACATCTTTTGTACCACTTTTTTTTATTTGTTAATTGTCTGTGATACCAGTTAATAACACGACCGCCACATTGCATTTGTCTAGCTTGGTGACGTCACAGCCTAAGTTTTAGCTTGCAACTGAGGCTTGATGGTGGCTACTATATCTCCTTCATGTCTCAGTATTTCGACTGTATCTGTTGCTGCTGTTGCAGTGCAAGGTTTTTATAATACAGCCAGTTGCACTTAGCAAGTCAGATTGGAGAGTATCTGGAGATAAATCTTCGCCACCGCAAATTCATTATGGTAATATCTCGAGAGATTATGCAAAGTGCCGTGATTGTCATATACCCAGCCAAAAATGACCTTTTGCAACATAGTCCCAAGCTGGGATCATTAACAAATTCGGTAGTGTTGGAAAATACATACGGGTACCCTGACCTTTAATACAACGGACTAGCTTCAAACTTATGAAGAGGTCTCTCTCTGTGCAACGATGCCGGGAAAGGCAACTTCAATTCTAGTTTGCTTAATAATTTTAGATTTATTTGGTGGCGACCTTTACTTCTACTTGTATTCATGACTTTTAGTCAGTGATGCAAAGTGGTTAGCCCGCAACTATCTGTGAGATAGAGATAGGTTTATGGTATCAGCAAACTGGTGTGGAAGATCTTTGGTCGGCAAAACAATAACACAGTATAGTTTCCTTGTTCATTCTATGTTCCTACACACCGCGTTTCAGTTTGTATGTGTAGTGCAGCACAGACGCCTCAATCGGGTAGACGGAGAACCTGAAGGTTTGAAGGTCAAGCACAAGACATGCTTCTCAGTCTCAATATATATAAACTGTACATTAGTTTTACTTCCTGATGGGCAATTTATGTGTACATGCTTTTACGAATCTCCTCATCAGTATTTTCACGTGTCATATATGTTTGATTTGTTGAATATTAAACCAAACAATGAGCCGCTATTAAAAATGTACACCCGGATATTCCATACTCAGAAACTTGTTCTGGTATTTACCAGGTCCTGCGGCAGAGTCAAGATTCTCATTTTGATTGATAAAGCCTGTTTGACCTCAGATATATATCATATGGACGCCCAGCAGGACAATGCAGTTTGTGGGATTAACACCTTTATGACTACTGGCAGCAAAATATTACACAAAACGGCGGAATTGTTGGAGACCTTGATAGGTTAAATTCGTGTCCAACATGGCCATGTACAGATGTCATTGTCAACTTTCGCAGTGTCTTAATTTAACGCTTCCAATGCCATTGCGACTGAAGTCGGACGACTGAAGACGACGTGCTCTCAATCAAAGTAACGGTACTGGACTAATATTCCTTTTAAAAAAAATAAGATTTCTATTAAAGTAGCACAGTGCCTATATTGCCGGGGAATAGAATTGTCTGGGTAAACAGTTTTCCTCGGCGCGTTTTGCGGGCATTGCGCTCTCGGCGAAAGGCCTTCACTCAGTCCAAAGCTTGGCACCAAAAAAGACATATAGTTAAAAATGATCAGACTCCATAGCGACGACAAGAAGAGGGACTAAAGTACGGGCTGGTTGACAGGCAGGCCGACTACTTGTGAGACTAAAGCGCGTTTACGAGCCACAGTTTTTACCAGTTATAAAGCTTTTTTGATCAACTCAATGGACAAGATGATTTATAATAAAGGTCCAAAGTAATACGTGTTATCAACTTACTCGAATACAGAGTCAGCAGTGCATCAGAAGAAAGGTATACAGATACTCTTTCTTGTAACAATGGTTAAATGTCATTCTGTAACTATCGTACACAGTCTTTCGGTCTCCTGGGCTCAGTTCTTAAAGTTGCAATCAATTTTAACTTTTTCGTTGCCAATTTTGACCAACGTCGATTTTCTGCGAATTGATATAACGGTACTAGTTGTATACCCTTTGCAAAATGAGCTTTTCATTGAAGTACCAGCTAGACGGTAGTTGCAAAGACTGGTAGAATACTCCAGGTCAAGAGCTTTCCCGTGCTCCATTTGGGCAAAGCGCACCCTGGATAGTTCTTGATAAACCAAAACTTGGTGCCGAAAAGAGTAAAGCACACAGCATCGAGTCTGTGTCCTTCATTTTCATAGAGATGACGAAGTATGAACGATGATAAATTACACCTAATTATTCAATTTGTTTGAGAGACTCTCATATTTTGCATGATTCAGTGTGTCCATGCATGACATCAATGATATTTTAAGCAAAAACGGTGATCAATATCGACAAGTCTTTTGATTGTTTCAACCATTGTGCACAGCAACTACGATATTGGCGTAGAACTAAAGAATAAGTTCCACGTATAGTCTACATGTAGTGATCCATCACAGCTACTTTGTGACTGCTAGCTGTACGTTCATGTAGATTCCAATAGATGGATATCAGATATCTTATCTTGCTTTGCTCCATCAACACGATGCATTAAGTTGTGCTCGAAGATATTGTGCCTCATTTTATCGAAAATTGGTCCACACAAGTCAATTGTTTACTCATGTGATTTGGTATTTTTTCGCTAAAGATAGCATCGGTATTGTAAAACCTTAACGTGATCCAATTTAAATCATTTTAAAACCAATATTGTATTGTGCCCATATGACTAAATTATCCCGATAGATATAGGGCTTATCGAGATTATATTTTACCTGTCATGTACCTTTTTTTTATAACAAACACACCTTTAAATAGATCTGTTTTTTGTTGTTTTTTTTTTACAGAAAAGAATCCAATTGATAACTGCGCCAACGTTATTTGGCCTGGGAAATGTTTGTCCTTTGATCCTCCGCACGTTTGTAGGGAAAACATGAACACATGTTAATCGCATCATAATTTCGCTGTAAAATTGATATACTTATTCACTAATGTAAATTCCGACTTATTTCATCCATCATGGTGATATGAATTTTGCGAAATGTCAGTGATCAAAGCAGAAGAAATTGATACAGTAATGTAATGATTGTCCATTTTGGATTTCTCAATAAAAACCTCTTTATGCTGGTGAAAGTATACTAAACATATACAATTGATATTAATGAATACGTCATGTGTCTAGGCCCAAATACAGAAACTATCAAATATTATGCCGGTAAGGTAATCTCAAATGCAAATATAACCACGTGACCCAATAGTTGACATAAAACACGCCGGTGTGTATAACCTACAGTGGTTTCATTTGTCTTTTCAGTGCAGACGAGTAACAGTTTCAAATGTAAGATGTTACCAAATGACTGCAATGAATACTTCAACGCGATGAGTTACATTTGTTTGTCACTGCCAAGTGAAACACGACCACCATGTGTTGCTAAAATTTCTCTAAAATGTATCCTGTACCGTTAGCATTCCTACATGGTGGTCCCCACCTGAGTCTCCATTGGGCAAGATTTGATTTATAAAATCGGAAGAATACTCTTTCCATGTGCAGGTTGACGAACGTAACGGTATGTATCCATTTATCTTTGTCGTGTGTGGTACAGGAGACTCCTGTGTTTTCGCATTCAGATTAATGTGATGAAAGATCAGAATATATATATTTCCTCGTTAATTTCACCGATTAATTTGTAAAGCATTTATCGAGGTTGCAACGGAAAACCTATAGAGTAAAAATATCGCTTTGAGAAAATTCCAAAACCAATATCGCCGCAAAACCATGACCAGAGATTTGCGTTTCGTGACACAGCATTCTTCAGTAATTACAGAAGTAAGACTGTGTACTGTCGAAAAATGCATGTGGTTAAACTGTTCAGCAAGCTAGTGACTGGGGAATTGTGACTATTGAAATGGCAGATATACCAATGCCACGTTTTATGTAATGTGTATACACGATATATTTTTTACTTAAAGTTGTTCTTTTATTCTTCTAACTTAATGACATTGTCAACAGAGATTCAGCTTGTCTTTTTAAGCATTGTTTGAAGTGTCCGTTCAACGTGTATGCTTTATGATTCCAGAAGGGCTATAAAATTATTTGCGGAAAAAAACCTGCAGTGAAAGAGATTCATTGTGATATGGACAGCACACATATTAGCTGTAGACATCATGATTGAAAAAATATCGGTGCTCATGAAATATAAGGATACATGTATCAAAAAATTTGAAATTTCACCTGTGTGTAAGGAAAGAATGAAATGTGTGAAAGTATGCAAATAACTGAGAACAATTCAGGGTGTGAAGTACAATAATGTATCCAGCACTTTAATAACGCGTGTGTGAAGTGCATTTGTGAACGCACTGTGTGACACGTGGACCAAGCTTGAGACCCAAAACCACAAGGATATTTTCATTTGACAACCAAGTCAAATCCAATACAGGCGAGTGTCTCCAAAGAAAATGTCAACCAGCTCAACAATTTTCCTTTTCATCATCTTACTGATGATTTCAATTGCAGCAACGAGAAAGAAAAAAATTCCTATTCATCTTATGGGTCTTGTACCTATCACACTGAAGCAAAACATGGGATGGTCGGCTAAGGGGGTTATCCCTGCAATAGAAATGGCATTGTATGATATTAATGTAAGAGAAGACATACTTTCGGATTATACCTTGGAAATAAACATTAAGGACACACAGGTATGTATGATTTTATTACGAGGCAGTATCTTGAAGATTCCAGGAGCTCCAAATAGGGTTACCTCCCCCCCCCCTCCAAGAAAAACCACACACATAGACATGAAAGAAAACGACACATACAAAGCAGTAACAAAACAAAAAGAAAAACAAACAAACAAAACAAGAAACAAGCAAAGATCTGAGCATATAATGTAAAACAAAAAGCAATAAAATGTATATAAAAACGGAAAAAAGTAGAAAACGCTTTTTTCGCCAGGTAAAAACTTTGTCTTTAAAATCTTTGCAAACATATATAAATGACCTCTAGGATAAAGGGGTTCTCAGTTGTCGCTTTCTTTGTTTTCAATATCATATGATTTTTCGTAATTTCATCCGTAGGAGCACGCAGTTACTTCGGTAAAATTTGTCGAGTTAGAAAAGTATTTGTTTAGGTTGGAGAATAAGTTTGGGATCCTTGAGGTGGGACCTTCTTTGATTTTGCAGATACTACGTAACTACGTAAATGAAAGAACGGTGCCATTGCCATTCAGCCTTACGGGGTTAAGTGCGACAAGAAAGTCCGTGTTGTTTGGTATTGAAGGCAATTCGTTGACATTGACACACTGATGGAATCACAAAATTCAAAATGTCATAAATTCTGCCATGACCTTTTTCTTACGTTTCTCAAAGCAATCCATATAACATTGGCAAGAAATATATTGATGATACATTTAAAACCCAACATGCGCTGTATGCCAAATCAGACTATATCCCGATTAATGTAATAAATCTCTGATGCTAGTGTTGTGCATGTATGCACGATTTTTTTTTTTTTATTATTATTAATTTTTGTTCAGGAAAGACAAACATATTTAACTTTGAAGCGTTTTAATAACTCGGTCAGACCCATATTGTGAATGAATCGACAGCTTCCCCATGCGTTTTGGGTACCATGCGCCTGGGTTAAGCAGTTGGCCTGAACCATTCTAATGGTCTCTGCTCTCTTATGGTAACGTAGGCATGCTGGTCCATGAAGGAAAGGTATATTTACAAGTATGCGGACCATGTATCGTTTTGTCAATTGAAAGCACATCGATCTCCGGCCAAATTTGCAGGCAACACGTTAATGTCTGTCTTTGCATGCTAAGATCTTAATTTTGAAACGGATCTATTCATTTTCTTTACAGTGTAACCCAAAAGACGCCATACGTATTTTTCACGATGAGCTGACCGAGAAGCCCACCAAGATAATGATCCTCGGGGGAGGATGCTCAGTTTCGACCGTACCAGTGGCTAGAATAGCACCTTACTTTGGTCTCTTGCAGGTATGTTTTGGGGATTTAACTGCGATACTGACAAGCATGACTCCTGGCAACAGGGTGTTAGTACTGGGGATATAAGGCTAAACTCCCAATGCTTGAGCAGAACTATTTTATCGATGCAGCACACTTTGTTGTTGAACAATTATCCCCCAAACCTTCATAAACTGACTTACGGGGGGGGGGGGGGATTCCCCCTGATCTTTTTGAAGAAAGGATGCACGCTACTCAAGTTGTACTCGAAAGAACTCATTTTCTTCACTCTGTTTGTTCCCATTTTTCTCACCCAGTGCGTCCTTAGGACGAAGGCAGTGATAGCTTTAAAAACTGTAGCTCTGAGCCTTCATCCTTGTTTCCATGCCGAGAATAAAAAAATTCAAAAAATATAATAAAAAAAGACAAGATAGAGTTCCAGTCGATCAGGCAAACAACGTATTGCAGGCCTAGGTCATATGACGTATGACAATACAATTAATAAAGTAATTGATTTATTTGTATTGTAGCCTTTGAGGAAAGCAATATATTGTTGGCCTGTGCTTACCTATCTTAATATGACGGGAGGCAATATTCACTCACTAATCTATATTCTATTTGATTGACGCAAACATTAAACTGTGCAGTACACACTATATTTGACATCCGTGTATTTCGGTCCATTTGACTTGAAATGGCGTGTTACGTGTTTCGGTCCTGGCTAGGGGAGAGTAGACTTACGTCACACAGGTCTGGGTTTAGCTGCTTAAATTGCCGCCTTATGCGAATAGTTTATGGCTGCTGTTTATATAACTAGAAAGATATTACAGCTACAACGATGTGCAGCGTATTTGCTTCAAGAAACTTGTCTGTCGGCTATCTTTTTTTTTTTTTTTTTTTTTGTCTTGTTTTACGCGGAATTCATATCGAGTTTTCAATTACGCAGCATTAAAGCCATTTGTCAATCCATGAAGCTCACGAGTCATATACTTAAAATGAGCAAGTTGAGCAAACAAGAAAGATGCTTCCAGGATACTGCATGTAAGTATAGTAACAAAAAAAAATGGTTTGAAACTGATGTTTTGGATTTCGCGTGAGGCATTTTTAAAACAAGACACAAATTAAGTTACCGTCATTAATGAAGAACAATATTCATTTTTTGCAAGTGTTTTCTTGGAAATGAAAATAGAATGTTCGAAGGACACTTACATTGCTAAATTACTGACACAACGGGTAATGCTCAGAATTATAATCCCGACGATGGTTCCCACGCAGGGAGGGTGGCAAGGCCGCAGAACCTCAGTGGTCGATTCCGTTACACGCAGTTGCTACCGCATTGTGGCCTGAATGTTGATCTTGCAGGTTTCCTACTCAGCAGGATCCGTGGAACTCTCGGCGGGATTTGATGCGTTTTTTCGCACCTCCGCCTCTGATTGGGCCCTCCAAAAGCCACTCATAGCACTCCTGAAGGCATTTCGCTGGTCGCGAGTGGCTACGATTCATCAGAAGGAACCCAATTTCGGCCTTGTATGTGTTTTTTATCTCGTTAAAATGGATGGAAAAGATGAGGGTCTAATATTTATCAGATTAACCTCATCAGCTATTGGAACGTGTCAGTCGCATTGTCTTCACCACACATTTGCCCCCTTTTTTGGTTCTTAGTGGAAATATAATGATGTCTTAGATTAGGTGATATTTCACAAGAAAACAAGCAATTCAGCAGTGACGTTTAGCATAAAACGGAGTGAAAACAGAACCGATAAATATTCCAATTTGGAAAGTTTGATATGCACAAGTTTAACCGTCACATGTGAAGAAAAGAGAAAATCATATTGAATGATGTAACTGCGATCAATATTTAGCTGTAAATTATTACAAGGAGCTGCTTGACATGCATATTCAATGGTACCCGTTTTCCATGAAGTTATGATATGTGCAAATCTGTGACACTGACAGATTCTCAAATGAATGACAGATTGTCAAACAGCGTTTCAGGCATAGGTATATGTTATATTTCTAGTTGATCCGGAAGTCGGATTTGACATACTGTTAAATAACATTTCATTCTTTTTAAATGAATTTGGAGGGATTTTATTTTGTATTTGCAGGCGATGGGCAACCTCCATTTGCTGTTTACCTACAGTAACATCACGCTATTGACTTATGGTATTTTGTCGGAAGAAGCTCACGTGACGCTACGGAACATAAAGGTGAAGGGATGCCAATGGGTATAATTCGTCGTCACACAATAGAAATTTTATTTTAAGGCAAGAGTATTGTAAGTTTAGATATTTATGTTTCCATAAACTGTAAAAGACTACGTTGTTGAAACATGACTGGTACCTCAATACATTGTGAACTTTGAACAATTTCATATCTTACCCGTGACTTGCCTTTCATGTCAATATTAGCAATCAGTTTGCATATGATGTATGCCTTGTGGGGCTAACGGTTTCTCATGATGACCCGAGTGGGGCAGCAGAGCTGGCAAGCACCAAAAGCCTTGTGTTGTAGAGGACACAAGGCTTGTAGTGCAGCGAATTGTTGAGTGCGAACAAACGCAAAACCTCGTTTCGACCCTACGTTTGTGAATGGGCAATCGCCTTGCCGTGAAAAAAAAATAAAATAAAAGAGAAAAAAGAAACAAAAAATAGAAACAAAAAACAAAGCAAATACAAACCAAAAACAAAGCGAAAAACAAACCAGCCTCCCACAAACACAGAAACAAACCAAACACAAACCAAAAAAACCCCAAAAACACCCCTACCCCAAAAAAGATGAAGAAAAACAGTGGGAGGTAAAAGGGGGAGGAGCTGGTGGAGGGTTAAGCAAAAAGTGCATAAGTTTCCTTTGACCCCGCAGCTTCCGCGTGCGGAAGTCGCAGTCACGCGATGTTCTGAATCTGACCACAACGACCATACGGCATGAATCAATCAGGCCCGCCGACTAAACTTTAGACTTGTATTGCAAAAAAAAAAAAAAAGATGTAGAACACGATGCTAAGTTATGTCACTGTTGTGCGTAAACGATGGATTATACATAATATAAATCAGGACAAGAAGAGCTCATGTGAGAAAAAAATATCACATTCCAGGAGAGGCGTTGCTACCTATGCGTCACTGTTGTGCATAAACTATGGCTTGGAAAAAATATAAATCAGCATAGGAAGAATTAATATGAGAAAAAAATCACATTCCAAAAGAGACGTTGCTATCTATGCGCAAATTACGCAAGAGATGACACGTGTTTTTCTCAGTGAGAGAGAGAGAGAGAGAGAGAGAGAGAGAGAGAGAGAGAGAGAGAGAGAATGCACTGTACCTTAAAGCTATTACGCAAAATTAGAGCACCTTTTCTAGTAAGCCCCTGCTTTCGCTATACGTGTTGTGTGCATTTTCGTGGTACACCTTTTTTTTACATTCTTTTCAATAAAAATATAATAGATAAGCAGTAATATTAAAAATCTGTCATCAATTGCAAATACTATTTTTCTCTCTGCAAAAATAATTTATGTTGATGATAACTTCTATCTTGCTTTTTTGTCTATAAGTTCACTTCAAATAAGGAGATGAACACGGCCATAGTTTAGGCTTTTTCAATACCAAAAACATTTTTTTCTTAGTTTTATGCACTGACATGATTTTAGGTCCATAGACTGAAAAGTTTTGATGGAAGGTAATTTGAAAGTTAAACACACACACACACACACACACACACACACACACAGACACACACACACACACACACACACACACACACACACATATATATATATATATATGCACATATATATGTATATATATACACACATATATGTATATATATATGTATATATATATATGTATATATATATATGTATATATATATATGTATATATGTGTGTGTGTGTATATATTGAAAGTTTTAAAATGTGGGAAAATGAACTTCGTGTGCCAATTGTTGAATAGGCCTACAAATTTGAGAGGTAAGGTACATGTAAATAATGTATCGTTAGCAAAATGTTTTTAATATTTATCCCCCCGTTACAATATTGAGGAAATGGCAATTTATACACTGCTTTATTTCCACTCCAAATTCCAAACCATTATTATTATTATTATTATTATTATTATTATTATTATTATTATTATTATTATTATTATTATTATTATTATTATTATTATTATTATTATCATCATCATTATTATTATTACTATTAGTATTATTATTGTCATCATCATCATCATCATCATCATCATTATTATTATTATTATTATTATTATTATTATTATTATTATTATTATTATTATTATCATTATTATTAATATTATTATTGCGCTTGTTCTATAGAATTAAAGATAGAATACGACCATAAGAGGTCTCTTTCTTTGACCAAAATGCGGTGCCAACAGTGTACAAGATATTAACTTTTTGTTTATTATCTTAAAGACACAAAAAAATAAAAATGTCTAGGGAGAATAAGTACCAACGGTTTTAAATATTGCACGGAAATGACCATGAGATAAAAGACCACGTATATTTGTTAGCTTAACGAAGTAGAAAATTAAATTAATGTTTTACTTTGCTCTACTTGGTACAATAATCTCAGGAATACGTTTTTCGCGAACTTCACACATCAATCCTGATACATAGAAAAAAATATCAATCTGGGGAAATTGATCGCCGATGACTTGGGAATTTCTGATTGTTTCCGTTACAGTCGAAACAGGTTGCTCTAAATTCCATCGACATAATTTTTCAACAGCCAATTTTAGTTTAAGCCAACGCGTTTGTATAAATATTGCACATATTTAACTCTGGCATTATATGTGAATGTATTCCATACTGTCAGGTGCCCTCACAGGGCGAACAAGAATAAATGATGATGATGATGATGATGATGGTGATGATGATGATGATGACGACGACGACGACGACGATGACGATGACGACGACGACGATGATGATGATGATGATGGTGATGGTGATGATGATGATGATGATGATGATGATGATGATGATGATGATGATGATGATGATGATGATGATGATGATGATGATGATGATGATGATGATGATGATGATGATGTATACTTCTGCAAACTCCAATATGTGCTTCGACTCGAAAGAGTGCCTGGAAATACACGATAGATTGATTGTGCATATCCTCTCTGGTGTGCTTGATATGGCCTAATATGATAAGCAGTCATGTTAATATTAATCCAAGAAAACCACACAATGATATCAGCAAATATTTGGACACGCTCGGTGACAAAACTTTAGAAAATGGCACATGAAATTCCTGAAGCAGACTGTTCATATTTATTTTGATGCTAAGGTCGTAGGTCTGTAAATGACGTCTGTGTCTGGTGCTTAATCAAAGTGACATTTATGATTAGCGCCATTAAGTTGTAGATTCTGGCCCGGTATTCATCGTTGTGCTTTATCCAAAAGGTAGTGAGGAAAGCTGCTACCCTGGAATAACTCCAGAAGTACAGATTTAAAAAGGGGCATGCTGGTACTTAAATAAAATCAAATTATTTCTGTCGGCAATCTGAAGAATTTTCTGATGTTTGGCGGTCAAAAGGTTAAAAAAAACAACACGGAGTGTTTTAGTATTACATGCTAGTGAAGAAGCTAAAGTATTAATGTAAGACACAAACTACGATGAACGCCCATGTATTGATGACGTTGTGTCATATGCATACTAGTTACTCCATTTTCGTTCTATCACATGACCATTACTCGTGCCGGTGTTTCAGCATAAAACAGCAAGGATTATCGTGTTCAGTGGTTATGCGTTATGGGCCAGAAAGATATTATGCCAGGTGGGTGCTGGGTATTGAAGACTTTTTTTTTTTTTTTTTTTTTTTTTTACAATTTACAACCATTTGCTGACATTGTTTGGTTGTACCCATTGTATTTCGTGCGACACTGTATTACAACGAAATTTCAGTATTGCAACATTAATCTGAATGTCACCGGTTCCGTGAGAACATAGCAAAGTTACATTGTGATTTGTTTTGTGAGGGGCCGATGCCAGCTTCCCCAAATTATCAGTAAAGTCAGTGCTCCATATTATGTGCATTTCAAAATTCTGTGATATACCTGCTGTGTATGTTGATAAAAAAATGGTATTATAAAATGAGCACATGGTAAGTCAGCGGAGCATTGGACCATCGTCAGCTTCTTGTTTAAATTCTTTTCCCATTTCCTGTAGAAGCACCCTTGGGTTGTACCAAATGTATCACAGATATCATTTAAATGTTAGCATTGAAAAGATGAAACGTAATGAAACATAATGTAATTACGCTGTACGATGACAAAATGGTCATTGCAGCCAGTCATTTTCTTCTTAGGAAACCACGCGACCTGCCACTCTCAAAACAGGTGAAGACCGGTAACCCTTTTCATGACGACAGGTTTTCCTACATAGTTTGTCGCAAAATCTTGCTGCACATTGTATTTCCACAAACAGGTTTCTACCTACTTTTCCTACTGGTCCAATTACAGGCATTTAAAATGGAAATGTACGGGAAACATTATCAGTGGATACTTCTTGGATATCTTGGTGAAAACTGGCTTGAAGTAAACGACACGCACTGTACGGCGAAACAAGTAAGCAAGATCAATTTACTGCTCTACTGTGAATTCAGTTAATTTCACTGTGTTTTTATATTCGCTGAAGCTTCAAAACCGTCGAACTAAGCACCCAGTGAAAAAGAGTTTTAGCATGGCTTGGGTAGGAAATATAACAAAACCATTGAATTTAAAGTGTCAGGGAAATGTCCAAAATGCACAATTAGCCAAAATGAGAACCCGCGAAAATAATATTGAATGTATTCACAGTGTAGTAGTACATTAATACTTGTTGTGCCGCCCTTCCTTAGGGCTCAATATAAACTGCGATAGTAAATTAAGATGTGTCCCTGTTTCCTATGATAATGACACTGATAACAATGACAATGATTTTCGTTATAATGATGATGAAAATGATTGATGATAGTTATGAAAGCATTGGCGACGATGGTGATGCAGATAATTAGGTGCAGACCCTTTTCAATATTCGAATTTGATCACAATTTTCTATAGTCCTAAAAATAGCAGAATGAGGACAAATAACATTAAATCTATCTATGTATGACAAGATGGAGTAGACAACACAATAAAAACCAAAAATCAAAAAGGGCCATTATATCGTTTTATTCCTGCTGAGCACGAGTAATGAAACATCGACGTATAAGTTCCATATTTATTTATTTATTTATTTATTTATTTATTTATTTATTTATTTATTTATTTATTTATTTATTTATTTATTTATTTATTTATTTATTTATTTATTTATTTATTTATTTATTTATTTATCTATTTATTTATTTATCTATCTATTTATCTATCTATCTTCCTATTTTTTATCAAACTTTCATTAGCATAAAATACGATATCAGAGATACCTTGTGAGATATCAATAAACCGAAATATGTTGATGGGGCCCATCAAAATAGGTGATATCATCTAGGCTCACCACAATGAAACATAGAAATATACACTGATGCTGGTGACCGTGTTTAACGTATAAATCTAATTGCATATTTTACGAAGGTGAAAAAAGCTGCTAGATACGCATTCACCGTTGCAGACTTGAAGAAAGACTTATCTGGAGATTCAACTATTTCTGGACAGGTTTGTGTCATGTTTACTTCTTTAGTATCTGCAATACGGGTTATACAGGACAATTTTCAAACACAAATCATGCTGCTGCTGCTCCTGATATACATTTGATTTGCCTTGTAATTTTGGGACTTCTGCTAAATTATGGGAGTTGCCCCCGTCAACGCCGGCGAAACAGTTTTATGTGCCATGTCTCGGCGGCAATATTGGTTGATTCCAATAAATACGAGCATTAATTGGTGCATAAACTTTTAGACCTGCTACCATTAGTTCCCAGTATCGCAGAACCAGAAATAAGAGAATAAGAAACAAAGAAAATTGCTGTTCCAAAGAAAAAAAAATACTGCTTTGAATGCTTGCTCTCTGTGAAAAAAACGTACATTGCCCTTTAAAGCATACAATCCACAAGCGATGTACCATCAGCATGTTCTACAGACAGACGTGACAATCCTGCTTGTAAATGTAACAATAGTGTGTACACATATGCAGGAATGTGTGGTTAGTGTATTTCAAGATTTGTCAAAGAAAAAACGGAGGATGGAGCATGTCGCCTGCAGGTGGCATTGAAGGCTAGCTGTCCCTGGCATGCAACTGTTGCAGGTGGAGACACCTGGGAATAAAAGAAAACTGACTTTTTTCGTTGGTGGAAAGTGTCATGTACAGGAACGAGGTGCGTCCACAAAGCATAATGCTATACCTGACATGAAGGTAAAGTTGTAAAAGCATATTTGGGAGCTTTATCTTCAATACTCTCTGGCATTTCGTTCAGGTACTGGATTAATTCATAGCATATACCAGCATGTGCCACTCTGTGTTTAAACATAGTGGAGCATAAATAGAGATAAACACTGAAAATTCCATCGGGGACGCCCATCGGTGTCAACCGAATGTTGACTTTAATTACGTAATAACAAAGAAACTAAAATGTCGTTAAATCGAGAGAAAACATTACATCACGCTACAGCCTCCGTAGCCCAATCTCAGAGCACGAATAGCACATAACTTGAAATATCGATATCATTTCAGTGGGTAGTGTATCCGTTGTCTTACCTATGCTTTGTGGTATTTTATATCTAAAGGTTTATGAGGAATACGAGCGACGGTATAAAAACTGGTCAAGCTACAAGACGTACGGGTATAATTCGTATCACTCAAACGCATATGATGCGGTCTGGGCAATGGCCTTAGCATTGAACTCGACAGCCGCGGATATTTCCAAGTCGGTGTGTAAAACTTTGAGAAATACATGATATTTACGACGGAAAATGAGACACAACTACAACATTAAAAGCTTTTGTCTTCATTTTTGTTTAAATGAATTTATGGACATTTGTAGTTAGATACACGTGATATATCTTTTACTAACATGTAAATTTCCTGTCTCCCTGATGAAAAAAACGTTTCTGATTTTCACTCTGGCCCTTTGGGAAAGCAAGTTTCTAATAAATAGCATTTTGCCAGGGCAAATTATAAGTACGATACATTGCAAGGTTATTTGCCGACTTAAGTTAGCACGTATACTTAGACAGTCAAAGACGGACGTACATGTATATACGAATATGTAGAAAGGTAACAATCAAATTACATGGCTTACCGTTTCACATCCATTTAATTTCGTGCGGGCCGCCATTTGTATGTCACTCAACGGGATAAGATGTGGCGTGGAATTGTTTGGTAGAATACAGATCACGATGGCAATTTCATATCATTAAACTAAAAGTAAGCAAGAAATACGTATCTTGTTTTGCGACAATTTGTAATTACAGAATGTAACAGTAAATGGCACTACAAGACCAAAGAGACTAGATGACTTTAGGTACAACAGAGAGTCCATTATGGCCGCGTCTTTTTTTTACTACTTAAAGGAAAAGCCATTTCAAGGAGTATCGGTGAGCTGAGTCAATTTCCGTCTTTTCTTCCTTCTTTCGTCCATCTTTCTTCCTTCTTTTCTTTCTTTCTTTTTTTCTTTCTATATATCTTTCTTTCCCTCCTTCCTTCGTTTCCTTTTCTTTGTTTTTTGTTCTTACTTTCTACCTTCATTCTTTGCTTCTTTCTTTTCGCCTTTTATTCCTTCTTTCTTTCTGTCTTCCACATTTCTATTCTTCGAGTAGACGGCAATCCGTACGACGTTCTAATGTTTTCCTTTTTTTGCTTTCACAAAGAATGTCCTATCGATACTTAAATTATCTTGCCGTCCCGTTTTTCTCACAGACATCAAATAGCATATGAAAAGCATATCCATACACCTGCCTTTTGTTAATGTGGCAATTACTACCAAATACTAGTAGCCTGATTAGGTGTGTCCTGCAGTGCTCAGAGTCGGGCATACTTCCCGTACAAATTATTCGAAAACCGTGTTAAACTATTTTTACAATCTTTACTTGATGAGCATGCAATATACTTTCTCATAACCTTAAAAGGTGCCGAGATGAATTATTCCTACGTATCGCACAGCTGTCCAGTTACAAGGATTTAAAGGAGCGAAAAGGCATATTTTGGACAGAACGAAGAAATATTAGATGGAAACGATACGTAAAAGAGCTCACACAGAAGCATATACACTTAAGGAACCAAAGCCCAATCAAATCTTTAATAACTTTTGGTTTCTAAAAAGTTATTACCAAACGGTGAATAAATGCTAATGTGTTGTCATGAACTAATTCTTTCAGGGCAAAGTTGCATTTCACGGTGTCAATAATATGGCAAAGTGTATCATCAAACAAATACGAGGTGAGATGAGATTAGGTGTGTGTGTGTGTGTGTGTGTGTGTGTGTGTGTGTGTGTGAGAGAGAGAGAGAGAGAGAGAGAGAGAGAGAGAGAGAGAGAGAGAGAGAGAGAGAGAGAGAGAGAGAGAGAGAGAGAGAGAGAGAGAGAGAGAGAGAGAGAGAGAGAGAGAGAGAGAACTTCTACATAACTCCTCAAAGCAAGACTGGCCTTTCCAGTAAGCCGTGAAGTGCTGGAACTTGTTTGAGTAAATATGATAAAAAATAAAACAAAAATACAAACAAAGAAAAGAACAAACAAGGAAACAAAAAGAAAAAACCAAAGAAAAAAACAAACAAAGAAACAAAAACAAAAAAACCAAACAAACAAACAAACACAAAAAAAAAAACAAAAACAAAAAAAACAAAAAAAAAACAAAAAAAAAAACAAAAGCAAAAAACCCAAACAAATGAAAGTTAGAAGAAAAAGACTGCAGAAAAACGATGCAATGACAATGATTGCGGCAACAGAAGAGATTGGTCCCGTTGTAAATGAACTATACTTAAAAGGTGTGAAATTTTACCATTTTACCAATTCTGCCAAAAACTCTGCTTTCACGAGCTATAACGATTTCTAGATGTAACTTTGTAAAAAAAGAAGATTAAATAAAAAATAACACTTGATTCGATTTGGAATCGGGTTACCTCAAGGATTTATCTTTGGATACATTTTCCTGCAGATGATGAAGAAATACCTGTGGCATTTTACGATCCAATAACTGGAAATTTAACCGTGGACAGGAGCGTAATACAATGGGCAGGTAAATATATATATATATATATATATATATATATCATTCTTTGACTTTAGCTTGTAATCTGTACTATTGCCGTTCCTCCTCTGACACGGAACAACGTGGTAATGTAGCTTGATATTTAACTTTTGCACTGGTAAGTTTAATGGCCTTATACCGTTACAGTGAAGCGGCCTAGTTCAATGTTGCACAGGAATTGTACACTTAGTTATAAAACCGTGAAACCAGACACAAATATAGTCTGATATATGCCTATTATTTTTGGGATATAAGGCTAACTGAAATTTTGCTGCTTAACGTATTTGCACAGGTTTCAAAGTGTTCTTTTGTATCGACATGAGTTCATGAAAAAAACCCACGTGTGACGATCCTTGTGTTTATTTTGGTGATGGTCTTAGTCATTGGACGTGGAAAGTGAGCAACCCATGTGCGACCATGTGAAGCAAGAGGTCACAGACATTTTTATGCACAAAGAGTGTGACATAATTATGGAGACCACTCTTTTTGGACCTTGGTATATCACACGTGATAGGGGCTTCATATGTTACACCACCCAACAAATAGTGTATCTACTATTCGCCTAGCCAGCAGATGCGGCTTTGGCAGGGTAAGGGAAAGGTTCTGCCACGCTGATGCATCATTTTTGTATGCCATTGGCTTTTAATTTATATAGAAAAGTTCACTTTGCCTTTTCTTCTTTTATCAGTTTCATGCTAATAGTCAAGGAATGTCTTGTTGTTTTTGTGTTTTGGACACTTGCTCACTGAAATGCCCGTAGACCATGCACATGAGCAGAACAGTGCCTGCGTCAAGGGAAATGGGGGTGCATTTGGACTGACTGACAATTCAAGTTATACATGTATATTACCAATTCAATCAAGCATACATTACACCAGAAGTCAGTTGGGTGTCACAGCCAGGTAACACGGTGCACATGGCACACAGACACAGGGTGTATCATGCGAGAAAATAAAGTTAAACTAATAAGACTAGCTGCCATACCTAGTATACAGCGTACATGTTCAAAATCTATCCATAAATATTATCAAATTTACATCCATGCTCCACAACATATTTCACGGAACTACCTTCTTACAAAACTTTGTTCAAACATTGTACTGAACTGTACAATGCACTACGACGATTTAAATTTCAGAATGAAGCTGAGACTGTGTCCATCATTTACACAGACCTGTCATAACCCTTACGTCAAAACCCAACTTCACAAACCACACAAACACTCTCATTATGAAAAATATATATCATCATTCCATAACACAGCAGTTTACGTAGGCGTCTCATGAGAACACTTTAGATGCAATCTATGAAAGGAAAATACAATTACAAGCAATTTTGCACTGTATTGTCAGTAGTCTCTGTCAGACACGTCTGGTCCATATCGTTGCCAAATAACGAATGAACGAAACTTGCAGGAAAGTCATGGTTGAATGCCATGAAACAAAAAGGAATTAATGCCGAACTTACTCGACTTTGGTCGATCAGAGTTAAAATCTCGCCAAGTGACAAAGATATTACGAAATGCCAATCACATATACGTCACAGACACGCCTTCATTCAAACACAGTTCACAATGTTTTGCGCTGCTCTTCAATAACAAATATTTGGGCAATGCAACTGCAAAATACTATGCACCTATAATATTTCAAAACAAATAATAATTTATTCATAAAAACAAAACAAAACAAAAAAAAAAACAAAAAAACAAAAAAACAAACAAAAAAAACTTTATCCCATCACATATTGCCAGCTAGACTTGTGATGTTAGCCTGGGTGAATTGATTTACATGAAAATCAGGCTTTTCCGCCATCCTTGTCAGCAATGGAACATCTTTGCCCAGGTACCAAGGGTGACCTTCTTACTTGCTTTGTAAATACAGAAGCACAGCATCAGACACCATGCATTATATGTACTGGGGATTTGGTCGAGTGGATATGTGCGTTTCCCATTTCAGCTAGGCGACTGGTCCCAAAGGTTGCAGGTTAAAGTCCCGCTCGTTCCGAACATAGAATATGTAGTCCTTGACGGGTCTGCAATTGTCCGGATGCTGAAACCTGTCACATCTAAAATATTTGATATTTGGCGATGCACGCAGTTTGTTCCATACATAGTAACACACTTTCATAAACGGGTTGGCCTCATGTGGGACAGATACTTTGTTGATATCCTGCAAAGCATGGCCCGGGTTAAACGGGGAGCAGGAATCCAAAGAAGAGTTGTATGGAATGAGTTAAGCAGTTGATTATTGCTGAGAGGGAACAGGCCATGAATCCACCAGAGGTAGAGACTCCACTTCACTTACTCTATAAAGTCATGCAGAGGCAGGCACCTGTATACTGCTACATGTGGCATATGCTACACAAAATGGTGACACTAAGATACTAATCCGTACAGTTGACAGTGGTGTAGTTGGACTGTCCATCATGGTCAGTCAGAAAGTGAAAGAAATTGATGAGTTATGGATATACCGTTGTAAAGGGAAAATTTTTCGCTATTTGGCAATCCACAAAATAGATATCATTAGGACCAGACAGGTCTCGTGCTCTCCCAATATATGCTTCGACAGCAAGTGATAGTATATCTATCTTTTTTTGGACATAATTAAACAACAGCTTGGGCTGTTTGGGCTGCAATGCCATGCAACTTACTGATGTTTTACAAAGTCTTTTTTTTCTGAATCAAGGCTAATATCGGAGGAAAACACGCATATCATTGAGAGGTTAGTCATATTAATGTATGGCAGAACAAGTATTTGTATGAGTACAAACAACACAATACATTTTTGCAAAAAGATCTCCAGTAGAGAGCGTTCCACCATCTCTTGAATTTCTCATCTTATGAAGGCCCATAAATTGCATGAGCTGCATTGGGTATCACTTCTAGAGGCATCCAAAATATTTTACGAGTTAATGTCTTGTGGTTGCCAAAAAGAGTGTTGTTACCGTTGTAAGTGGAAATCAAATACACTGAAATGCACAGCCATATGCTCATGTGAAGGAGAATTTTCATGAGTTGAGCATGTTGGATTCCAACTCCTCTTGATTATGGATCTCTTTGTAGCTCTGTATGGTTTGTTGCCTCTTGTGTTCTTGAAAGCTGAATAAAGGTTGCTTTTCAGCACTTTTCTCTGTGGCTTGATGACATTGCACAATAACAGCAATCTCCTATTTGCATTTCAAATGGTTCAGCAGCTACTGCGGAGAAGCCAATGCAGTTACTGCAGAGAACTTAATGTAGTAAAACATGTTTGGCGAGCTAGAAATCTGGGACAATGTTACAATTTTAATTTTATCTATCGGTTTGTTCACCATGATAAGAACCTCGAGCAGATAAAATTTCAAGGATTGTTAAATCAAATGGTTAAGCAGTCTGAATCTTAAACAACAAACCTCAAAGTGTGACTTTTGACCTTGAAAACTATTCGGATATATATATATATATATATATATATATATATATATATCATGTTTGGGTCGATTTTAGTACTATAACAGGCTTGTATAAATATTGCATCATAGGCCTAAAAGCTACAGTACCGCGATATGATGTATCGGTACTCTTCCGGTTTCATCGGTAATTGTGTTGATGATTAGAAAAACTTTATGCGAATGTCGTTTTTATTTTTGCTTTGTGTTTTGAAATGCACAAATCGACCCAAACATGAAATAAAAATTTTATAGCATGCTTTGTAGACGATATGAAGTTATCAACTTGCACTGGATACCATATAGCAGAACTCGTTCGCGTCGCCAACTCGTTCTGCTATATGACATCCAGTGCTCGTGGATATACTCCATATCGTCAAGAAAGCATGCTATAATCTATAATATGTATATATATATATATATATATATATATATATATATATATATATATATATATATATATATATATATATATATATATATATATATACATAATAATAATAATAATAATAATAATAATAACAATAATTTCAAAATACTCTGTTTCTACGATATGCTATTAACATATTCCAAAAGTGCCAAAATTGATGCTTTCATTATCTGCATCCGTATGTGGGTGTCTAATTTATTCTCGGGCTTTTAAAACAGTTCTGTCAAAAATGACATTATGAAAAAGAATCTATTGTGCATGCGTCTAAATATGTAATTTGAAGTGGCTCTACATCCAACAATGTTTGTCATGTACAGTGTTTACACATGGACGACAGTTCATGCGTTTATCATTAAATGCAAGATTGTTGTACTATGCCACTGCATAATTAGTGAAGAAAGGCTTACACTCGGTATAGGTGTAACCTGGGGTATGTTTACAATTTTGAACTTGACAGGTATTCCGCTGCATGCAAAATATATGCACATAGGAAAGGTGCAGAGAACATATGAGTTTCCATCCGTTGGAATGGAACTACACATGTTCCACCCAGTGCCCTTGCTTTCAAAAGCAGGTCCAAAATGTCCCCAAATAAATGCTCTTGAAATGTCAACTCCCAGTCATGCCACAGGAATAGATTCCGCTGCAGAGTTTGCACAGTGTTTCTTGCTCTCAGGATCGCCAATGTTCAATGGTGTCGAGCACAAGAGGTCATTGCATGCAAGAAAAAACTAACTTTACCAAAAGAGATCATATATATATATATATGCTTCTGAGTTGCTCAGGAACATCCGCAGGAAACTAGCAGTTTTAATGAATTTGTTTGTAAGTCACATTGTCTGTTTTCGCATAGATTATCACATATTTAAAAGAGAATAGCCAGTGCCTGCCTCTCTTTATTTCCTTTGGACAACGTGCCAGCCTTGCTTCAGCTCGTTGTTGCGCTACCGTAAAATGTGTTAGTACTCATGCGTACAGGCATTTAATCGTTAATTTTCTTTGTAAATCACTGCGTGAAAAACCTCTTTATTACAGATAATATGTAAGCCATTCTATGAATCACATCTATATGGAGAACTCAAGGTATGAAACAGATTTAAAACAATACGTATACATGCAACAAACGAGACTTCCCAGTCCGTATTTCAGCATATTGTGTGATTTATTTGGCGTCTTTCTAAGTTTTTAGAACATATTTCTGAAACGTGTCTGGGAAAAATGTTGGCTTTTTTATATTAAATACACCAACCACACCCCGAAGCAAAAAGCTTTGAGCGGCAAAAATGATGTTCAGATATATGCATATATATATATATATATATATATATATATATATATATATATATATATATATATATATATATATATATATATATATATATATATATATATATATATATATATATATATATATATATATATACTTACACAGAGAAAGAAAAACTTTCCATTTCATTTAGTAATTTTACCAACAAAAAGAAATTCAAAAATTCCTCGAAAGAAATTAAGCACTTAATCTTGCCAAGATAATTTGTTTTTCTATTTTATAGAAATAGTACTTTAAGTTAAGTGCGTCTCTAAAATGTATACCATTATCTGAATAATCGGCTGTAATTCTGAACAGAACCCAGTCACACTATACTTCAAAGGGATGTCATTTTGAAAAAACAAAGTATTTCGCTTGCCGATGTAAACATTCATATGATTTTAACCCCACACACTACAGTATTATGTACCATAAAAGCGCAATTAAAGTTAGTATCCTGGATTTGCTTAACAGGGAACGGCCCACCAGCTGACCGACTGAATGTTACCGCTATTACAGAGTACAACAACATCGTTTTGGTCTACCTGATGTTTTCATTGGCCAGTTTTGGAGCTTTCACTGCTTTCTGTTTCCTAGCATTCAACATTAAATTCAGAAAACACGGGTGGGTTTGAAACCTTTCTTATCAAATGTAAATCTGTGGCGTTTTCATACTGTCGTGTGATTCATACTAGCGGGATGCATTATTGCGTTCCGGTGAATTTACTCACAACTGTTGCCTTGTTCTCAGTGCAAGTTATATTGCCCCCTTTTCCTGAGAATCGCAGCGAAAGATGTATTCTTCTGAGTTAATACAAAGAGTCAGCATTCCAATTCCTATTGAAAAGGGCATTTGTTTAAACTAAAATACCAGTAAGTGTGCAGTTCCAAGAAAGCGCCAATTGCTTTCTTTGACGGACATTGCACAAAATACGCCCAAATCGTGCTGGCGAAAGCTTGACTCAATTTCTAACTTTTTCTTTTGACAAAAAAAAATCTATATTGGTCATTCAAATTAATAGAACTATTTCCAGTATAAGCTAACAAAGAATTAATTTGAAACAAGTAATACAAGCAACTATATTTAGTATATCAGCCCACTGAAACTGCTTGAGCCGCGAGCACGGGAAATGAAAAATTAGATTTACATGACCCTAAAACATGTTCCTTGTAACAGTGAAGTACAAAACTTGTTTCACATATATATATATATATATATATATATATATATATATATATATATATATATATATATATATATATATATATATACATATATATATATATAATATATATATCTTAAAATTGTCCATTTCATTGAATCGTATTGGTACATGCAACTGTGTATTTTGGACGTTGCACATAAATGATACATGGCATAATGATCGTAAGCAATGGGATAATTTAAAAGACTCCAGCATCTTTGAGAAAATGCAATCTTAACTGTTTTTGATATACTTGGTCTGTATTAATCCGTATAGGCACATCAAGATGTCCTCTCCCAAACTCAATAACTTGATTGTTGTTGGGGGAGTGTTGGCCAATTTCTCCATTGTTCTCTTTGGGCTGGATAAGCGCTTCTTCCCTGTAGATTCAGCTGACATGAACAACATATGCACGGTTGGTTCACGTCTATTACAACCTCTGTACACATGGGCACCCCAGTGCCAAACAGTGCCGGTAACTCTTCAGGCAGCGCTGGAGGTTGGAAAACCACCAAAAAAATCATATCAGGAACAAAGAACAATATGTTTGCCGTTATATATGACAATTTACATCAAAATTAACATGGCTTGTCACTAAAGACGTGATAAATAAATGATAATTGATAAAACTTAAAGCTATCAAGGCTAGACACGGGTTTATAGAAAATACCAGCATGCATCTCCAACACAAGAGAGCACCGGATAATTTAGCACTAGGGGTCGCATGTGTGCGTATATTTTTATTGTTACTCTTATGGGCAGTTTCGTCACAAGTTGCCGACAGTTGCAGCCGTTTGTACAGGATGAAATACATAATTAAACATGAGGATCCATGAGAATCCTTTTTCAAATATTCAATAGTCAAGTAAACTTCGTGATAGCAAAGTCACTGCAACAGATTTCCGATATTGTACTTTGAGTCTATGCCTTTATGACAATCATCTTTTCATTAGTTTCAATGAAAGACAAACTTAATGTTCTTGCATTATTCAAAGCTCTTTAGACACATCCTCCAAGGTTAAATTGATATTTCTGCTTAACTATAAGAATCCAAATGCAATTGTGTAAACTTAGCAATTCAGGATAATCAAAATACAAGGATTGAAGGATGACGATGCTTTTGCACTTTTATTTTTATTAAATATGTAACGTGGAACTGTGCAATAACTAATAATTAATATATGTGGTTTATGTTTAACTGAATTTAATTTTTATGTTCACTGTGTAACCTGAAAATAACATTTCCTTTGAAGGCACGTTGCTGGGTTCTTAGCATTGCTTTTACAGTTGGATTCGGTGCAATGTTTGCTAAGACTTGGAGAGTGCATAACATCTTTACCAAAAAACTGTCGATTCCCGTGAAGGTAAGTTATCCCTTTGGAGGCTTGGGGTGAGGGGTCAGGTGTCTCATATGAGTGCGCTCTAAGAAAGGCAAAGGTAATATGTGTATTGCTTATATAAAGTTAGCTATAAACGTCAATTTAAAATGTAGAAAATGTGTTTTTGTGTGTGTGTGTGTGTTTTTTTGTTTGTTTGTTTGTTTGTTTGTTTTTTTTTGTAACCATGGGTCACCATGGTTTTGTTGGGTTCAATGGGGGAATGTTTTAATTAACTTTTGCATCTGTTGACAGCCTGACAGCCCCTGAAGGATCGTCATTTGTTTGCTTTCGTGTCTACGTTAGTGTTTGTGGACATGGCGGTGCTGACAGCTTGGCAGATAGTGGACCCTTTGCATCTGGCCAAGCGCAACATTTCCATCCCGCTGGTTCGTGGAAGTTGCTAGCTAAACAGAGTAATCTCTGTATTTTTTTTTTTTTTGTTGTTGTTCTTGTTTTGTTTATGTGTACAAGAGATAATGCAATCCTTGATTTATTCAGAAGAATACCATTACAACATGCACAGGCGAACCACTCTAATTTAGATTCCACGTAATGTGGCATTAACCCATTATATTTTGATGCAAGATTGGTGTGTCAATTTCAGTTTCTGATTGATTTTTTAAGGTGTCGATTTCTTTTCTTTTTTTTTTTTTTTTTGCTAAATATTTACTATTTATCTTACGACTTAAACTCTGTTTTGGTAAAACATGCGTGTTAGTTAAAACCATAGCGATATATGCAGTACAAAGTTCAATATATTCCTCAAATGGACACGTGCCAAAAGGAGAGAACAGTGCCTTTTTGCCTCGTTTATCGCTTGCTGACACACTCACACACACACTCACACACACATACACACACATACATACATACATACATACATACATACATACATATATATATATATATATATATATATATATATATACTTTTCAGGTGACAGAGAGAGAAAAGATTTATTATTGCGTCGAACTGTGTGAATCGGAACACAAAATTAAGTGGATTGGTGCCTTGTACATAGAAAAAGGACTTCTCCTCCTCTTTGGATCCTTCTTGGCGTACGAAACACGCCACGTTGAAATACCCGGTCTCAACGATTCAAGGTAAGCAACAGACAAAATGAAACTTTTCTTTCTTTCTTTCTTTCTTTCTTTCTTTCTTTCTTTCTTTCTTTCTTTCTTTCTTTCTTTCTTTCTTTCTTTCTTTCTTTCTTTCTTTCTTTCTTTCTTCCTTCCTTCTGCCTTATTATTTCTTTTGTTCTTATTTCTTTGTTTCTCTCTTTGTTTCCTTCTTTTTTATTTCCAATCTTCCTTCTTTCATTGTGTTTCTTCTGTTTCTTTGCTTTCATGGTTTTCTATCTCTTGCTGGGTTTTTTTGTTTGTTTGTTTGTTTGTTTGTTTGTTTGTTTGTTTGTTTTTTTTTTAGTTTGACTGGATAACTATGTTTCAGGCCGGAATTGTATGAGAGGTTTGGTTTAATGTGTGGAGTATTCACAAGCGTTTATTTCTGAGATCTAGGGACGTCACCTAACATTTACATGGTGATACAATTTACACCCACGAATACTTCCACATGATTTGATGAACAAAAAAAAATTACTGTTTTTTATTGTTTGGCTCTTAGTGAATGTGATCACTAGGCTAAAAGGACGTAAAACGTGTACATTTTGCCAAAACAGCTCAGGCGGTCATATTGAAAATGTAAAGGAACAAAGGAATTTAGTCTCAAATGTGGTAGCAACCTATCATATATCTCAGTCACCATAGCCGCACCTTGCATTTCCAACACTGGGTCACTGGGATCAAATAATTTAAAATAGCATTTATTGTGCCTTTTACCCAAAACATATATTGTTATGCTATATCCCAAAAAAATATAATCATAATGATTTACGCCGCGGTCACCAGGGAAACCCATCTTCGCTTCTCATACGTGATTGATAAAAAATATTTTGATCTCTCACTTTGTAATCGGCGTGAACTCGGGTTTCAATGTTCTTGAAATAACCGCTGTTCCAATTTTAATCACCCAGACACCATCTGGTGCCAAAATATTGTGTGGTACACTTGTATGTTAAAGTTGCAGGTTGACATAATTTTCCAATCCGTCAAACACTTACACAATCATAACACAACCAATAGTTACCCCTTGTTGTTTAGTGACCTACTAAGACTAAAGCATACTTAATTGAAAATAAATTATGATGTTTCAATACTGCAGACACATGTTTTTGTATGTCAGACGAGTGCACAATTTACGGATCCTTTATGGTTTCCCTGGAAAACTATTGATTTACAGCGCAACATCCAAATAACCAATGTTTGAACATATATTTTTAAATGCTCCAGCAGCTCTTTGTGCAGCATATCACGCTGATCAATTTTGAGTTTTGTTTTGTTTTTTGTTTTTTGTTTTTTCTTGTTTTTTTTTTTTTTTTTTTTTTGAGGGAATCACAGATAATTCATGAAATAATGAAGCGCACTGTAATGTTATGATCACATGCATTGTATTTACGCCTTGCAGGTACATAGGTTTATGCGTGTACAACACTGTCGTCATGTGTATTGTTGGCGTCACGGTGACGATGGTCCTGCATGACAAACTGAACATCTCCTTCGCCTTCCAAGCGTCCAGCATTCTCGTTTGTACTCTCACAGCCCTCTTTGTAATCTTCATTCCTAAAGTAAGTGCCAGAGTTCCCTTAAGCGTCTTAGGATGAGCCAGTACCCTTTGATGTTGTTATTGGAGAGCAAAATGACCAAGAATGATCATATGACCGACAGTGACGAATCAAAGGACAGATGTCGTCAAATGATGACGCATGGTCCCAACCTCCCCATTGTTTTTCATTAACTATCTCCCAGTTTTGTGCGTGATTGGTTACTCAATGTTCCCCAACATAATTGTTTTGGTACGAAGTATGTCTGAGAAGACGAGATATTTTTATGTAATGGTAAAGTACATATTTCTCTTTCACGTGAAAATACTTGCAACAGGTAAAAAAACTGTCTACTTAATGTTGGGTCGCAATCTGAAATGCCCCTGACGCACAAATATAAACGTAAGAAATCTGCCAATAGGAGATGCATATTATTTTCCCGCCACAACTGCATACCTGATTGCCTAGTCTCGATTGGCGGGCTATGGCTAGTTACGGGTGGGTACCTGTGGGGACAAGCGGGATATAACTAATATTTTGGAAATAAAGAATACTGATTAAAGCCAGATGGAAATGTTTCTTTATATATAGCTCGGGAAGTACTAAATGAATACCAGTTTGGCATTTGTGAACTAAATTTAAAAAACCAACCCCCCCCCCACACACACAAAACAAAACAAAAACAAAAACAAAAACAAAAAACAGAACAAAACAAAACGCTAATTTTATGAGAAAGGAACATATGGCCCAATCTCTGACAGTGATGTGAACTGCAAGTCCCCCGTGATCGCTTGGCGTCAGACCTGTGCTTTCTGGCGGGAAATTAATATGCATACGGCGTATTACAAAAAGCAGGTGTCACCCCATAGTTAACCATAATTATAATATAAGTATTTCATACCCTATGCATGAAGAAAATGTATTTGCTAATGACGTTCTTTGTTACTTCGCCTTGTAAAAAATCATGGATACGCAATTGCTTGCCATTTCTATGAATTGAAATCCCCCCCTAATACGTAACTTAAATGTTTGCGTTTCTTTTAAAAGATCAAGCACGTCCGCTCGAAACCGGAACGAGAGCGGAATAAAACACAAAATGGGCGAAGTAAATCTCCGTCAGCGACAAACTCATCTACGTTTCTCTATACAATGAAGAAAGTTTGTAAGACAGTAAGTAACAAGGTCAAATTGCCAGCCAGCTCAATCACCCACTGTTTGTGCACCAGTGAGACACAACATTACAGAGGGTAAAGTTAACCTTGAAGACCTTTAGGTCCAAAAATATATCTTGCAATGTAATTTGGTACGATAATCAGGGACAGACCTTCCACACGAAACTGTCGATACTGTATGCTATCAGATTATCGGAGAAAAAAATAATGATTCTCTCTAAACCTTTGTAGCATGCGTTTTCGGATGTTATTTTCAGTAAGGTAAAGTTTTTTAACCTTACGGCCTCATACACTAATAAGGTATTGTTGTCATCATGTCTGTAAGTAGGTAATTATATGCGTCTTTTTGTCCGTCTGCATGGTCTAGTACCTTTGCGGAAAAAAAATTGTTAGGAGATTGAGCTGGGTTCATTAAACTTGTACTGCAGAGACATTTTATATTAGGACCTTGGCTGAGTTTGGCATTCAGCGAACTTGACCGATTTTCAAGCTTATCAAAGGTCATCTTACTGTCACCCAGGAAAGGGGGTTCTTAAGGTCCTTCCGTCTTTTTAAATAGTAATTACTTATAAGTTAGTAGCTTGACTTTAATATATATAAATTCCAGTGAATGGAATGTTTTTAAAAGTGCAGCTTACTCAGCGACCGAGAACTGAAAGAATGGTTTGTTTCCCATACAAAAGCTTCTGAGTAACATATAATTCTCAAGAATAGACGGGAAGAGAAATAGGCATCAGCACCTGGCATATCTTTTGCATTGTTTTATTTCAAATGGTGCCGGGTACAGGTAGAAACCACGACAACTGAAGGTCACGTTATCAACAGAGCGGATGCGGACGAGACATCACTTGACAGCGTTATTGCTGAGGTAATCAAACTGTCCCTTATGCTTCGCCGTTCGTATGTGACTGAAAGCGTCACCGTAATATCTCAAAGCATGAACATTGATTCGTACATACATACATACATACATACATACATACATACATACATACATACATACACACACACACATACATACATACATACATACATACATACATACATACATACATACATACATACATACATACGTACGTACATACATACATGGCCAAATAGTTCGAAGAGGAAAAGTTCGCAGGCCTCGTATATTGCACTATCACCTAATGTACGGTATACAAGTAACGATCCTAATTTTGAACCGGATCATTTGTCAATTGTGGACAAAACAGTGGACAACAGTGTTTATATCCATAATATTAGGAGCACATCAATAGTTTTTAAGAGAGAGAGGGAGAGAGAGAGAGAGAGAGAGAGAGAGAGAGAGAGAGAGAGAGAGAGAGAGAGAGAGAGAGAGAGAGAGAGAGAGAGAGAGAGAGAGAGAGAGAGAGAGAGAGAGAGACCTTTTTTGTGGCACAATGTCTGGAAATGTTACAGAAATCACTCCTTTCGAATTTTTAGAAGAACCGAGAGCTATCAGATTTGAGACGCCGCTACAGCATGCTAGAAAGGGCCGTAGTGGATCTTGAGAAGAAAGAAAAAAGGAAAGCAGAAACGCAGAGAGCATCGACATCTACCGGTAGAAAAGGACAACAGGTCGTCACACCAACAAAAATTGTCTTTTTTGAACGGTTTCAGCCAAGGTCTTCGTCATTGCCGGTCAGAACGAGGCTGATAGAGGAACTGTGTCAGAAATGCGGTTACGACAAATATTATAATGAAAATTATGGTTAATGTTTAGGATTTACGTTCAAATGACTCGTTTTAGTAATAAAAGCTAAATAATGGTTCGTCTCAACAGTCTGCCAAAAAGAACAGTTGTAGATCTTGAGATGAAAGATAGAACAAATACAAGAAGAGCAGACAACAGCGACATCCAACAACGTAAAGAACATCATTTGTTCTTCAAGAGAAATTGTTATTTTTTGGGACGATCCCATCAAGATCTTCGCCATTGTAGGGCAGATCGAGGATGACAAAAGAACTGTGTCAGAAATGTGGTTGTGAAGAATAAAATGTAACCGGGCCTTATGTTGAGGAGTTCACCAAAATGCCTCTGGGAGAGTTGCATTCAAACGTGTTGCTTTAGTAATTTGAGAATAGTATTATGGATTATAATGTAAGCATTTGTAATTTGAAAAATGGGTCCTCAGTGTACAAACGAAGATAATGAATTCATATTATTTTTCTCTGATGTTTAACGCCATATTCAATGAAAATTGCAATGAAGATGATGATTGTGTTGTGATGACAAGGGGATGAAGACCATGACGATGAAAGCACCAAAGATTATAACAAGGTTAACAACAATGATTATTGTAACTATTTAACGCAAGTATTTTGCTCACAGCTAGTCATTAGAGCGTTATCAAAAACAAAGGCAATGTCAAAACGTTTTTTGTAAATGTCCGTGTTAAAGGATTCTTGAAATCGTCATGAACCAAGTCAACTAAGCGGTGAGTTATATTTAATATAGCAGAAAGGAAACAGGTAAACGCATTATGTAAAATGAAGAATATTCTTATTTCGAGAAAATGTCCCCCAATTCCATATCAAAAATAACACACACAACCAAAACGTTTTTAAGGAAAGAAATCTGTTTTAATTACCAGCCGCCACTGTCAACCAAGTACACACACACATAGGCACGTGCGCGTGCACGCACACAAATGCACCATACTAACTATAGTGTATGTGCGTGAAATGCATGAGTGAACATGAAGCACAATAGAAAGTCTTGCAAACTTTGATAAATTTGAATAAAGTATGTATTCCACAATTGACTGGGCATTTCATAATTTAAGTATATGAAAAACACTAAATGTGACTGAAAAACTTTCTTTTCAGCATTTTTCATACAAAGTGTATGCCTGGTTTCGGGGGGGGGGGGGTATTTAGGGAAAATGTACATATTCCTAGTGTATTTCTTTGTAAAATACCCCCACCCTTGCAGGACATCATGATCAGGCAAGATCATTGGGACGTGACTTGTGTATTCAGCTACTAACAGGCAAATAGGAAACATTCATATTTAACTGCGATCCTGCTCACTTCCTGTGTTGCCGGGGCAACAGACTGATGCTTCCACCATGATCAGGGCAGATTTGTATTATATGCTACATAAACATCCATAAATAACACTTTTTCAACCAAAAGAGAGCTCATTTCTAATCAGTTTAGGCATCCTTTATGTTTCGAATGTATGTTAATACATTTTCTTGATATTATTGTATGTTTGTGTTGTTCATTTTGTTGAGAAAGTACATGTACTTTTGACCATGCTGAATGCATGGATCTGCCTTGGTGCAGGTGACTAAATCTTTTGCTCCATAGGTGTCAGAGCAGGACCGCATTTGGATATGAATACATCCAATTAATCCATTGTTTTTGTATACTCGCACACGGGTTATTGTGCCGCCTACTACTAGACTGTGGGTCAGATGAACGCAGGTATGTCTCACTTCCGTTAAGACATGTATGTAGTTTTACATAACATAAGAAATTCTATATGCACTTGAGGCATCTGATTGTTGATGACTCCCACAAACAATGATATCTTTGCAAGACACGAATAGACAAAAATATACGAAATATATAGTCATGTGAATGTACATGCATGAGTGAGAACATATTTATTATGATGTACTTATGGCATAATATTCATAAGACGTAAAATAATATCTAGATTTTTAAGATGGGGCAAATGTCCTGCAGTTACGCGCAACACGACAAGATTTTTACAGGTTCTTGTCGGGCAGTGACATAACAATAATTGTTCTCCTGGAATACCGTTTCCTCAAATACCATTTGATTGATGTTAGAATGAATTTTGTCTTGGGATGTAATATGTATATAACGCAAAGTAACGAATTAATACGTGTTTAGGATATTTGCATATACCTGGGTTGAACAAATTACGGATAGTATTGTGTTGCTATATATATATTTTGTTAATAATGACTTGTTGAGTATTGCGAATTTCACATTCCATATGTATATATTAACCAATGATGCTCACTAATGTTTTGTAGTTACTACAGGTAGAGATTTTACACGATTACGCCTATACATAACATGTCGTTTTGCAGTTTCAAATCAACTACTTCTATCTTCAAATAAAATTTGTAAGTAATATGTGAATTAATACCATTGGAGATCAAACTGTAATTATTTTTCACGTTATCATGGTCAAGTATTTTCATATGAAGCCACCAAAATGTGAGATTTAAGTCGTACAGGCATGGTGTGTTCTTAACAATTACTTAGTAATGTGAATTGGCCATGGGTTTGGAGGGAAAACTTTCCGACCATTTGTCATTTCTGTATACCTTTTTTACATTTGGTCATCAGTTGGTTACTCAAAGATTCAAACCCTCACAGCAAACCTCATACTGTGGGTAATGCGCTATACCCGTCAAATCAATTATAATGACTCTTGAAATGGCACAGGATGCCATTCATTTTTAAAGGAGTTCGTTGGCAAACAGTGCATTTTAGACCGATGGATTTCCTGTGGGGAAAAGCATCATAGTGTAAGCACACATACTTCAGGTATATGCACTTATATTGATTAAATCCATATGATTTGATTGTACACTAAACTTTTATCAAAACTTTGTATTTTTCTTACCATTACTGATTATGATTGCTGAAATGCACATCTATGCGTCGTCTATCCAAATATATCCAATTAGATTGTGTGTTTTCTGATATACACCAAGCATGAATGTACTTAATGGACTATACAAGTAAACTTTTTGCTGAAAAACACCGTGCGTGGACTCGGTGTTTCTTTCAAAGAAAATCTGAATCTGCGCACGGTGTTTTTGTTCCCTTGGTCAGTCTTAATGCATTTGTACGGCTGATTTCTTGCTGGTTGGTCTGGTCATTTTAACCCCTTCCCGCTTAAATCAGGAAAAAAGCAGTGGGCTTTTAATTGTTGATTGCTTCAATGATTTCACTTAAATTTCGTTATTGAAAAAAAAAATGTTGAGAATTGCTTCACCATGAAAAAATGCCACAGAGCCAGGTCAACAGTTTCTTCGCGTGGTTTGGCACGCCATCCCCTTTACGGAATTCTGTTGACTAACCAGAGGAGCGTAAAATTATGACCTGTAGGTAAAAACGCATTAGCCTGAATTTAACGTTTTCGAGCTTATGTCTCCTTAAAAACTGTACCAAGCACAACCAAGGTTTCCGTAAAGATAGGGTTACACAATAAAAATTACTGCAGGACGAAAATCTACCTTTGGATGTGATCAATAAAGCGTATCCTGAACAGGGCTTGGTGTTTATGTGGTCGTCTGAAATTTCTCAGCTATTATGCATTATCGAAGCTGTGGTGGGAGAAAGTTGTGCATTACATACTGAAATTTTAGAACATGGGGAGTACCGAAGCGATGACCGCAACCACGTTACACAAGGAATGCCCGGATGCAACCTTTCAGTCACAAGTAAGAGCATATAGCTGTTGAATGACCTGCATCTTAAAGTTATAATGTTAATTCAAATTGGCTTGGATTTTGCTCTACTGAGCAATGAAAGAGTTTTAAACATATGTTTGATACGAGAGGCAGCAGATACAATTCCCAACAGGGCTTTGTATATTTACCTACTGATAAACGTGCTCTAAGAGGGTTAACAACACCCCTCTAGGATTACGCGATTTGAGGCAAATTGCAACTCCCGCAGCCAACCTTATTATGGCTAAATCACCGGTACAACATACCATTTCAGTTAATGGTGTCGATCTTCAAGTGCCAAATTTTGGACTGAGTCAGCAGCTTTTCTGTGTACCTACAGGCAAGCTGGTACTTGAATGAAAGGTCTTTTTACGAGGAATACGAATATGGGATTTTTATGATAATTTGGATTAGTTTTATTTTAGTTGATCCATTTAAGACGTGATTGGCACTGAAAGAGTTAAAACCTGCACCAGAGTTACGAATAGGAGATGCCACACGTTATCGGGATATATTCTGAAAACCTGTATTATAAATCCCGACCGTGTAGCGGGAGAGATTTATAATACAGGGTTTCAGAACATATCCCAATAACAAGTGGTATCTCCTACTTGAACCATGCTTCTTTTGTCACTGAAAGTAGTTCTCATACGAAAAGCACCCACAGGGATTTAATTAAAAAAAAACTGCTGAAGAAATCCCTGGCAATGACAAAAGATGCATGGTTTAATTGTCGTGAGAGTCCTTTGGTACAGCTTGCTCATTGGTTCTAAACAAAGCTACCCCTTTGCACATGACGCAAAATTTTGAATAAATTTGCCACTCCAAAACACGGAATTCTGGACAGAGTTACTTCTGAATAACATCAAATTCGAAATTGCATCACTGTTCATGATAAGAAACACCCGGGCTACACATTCCTGTTCGTAAGATTTTAAATAAAAAGCGGCCACAATACAATTAAAGACTAAATTTAACATTGCCCCTAAATGTTTGACGACGCTTGGCTTAGATTGTATAGATTATGCTCTCGTTGTCAATTTTGAGAAAAGTCGATGTGCTTTAAAGTCGCACAACGATCCCAAATTCCTCTTCTCCGCAAAGAGACGTTTCAGTTACATACCATCATACTTATAGCTGCACAGACCACAACAGATAGTTTGTCGCTGAGTAGTTAATTTCGCATACATATGCATATGAGGACAAAGCAATCACCTTAAAAAATCAAGTAGTATTTATTTTTTTTCGTTTCCAACAGACTTTTCAAATAAAATATGCTTACAAATAAGTGCCCAAGGGTTCTGTGGTACAGCAGTATACAAAACTGTTTAATTTTTGTCTATTGGGAATCAAACTTTTGTTGAAGAACTTTGAGCAGTGTGATAACATCAGAAGATGTTATCACACTGCTCTTGGTGACAAGAATATCACATACTACCATATGTACGTTGGTACCTGTCTTATAAGTGACAGGTAATTCAAGAACGATTGTCTCAAAAGAATAAAGAAGAGAAATTACTTATTGCTCCCTTTTTATACATGTATGGATGCAAGTGACTGCATTTTCAATATCAGTAAAACATTTATAGCACTGTAAATTATCACTTCGGTTAGTATCGGCCCCGTGTGTCACAGAAATATATCATCAAAATTGCATTTCTTAATTCCTAGAAAGACCACGACCAAGTAAACATTAATCACACATCAATGTCAGCCCAGAGGCGATCATTATTTGCACAATGATAAAAAAAATGCCTCTGCGATGATAAGGCTTGTGTTGGGTCGTTCATCGTTCTCGACCCATTGGCAGACGGAACTCGTTGTTTTTCTTGTCTATGTGTCAAAAAAAAAAAAAAAAAAAAAAAAAAACCCTGCAAATTGGCACTGTGCATATGGCAAGAGACAACTTTGAGTATCTCTCCAGAGATGAATTTATGAACTATGTGGAGTTCATATACCAATGAGGTTTTTGTCAATAATTTTATTAAGATACATGTGACTTCAAGGCCTATTTTATGCCTGGTTGATGCAAACTGTGTTTATCAGGTCAATAATTTAGGTATCCTTTGTTCACATTGTTTCAGGTTAACCCTCCAACATCTAGCAACTATAAAACGGATTTCTCGATAAATATATAGCCTGAAAAATGAATGAACGAATTAAATGGATTGACGAACGAAAGGACAAATGAACAAAACAACAGAAACCGACCAAATAAAAGAGAACAGAAACATTCACTTAAAATAACTTGCACAGACCAATTATACGTAAAATACAATCCCAAAGTGTCTGCATATATGGCATGAAATAAAATCTTTTTGCAAGTAATATGTGTATTGTTTTATCAATTATCATTGTAATTCTAATCAGTATATACTCTTACTCACCACTGCGCCTATTGAGATAACGCAATTTGCTACAATTTTTATTGCAGCATTCAAAATTATTCTTGAAATATTTCTTGATATGACAATGAAAATGTTCAACCTCGGCAGTTCTTAATGTTTTTCTCAGATTAACACAAAAATCCCACAGTAAAAGGTCATTGACTTTGGGGATATGTATCCAAGAGTGGGTATGAAACATAGTTTGCAAGATTTTGTGAAAAATAATGAGTAGAATTGAAAACAAAACGAACAAAACAATATACAAATCGAAAACCAACAAACGAACAGACAAACAAACAAACAAACAAACAAACAAATAAATAAATGAATGAATGAATGAATGAATCAATCAATCAATAAATAAATAAATAAATAAACAAACAAACAAACAAACAAATAAACAAACAAACAAACAAATAAATAAATAAATAAATAAATAAATAAATAAATAAATAAATAAATAAATAAATAAATAAATAAATAAATAAAGAAATAAATTAAATAAATAAATAAATAAATAAATAAATAAATAAATAAATAAATAAATAAATAAATAAATAAATAAATAAATAAATAAATAAATAAATAAATAAATAAATAAATAAATAAATAAATAAATAAATAAATAAATAAATAAATAAATAAATAAATAAATAAATAAATAAATAAATAAATAAATAAATAAATAAATAAATAAATAAATAAATAAATAAATAAATAAATAAATAAATAAATAAATAAATAAATAAGAAACCAAACCAAGACAAATGCAACAAAACCGAAGAGAACCACATATACACCCCCAGCAGCTCGAGAAGTTAAATTCTACAATGTGCCAATGCGGAAATACCATCAACCTCTGTCCTTAGCCCCACCCCATTTGTACGCACGTCGTGGTTTTGTTGCCTGGTAACAGTTTGGTTGATAGAATGCGATTTGATTTTGGTACAGTGAAACCTCATTATAACGACACTCAGACATCAGACATAGTCAATATAATGACACAAGTTTCCATAGAAAAAATTGCATTTTCTTTGTTAGTTGAACCATTTATCTGGCATATTCAATTGTCTGACACTTTTAGGGAACAGATGGTGTCATTATAACAAGTTTTCACTGTACCAGCAACACACGATGTTCATCCAGAACTTTTGAAGGTGTCATGATGCCATTTACTTTAGGAGTTGCCTGACAGACATCCCTTCCATCAATTATAAACTTGATAGCATCAGTTTGACACTTGCAGCAAATTTCCCAGATATGGCTACTTTTTCTATCCTCGTTAAAGAAATAAAGTATATTATTGTTATTTCCCAGATGTGAAAGTGCAGGGTGAATATGGCACATTTATAGTCTGTGGCGTCATCAGAAGAACTGGGAAAGATATTTGCTTCACATCGCTAGGTGGGAGGTTTAGGGGGCGGGGGGGGGGGGGTTGGTTGGTTGGTTGGAGGGATCGTGGGTTGTGTCATGAATGCCAACGACGGTATTTGGCATGTATTGTTATGGAAGTATATTTCCATTGTGAACTGTTTATTGGCTCCCGTATGGTTCCCTATATTGATACTCTGAGATACCAGCCAAGATCCGTATGACGTATGGTTTTTCCCGTGACGTCCAGGCAGTTCGCATTTTCGGGGCATTAGCTGTCAACTCTTAAGAGGGTGCTACGGGTGTTTTTATTGTACCTGGTTGTTAATATTCGATTCCATAAGTAACTGATCGCTTGCCGTGAAAGACTAGTTTCTTGAAATTTTCTGGCTTCTGAATAAAGTATGTAATTTTAAGCCGCTTAACCATTTTTTAAAGGACATACGAGCAGTACTCCATTTACCCCCTCATCTTAATCGCCACGGATCTAGAACACTCTGTTACAATAAGTATGCGATCGATCCCTGCGACTACGGGCAAGTGCCAGCATGACAGTGACGGTGGATTATTATGGATCACAGCTCCTGAACGTGGTCATAAAGGCGTTGTGCTCAAGTGTCTTCCATCAGAAAGTATTGGCATAGGAGTTGTTGCCTCATTGACTACAATTCCAGGTATCCATGTACGCAGTGGTCTGATATCGGCCCGAAAAACACGCTTGTATAAAACAAACTACGATGGATTTTTTAGAGAAAAGGGTGATTCGAAAGTCAAGGCAGTGTATGGAAAATTGCCTCGAACTGAATGATGATTTCTTTGATGATCTTCTGTCAAGTGGACTTTTCACAGAAGAAATGGTGCGGCAGGTGAAAGTAAGTACTCCGTTTGATGACCTTTGATGCTTGGTTTTAAGAAGTGTCTATCTCAGACGGCCACTCAAAGGCACCTTGCTAGTGGGTGGCTTTTCGTCGGGGGCAGCGGTAGGGTGTAGGGGGGGGGAGGTGGATTGCAAGGGGTGAGCCAGTCTATATTCACAGCAGGCAGTTGGACCCACAAATTTGTGAGGAGACCCTGTGATCCTTACCAAAGAGTAAACAGCGATAACCCGTGAATTATATAATGTCTGGTCCACACGAAAAGGCACACACATAAAAGAAATGGTAATGAATTATTCAAAATGGACCCAGGGACGAAAACCACATTTTACATAATCACATCACAATAGAAAGCCAATGCATGGGTTAAGAATTTAATTAAAGTATATACCATTCATTGTAGAGTCACTTTCTTCGATACTTTCGATGTTCTCTTTATACTAGTCAAGAATTCCGGTAAAGTGTCGTTTGGTAATTTTGCTTGCTTTTGTTTTTTGTTTTTTGTTTGTTTGTTGTTGTTGTTTTTTTTTTTTTTGTTTGTGTGTGTGTGTGTGTGTGTGTGTGTGTGTGTGTGTGTGTATGGTTCAAACTAGTCCTCCACGATCATATAGGCATTTAGCCCACAACACGTTTATCCTGTTCGCTGTTTTCCTAAAAAAAAACAAAACAAAAAACAAAAAACGTTGCTGTTGTAACTAATAATCTTACTAAATGTTACAAAAGCTACCAATCACGAAAATTCGTGTACTTTCATAATAAGACATTAAATATTACGTAAGTAAGGCAGATAGTTGATAAATGAATAAGGAAGAAAGATAGATATAGGTACACTAAGAAATATCTGAATATCTGACAATTTATTTGGCGTCTGGTCCCCGACGTCTATTTCTTATCACTGTAAGAAATTACATATTGTAGGAAGTAAACAGGTTGGTAAAAATACAGAATGTAATTTTTTAAGGCGTCTCTTTACCTAACATATTTTCTGCCAAAGAATCTGCAATACCTACGATACAGCTGACGACTGACTTTTACTTTATTTCAATAATAATCATATAATTAGGGAAACACAGAACTCTTCAGATCCGGCACGAACGTTTCACTTTCTCTGTCATAAATAAATCTGGTAGATGTTTCTTTTGCATCTCCCATGCAACTGTGGAATAATTTGCCTTTCGACATTCAAAATTTTCAAGAACTACACCAGAGGACCAAGAATGTCAATAAACTATTCTACACAAGCCAGATAAAGTTTGCTGTATCTCACGCAAGCTTGCACATAAGTGCATCAACTTGAACTCAGATTTGTTTAACTCTTTCAGTGCCTGCGACTGAAGTCGACCTACTTGGAACCAATATTCTGTGTTATAATAAAGGTACTACATTCATGTTCCTTGTAAAACGGATTTCCATTCAAGTACCAGCATGCCTATAACTCATAGAGTTAATAGTCCTGGTCAATGCGCCCAATGCGCTCCCAGAAAAGCTGTTGACTCAGTGCAAATATGGCATTGAGTGAGTTAAAGAGGGCTGTACAGAGCCTCCTAACTTTGTCCTTAGTCGTGGCAGTGACTCTACTTTCACTGTTTTAATATTCTTTACATACTACTTCTGCGACTGCCTCTACTAATACTACCAAACCGGCTAGTGACGTTACAATGTTGACACTTATGATGATGATGATGATGATGATGACGACGACGACGACGACGACGATAACAATATCAATAATGGCAGCAGTATTAACATTAATGATAATACGAATGATAAAATTAATACAAATAATGTTGATAATGATAAGGACAATACTAATGATAATCGTAGTACCATTCATTAGAAATTGCAATTCTAATGCGGGAAAGCGATAGATAATAGAAGATGAATAAAAAAATACAAAACAAAATAGAAACTGAAAGCCAGACAGACAAGTACCAGTTACGCAGGTCCTGGTGCATACATCATCAGCCCGTTGTATAAAGCGAAGGCGTACTTAAACTTTGTGCTGTCAGCGACATCGGTTGTAGTGTATTCACGGGTAGTGAATTATACTACCCGGGTTCCCGATAGCTGGTATTAAAATTACCCTGATACCCGTTCGGCTACCCGCTTATTTTAAAAAGAACAGAATACTTCGATTTTCACACAATAACCATTTATTGATCAGGTACTTTATGGGAAACTGCATGTTGACTCTGTAATAGCGCCTTGCCCACTATATTCAAGATTTCAATAAACGTACTATTTAATGTTTGTATTTCAACTACCGAAAATATTTCCATACTGAACTTCAAGTACGCTTGGGATTAGGTGGCGATGCCTTGGCGCTGGTGACCAGTGAATGACCTACGTTCGGGCGTTTTCTCAGTCTGCAAAGAACAAAGTCACCAAAAAGGAATGGTGTTGTGTGCATGGATTTTCGAAACGGTCTAGAATTGCACAGAATTAGAAATGTTGTGATGTATCTGGTATCATTAGGATATAAAGTTGCGAGTATCTAAGTACAAGTTTATTACACGGGTACCCAAACATACTGAGTTTTGCGGGCGGTTACCCGGTCAGTACACTAGTCCGGCGCTGTCTTAATAAAACTCAAAATTGTGAGGCGTTGTCCATGGTTGTGTCGTTGTGGTGTGAGGTTGCCCTTACGTAATTCATCCCAATTGTTGTTTATGTGTTAAATATGGTTTTACTTTGTACCATCATTGTGTATAAGAGGAATTAATAAAGGGCTCAAGCTATTTCATTTTATATATTCTTTAAATGCGTTAAAATTAAAAAAAAAAATGTTAAGATCAGTCGCTGTAATGTTAGAGTTCTCAAGAATTTAGACCGATGATATTTTTTGAAATTCCGAAGATTGCTGTCAGGTATGGCCAGATAAAGGAACTAAATGTCGAACATACTTTCAGAATACCTATGTCGACCTTTTGCTGACATGCGTATGGATAACAAAGCGCACACAAACTAGACCGTAAACACAAACAATGTTGTCAAGTGTCTCTCCAAAGGGAGGTCATCTGTGTGTGCTTAGGGGATTTGTCAACGCAATCATACGACACAATGGACTTTCAGTTGTTTAACAATCTTAGCCAGACTTGAAGTTTATAGACACGATAATTTATTGAGTGACTTCAGTTGCTTACATAGACCTGAGTACAAAAACTGTACCTCCTTTTATCTGCTGTCCTCTATTGACCCTCCCCCCGCAATCGCCACATTCAAATCAAAAAGAGGCCGGGCTGGCTGGCCGTTGTCTTAGATGTCAAACACCGGTGTTGCAGGGTATAACTGACGCTCACCTGTGACCCATCAAGTCTGCGTGTATCTACCTATTTGTAACCCTCACCTTATTTTGAATTTGTCTTGATCAGTCCGTGCAAAGGGTTGGATTATTGGTCATTGCAATGCTGTCAGAAACACTTGGAACTCTGCAATGTGCGTGTGACCACTAGTCATGCAGTTATTGTTATGCATTGAAGTCCATGATGCCAGGACATAATACGTCCTCATTAACACATTCATTTGCACAGGGAATACCCTCACTTTTAGGCACAATTCTGACCAGTATAAAGGTGTGAGATTTAAACCAAAGCATGCGGTACTTTGGAGTAAAGCTCGAAATGTACAACGTAGTCGAAAAAAGCAAAGAAAAAAATAATAACAATAACAATAATAATAATAATAATAATAATAATAATAATAATAATAATAATAATAATAATAATAATAATAATAATAATAATAATTAATAATAAAATGAAGGCTAACTTTCCACAAGAATGGCTTCTCGTGTATTTCATACTCGGTTGGCTGTATTATGTGCTAAACTTTATATGTACATTACCATCGGAGAAAACATATGTAATGAAGCGATAAAACAGCAAATGATGCTTAGTATATACCTCAGGCAGTCACATTAATTGTATTTGACATTCTGAGTCTAGCGCTAAACATATATATATATATATATATATATATATATATATATATATATATAATAACAATAATAATAGTTTATTGAGCCTCCGCGAACGGAGAAATTAAAATACAGATCAATGGAACATCGAAATAATATCACAAATCACAATATCTCAGAAAATCATAATTCACATAACTCAGAATGTACATATAAGCATGATAATAAAAGAAAATTAAGACACACGGACCAACATAAGTATGTAACTATAAACAACACCAAATTAAAATACTTAAAAATGTCATCACCTTCAGGTCCCATTTAGCAGGAGATGCAGACCGGGCCCGGTCGCGCCTGGCTACCCATCGGGTCACGCGCCGGCATCGAGCCAGCCCATGACCCGCTGAGCAGCCGCGGCGCCCAAACCGCGGCGCCCAAGCGTGTGTGTGTGTGTGTGTGTGTGTGTGTGTGTGTGTGTGTGTGTGTGTATAATTACAACTTTTCTGGTCTCTGCAGATATATTAGCATTTTCAAAAATCTTTTAGTAGCACAATAAAATACAGCAGGGCTTTCAGAAAACCTGTGCTCAGTAAATCTACGATTGATTCACTGAACATCACTTTAATGTGATATTGTACACTCAAAGGCGATCCAGAGAAATGGACTGGATAATTACCCTTGCGTATTAGCCAATACTAAAGCCGGACTGACCATGTTTCAATAAACACTTACCAGCCATCATCTTATTATTAAAATTGAAGATCAATAACACTCGGCATTTTCACCTGAATGTACTGTAGTTGGCGAAGCCAATGTATTATTCCTGCTAACTGCGCAGATAATTCAGTTGGTGGTTCTGAATGTGAAATCGAACTATACAAAAACTTTGAATAACTTTAAAATAGAAAAACGCACTAGTATATGTTGAACGAATTAAAGCACCTATGCTATTTCTTCGCTATTCGCCAGGTGGTTTCAAAGTATCTGCATTTTCTAGAACAACTCCACAATGATCACAAAATTATAGAAGAATTTAGGGCTCAATGGCATAACTAGGTTATTTCATAATTCTGATCCTGGTCATATCCTAGCCAAATTTGAGAATGATCTGGAAAAGACTCCAGAGAAAACTATATGTGCATGTGAAAACTAAACAAAACAGAGCCGCCTGGTGAACAGAGCAACGCCATTGGATGACCAGAGAGCAAAAACGAATCCACGATATTTGAAGAGAATCCAGCCTTATGTTCTCGGCAAGAAGTCGAAATTTACAGAAGCACAGCCAACCCCCCCCACCCCCCCCACCCCCCAAAAAAAGAATAAATAAAATAATAATCAGCGACCGCCATGTGTCTTGAAGTCACACAAATTACGATTCCCACCGTAGGATCAAGTATTTATTATTTTAAGATTCTTGCTTGTTGCCACCGATATTATTTCATATTTTTCATCCGCAATTAAAACAGTACATCGTAACGGAGCTGACTTTTTCACAGAAAGAGCCATATCCAATACATACATACCAGAGAGGTGGATTGACATGCACTTCCCTGATACATACATACATACATACATACATACATACATACATACATACATACATACACACACATACACACACATACACACATACATGCATACATACATACATACATACATACGTACGTACGTACGTACGTACGTGCGTGCGTGCGTGCATGTGTGCGCACGCACGTACATACATACATACATACATGTACGTTCCTGAACATCTGCTTTCTTTTGATTTTCAGAATGAAAGGATGTCTGTGGCAAGGTATACCAGGTTTGTCGATCTGCTGATGAACACCACTCCAAACGCATTTGAAATGTTCTGTGGTGTGATTGTCAAAGACTATCCCTGGCTGAGCAAAGAGTTGATGGCAGATCTTAACGCAGAACGAGGCTGCCTGCAAATCGACCCGGATGTGGAAAAAGAGGCAGCCATGTTAGTTCATAGGTGCGTAAAGTGTAAATATACAGTAATTATCCAAACACCTTAGTCTCTCAAAAAAAAAATATTGGCTAAACCACAAAGAGTCGGTTGGTGAACCTTCACCCCCTTTGTACGATGTCTTTGCATTTATTTCGTCAAACATATATTATAAAAAATAAAGCGGCATAGTGCATAGACCTTACCGGTACTGATAATGTTAAACGCTGTCTATTTCAGGATTTTAACCAATGTTTACGCTTCACAATGTCTGACACGTTAACCATGCAGTGTTCCGTGAATATGACACCGTAGATTCGTTAAGGATGTAATATCGTTATAATCTTTGTTATGACGTCATTAACACGGTGGTACTTCTCAGCTGGTAGTAATGACTAGGGATAAAATCAAAACAGTAATTCTAATGATATGTCTGGCGTCACTTCCTCATTTATTTGCTGATAAGACCGATATGGAATCATCCTTATTAGATAAAGCCTGTAGTTTTCTATTCAATTTCCGTTGACACTTTCGCTGAAAGAAATATTCCCTTTGTTCTAGTTCGGTATCAAGTCACCTTTCAACAGCAAAATGGGCATATAGAAATGGAGCACGTTAAGAACCTTTTCATTATGTTCACCGAGTCTCATTTGGCGTGTCTCTGGGCTGCGAATAAAACGCCCATGTGCTTTCTTTCATTCTTTCTCTTATACACACCATAGATCGTCGAACACACACGCACGCACGCACGCACGCACGCACACACACACATATATATATTTATATATATGTGTGTGTTTGTGTGTGTATAAGAGAAAGAATGAAAGAAGGCATATGGGCGTTTATATATATATGTGTGTGTGGGTGTGGGTGTGTGTGTGTGGGTGTGTGCGTGTGTGTTTGTGTGTGGGTGTAATTCTAAACATGGACTAATGGTTTGTGTGTTTTATGATTTACACATAAAAGCTTGGCAGTATACTCATTCAGATTTGTTATACAGTTTGCATTGAATGCTTTACATACTAAAGATTAATTTCTGAACATAAAATGCTTCATGCACCGTATTTATATCTTGCAGGAAGTTTGGCACGAGCAAGCGCCTTTGCGAAACAGATAAAAAAGATATAACAGAATTAATTGCGCTAAAGATCCAGATATCGAAAGAAGAATGGAAGAGAGAATTGAGCATGGTACGAGATGACCTTGAACTTCAGATCAAGGCCAATAAAAGCAAGGACCACAAAATTAGTCGTCTGCTTAGTACTGTGAAGAAATTTACTAAAGATAAACACACTTCTCTTTGTGTCAATGCACATGACATGATAACAACGACAGAAACGCTAACTTTATCGGAACAACATTCAAATATGGACTTAGCGGATAAACTAACTTACGAAACAAAGAGGTTACTCACAAAAGTGGATAAGTTGTTATCGCGCAAGGATATGCTGGCTGGCGAACGGGAGAAATGTCTGCGGATGTTGGAGGTCAATGACGATCGAGTTCCGTTGGACGAGGCTCTAAACACGACTTTAAAACAACTGAAGTATATGGATGAAAGCGGCACCTTTGAAGGGACAGATAGTGCAAAGAAGCTAAGAGGAAATTTGGTCAAACGACTCAACAAACGAGTCACTGATCTGGAAACAGAATTATCTGAGAAAGAGGAACAAATAAAAGAACTTGAGAGCAAACTTGCCAACATATCAACATGTGACTCACCAAGTGTGTCAGCCAAAGACTTAAAAGAAAAAAAAATGTGGTCCAGAAAATTGATGGAATAAGGTTTGAAAAGAAACTGTCAAAAAACCCGTCACAATGTAGGTTACGTCAAACTAATAATAAGTGCCGTTTCGACCACTTTAATTATTTATTTTTCTTCATTTTGCATGGGAAGACATCGTGCAGAGAATGCAAAGCGTTTGGGGGGCTGACTCTGTAGCGTTGTGTATCCAGGGCATATTATTCACATCATATTTGCCTACAGTATATTTCAGACAAGGAGAGTGTATTGGATTGCCAGGGACTTCATCCTTGACTGTACCATCAAAAGCAGTTACATACTAGAAACGAAGATTTGCTTCACAGCAAATCTGCCTGGGTGGCTTCAAATTCAGAACAGGTTGAAATGCTGCACTTTGCCATTATGCAACATAAACTAAATTTTGTGTATTACACTAATTTCCACAAATTAGAATGCTACAATATTGGTCCTTGGTTTATTGGATGTAGCCATGTCACAAACTTATAAAGTGAAGTTTGAATGTCACTATTGTCTGTAAAACTTCTGAAGCGATTCAAAACTTTAATTTTGTGCATCTGGCTGTTTGCATAAATTTAAATCCTACAACTTTGGTTTATGGTTCCTTGGATGCGGCTATGTCACATACCTACAGATATAAGTTGGAGTGAAACCTCTCTGTATAATAGTTTTGAAGTTATTCAAAGATTTAGAGTTCTTGTAGTCATCTTATTTGCATAAATTAAAAGTGTACAATTTTGGATCATGGTTCATTGGACGCAGCTGTGTCACAAACCCATAAATTGAAATTGGAATGGCACCTCTATCTATAATAGTTTTGAAGCTATTCAATATCTAAATTTTGCATATTCATCTAGTTTTTGGATAAACTAAAAACCTACAACTTTAGTTTATAATTCATTGGATGCGTCTTTGCCACGAACATACAAACTGAAGTTTGGATGGCATCTCTATCTATAATAGTTTTGGAGATATTCAACTTTAAATTTTCCAATGCCCCTTATTAGAATAATTTGAAATTCTACAACTTTTATATACTGTCCATTACATTGGCAGGTTTCACAAACCTTTATGTGCCCCTAAAATTGTGTGTCTATCTGCAATAGTTTTGAAGATATGGAGCATTTAAATTTGCACTGAGAATGCACTGTACCTTAAGGACAGGTAAGACACCAAAAATAAATCCCACTTTAGTCAATCCTAGCTCGAAATGTTTTTGAGTCCAGTCATCACCTCTTTCAAATTTTCAAAACAGAATAATTCATCACAAGTGGGTTCCTGTTCAAGGTGATGCCTGTTTAGCAGACCCAGGGTCTTTGACAATTGGATAGGGACCCTTAACCACCAGCCACATACAAACATGGCCTGACAGTTACCCAAGCAGGAAAATGCTGCTGTGATCAACCTGCCTCCCCCCCCCACCCACCCCCCCACACAGCTGTGCAAAAATGCATGTCCAGTGATAAGGCAGGCCCCATGAGACTCATTAAGAGCACTGTAGGTAGGCTTGCATATTCAGTGGACCCTGTCTAAAACCTGATCTTCAGCCAATCAGCAGTGAGCAGAACTGTTTTGTAGCTACACTGGACCCAAACATGGGGTTCCCTTAACAGGGTTTGCATGGTGATTGTGAGCTTTTTTGTGCAAAAAGCACTGCGTGATGATTGTTCCATTCAATACGTCGACATGTGAATCTCACTTGTCATTATATATAATTCATGATTATAATCTAAACTAGTTTGTGCCAATGTAACAAATCATTTTATATACAACAGAATGTACCCCCTTTGCCCCGTTTTACCAGAATATATTCAGACAGTTACCATGGCAAAAGAGGTTCAAACTTGACACATTTACTTGCATTTCTAAAACTTTTGTTCAATGTCCATTGACAGATGTCTGAAACCTACATGTGTAAGTTCGATCCTTGTGTCTATCAGCAATAGTTTGGAAGATATGGAGCTTTTAAATTTTGAATTGCCCCTGATTTGCATAATTTTAAACATCATGACTATTACAAGTGAGGTGATAATTTCACTGGTAGGTCAGTCACCATGGCAAGTTCTGGGGTTGTCGGAAGCGTAGGGTCCGAGAAAAACTCCGGAGAAATCTGGTCGTAAAAAAAGAAAGAAAGAAAGAAAGAAAGAAAGAAAGAAAGAAAGAACGAAAGAAAGTGAGACAGAAAGAAGGAAAGAAAAAAGAATTCTTGAAAAAACAAAATGTCTGGGTTGGCACCCAGACATGAATATAAACATTCCTGAGACAAAACTGAAGAAACTACCATTTAATAACGTAAATACACGATATATATATATATATATATATATATATATATATATATATATATATATATATATATATACACATATATATGTATATATATATATATATTTATATATGTATATGTGTATGTATATGTGTATATATATATGTATATATATATATATGTATATATATATATATATATACATATATATATATATATATATATATATATATATATATATATATATATATATATATATATATATATATATATATATATATATATGCACACTGTACCAGTTCACGACAAGCTCAGCAGTGCGGTTTGTAAAAATGCAGCACAATACGCCACTGACCATAGATAGGAAATTTATTGTTATAAATCAGAGACTTCAAGTTCTAAGCTGTACTTCCATTATAGTAAAAGCCAAACAAAGTTTTTTTTTTCGGCGAATGCGGTTGGTTTGTGCAAGACTTGTCACTTCAATTCTGGTGACATGTATATATATATGTGTGTGTGTGTGTGTGTGTGTGTGTGTGTGTGTGTGTGTGTGTGTGCGCGCGCGCGTGTGTGTGTGTGTGTACATGTAATACATATACATGTAGCAGCTGGGGAACAAAATATTCCAGGTAGGACAGAAAGTGTCCCTCCATTCATACATCAGGCCAAGATTGGAGGGGCCCAGTTATTCCAAGACAGAAAGACCCCTTTATTATGCATGTAAGACAAAGGGGCCGAAATATACCAGAACAGAAAGACAATTTCAATTGACACTGTACTGAATTAAATTATCCTATTTGAGAGTCCCAAATATTCCAGAATAGAAAGACACCTTCCCATAATATACCTATAGTATTTGTTCCGTAGTAAAGGTACAGTTATAGCAAATATTCCAGCATGATCCGTTTTATTTTCATTGAGTGAATAAAACTCAATATATGGCGATACATGTGCAAGTCATATTAAGTGCTGATAATATATAGTGATCGGGTGAAATGAAGAAACAAAAGTGAAACTAGAAAATAAATAAATAAATAAATAAATAAATAAATAAATAAATAAATAAATAAATAAGTAAGTAAGTAAGTAAGTAAGTAAGTAAGTAAGTAAGTAAGTAAGTAAGTAAGTAAATAAATAAATAAATAAATAAATAAATAAATAAATAAATAAATAAATAAATAAATAAATAAATAAATAAATAAATAAATAAATAAATAAATGTTTATCATTTGTATTCGGAGCCTTGAAGAAAAATCCTGCTGAGTAACTGGCATGCATCCCCATTAAAATCAAGCCTGATTACACATCGAAAAATGAAGGTTTTTTTGGTTCCGTTGTGATTATACATTATACAATCTTTGATTTTTTGTTTATTTTAATGACAGGTGCCAATCATGACTGATATTTAAGCATTCATGATAAAAATGGGACAAAGGCCATTATATATGTATTATGCATGGACCAAAATCTCATTTTTCTAATTAATGTCAGGGGGGTCAAAATATTCGCGGGGGGGGGGAGGGGACTTTTGTTTGGCAAACAGAAGGGCCTCGGGGGGGGGGGGGGGGAGTATTCTTGGACACCAGTAGAATATGTCTTTAGGCAATGACATATGCAGGCCTTTCATTGGTAACACGTCAACACTCCGCACGATTACACCCCTAAATGTTAGGCTGTAGATAAAGGTAACACAATACCACTATTCTGGAGCATTGTCCACGGCAGACATTTTGTTGGGCTACAGTGGAATTATTATTGACTGAGAGGATTTGTTCTTTCTTTTTTCCTTCGCAGGCTCAATGGTCGAAGTAGACTCAGATAAACGCAGACGTCGAAGAACTATTAGGGGATCACCGTTGGAGGAACGCCAAGCAGACTAAAATATCGTTTTGTGTCTGACCGTTGCCTAAGGATGAATTTGCCTTTCTGATCTCATCATTATTGTTCTATTTCAAGATAACTTCATGTCATTTACTTTCCTCTGGTCGATGCATCTCCAATAAAAATTAACCCCCATACAGTCTGCAAGCTCCTGCGTTCACGGAAGGTATAATTAGCTGAATGAGATATTAAGTTTGATGGGCCCGATCCAAGAGAAAATGTTGAAATTTACCAGCATTAGCTGCAAGCGATATTAAGATAATTTTGCCATACTGCATAGTTCGTTATCTTGTTCCCATTAGCATAAGAACACCAGACTGGGTGTTGTCACTGTGCGCGCCCGCTCATTGATTGACCATGATGAAGTGGCTACTCCAAGGAAACATATTTTGTCGTTGTTAGGGAGTGTGCATAATTATGAGGACGTTCTTTGGGCAGAACAGACTTCCAAGGTGACAAAAATAATTGAAATAGACGCTTTCAGATCTCACTGGGAGCTAATCGAGAAGCGTCAAGCGTCCCTGGTATTTAACAGTGTTACTGGTCGTCAGCGTGTCCTCTCATCAGAGGGTCACGTGTCATACACTTTGTAGGTGCTCTGGGTTTATCAAGGAGAATAGGGGGTATTCATAACTAGGTGTGATCATGTGCTGCCCATTATCATACAGACAGAAACCTGAGAGGAAGCAGGGCAGATTCGTCTATTTTGTAGGGCAAAATGCGCTCTGTAATAAAAAAAAATCCAATGGGTGGAAGCAAAGCCCTAAGAAAGTTCTTCACATGATTCGACACGTAAAAAAAATGCTTAAAATTTTCAGATTTTTTCACTTGTTCGGCAGAAAAAGCATAATTTTGGGATCTTTCAGTAACAAAACTAATTGCTGGGGGGGGGGGGGTACCCTCAGCATGGTGGAGGCAGAGTTCTGTTGCCTTCCGACGTAATTAGAAAGAACAGGTCTGCAGTGACTTGTGAATTCCTCCTTTTGTTGTTCGGGAATAAAAGCCGTTGATATAAAATAACTAACATGCACATGTTGATTCCGATTGACAATTTTTTCTTTCAAGCAGGAAGAAAATATGAACATTAGTTTTGTATCAGGTACATGTGCATTAAGCACGTGAAACAAACATCTAATATCCATTTTGATTGGAAACGACCTGTCCACCTAGTTATGGACATTGCAGGTAAACCAGTAAAGCAGTCAGCTCCAAAAATAGAAATAGAGTCGAACCTGTCTTAACGGCACGCCAATGGAAGTTGCTGAAAGTGGTCGCTTATGGCAGGTGGCCTTTTAGGATCGTAATGCCATAATGTGCCTGTAATGAGCTTGTATGATACGGACAAAAGGAAGACTGAGATAATGAAGTAAAATATAATAGAAAGCAGGTCACATGTTACAACATGGAAAGAAAAGAGGCCAAGTTCGATGGGACCGTGTCCCAAACATTTTGTGTTTGCATTGGGGTGAGAATTTTTGGTCGTTTGTGTTGTTTAAGCCACCTCAGACAATGTCGTCTTATATGTACAAGAGGCTTTAATCTGTTGGCCATTTGTTTTAAACAAAATACGTTTAAACCTATGCTGACATTCATTCACTGTAAGCGACCATTGCGACATCTCGTGGTGAAATGGTAAAACAAGACAAGCATCTGCCGCGCACTGAACTGAAGGGCGGGTGACATCTTAAAGGCAGGTATAATATAGAGTAAAAATGCTGGGGGTCGATGAGAATGGTCCCTTATGTCAGGTGGTCGCATACGAGAGGTGGGTGCATTGGCAGGTTTTTCTGTACCTACAAAACTGAACGCAAATATAATGACAGCCCACTAATTATTGTGAAAAAAGCCCTAACCGCAAGACATTCAGGATTTAATTAAAATTTTTGGTAAAAAAGCAAAATGCATTGAATCTATAATTCTCTCTTTATGTTAAAACTAGTTGATCCTCAGTTTTCAGTGCTGTAGCCCTTGCCTTGCCCAAGTTTTCGCATTTTAAACGGCAAAATGACCTCCATTAAGAACACAATAGGGTACTGTGGTTAAGATAAACACAAGATAATTCCAAAAAGCCACGCAGTAAACTCAGTGCTCTGGATAACTGTGTACTTATTTTATCGGGACAGCTCATACGCTAGAAGCATGAACCTTTCACCCGGTGAAGTATGTCATTAATCTGATTCATCTTGATGTTTACTTTACACGTGAAACTTGTGGGTAACCAAGATAACTTGCTATACCTGAGGCCAAGAACGGAAATATTGAACAACATCGTGACTTTGGCAAGCTCCCCAGTACACTGATGATGGTTGGTCATTGTCAGATAAAAGATTAGGTGTGATAAGTTTTCCCGTATTTCATGTATATCTACTTCAACCATTATTACATCTGATGTATTGACGACCAAGTCCGAGATTACTATCGCTCTAAAGTATGGAATTGGAGGAAATATATTCATAAGCCGCAAAAAAGCCTCAAGTATTTCAGTTTTTTGTTCCATTTTACCCAAATGACTATTGAATCATGCGCTGCCAGCTTTAAGCTGTCGGACATTTGCAACATTCCAAAATACATTTGTGCAGTATACCTTGCGAAAATTGGCCAGTTGCATGCAAACTGGATACTTCGTGGTCCACGATGCAAACATGCGTCACAGCTCAAGACAGGTGCCTAGGAGGGCGCCATCCAGTCCATGAGGTTACCTGATTTTTCTTGTCATAAATAGTGGGGCAAGAGGCTGCGTGTAATCCTCTTGTCCATTGGTGCCACCCGGTGCTCGCCTTTTAGGCACATGCGTTTAAAAGGGCAGACAATACGCATGGGCAAGGCAGACGGTGCTTAAGGGCATCACTACAAATGCTTTATGACTCCATCCATCTTCAGAAAAGCAAGAAAAAAAGCTAGACAATTGGCCTTGTTGAACCACCTTGGACGTCTCATCTAAGTGCCACTTCGCTTTTTTAAGGACTTCCAATTGATACTCTGCTGGAAAGAGAAATATGCCTGGTTCTGTCTTCGATGTTGCGAAGGTTCTCAACTGGGAACCCTTCCGGAATATAGTTGATGTGAAGTTGAAAATCATACAATTCGATTGGTTCTGAATAAGACGTCGTAGTATCTGTTATAAAAAGGTGAAGCAGTCACTTTAGACCTGCATAAACCTACTAAATCCAGTATTGAGAGCTTCATGAATCCGTCACCAGCGGCTAAAAGTTTAACAGACATATATTTCCATGTAAATACATTTTATTGAAAAACAGATGGGGGATAAGGTAAAGCATATATATATATATATATATATATATATATATATATATATATATATATATATATATATATACTATACGTGACCAAACACAGGGCAGTACAATAACAAGAACAAACACGAACAAGCCATACCTGTTCTTATATGATATTGAGAATATAAACCGCCATGACTTTTGCGTCACTTCTCATTACCATTTACTTGTGGACTCACCCAAAAGGCAAGGTGCGTGGATTCTGGTGATCAGATTCTCTACCTTAGTCTAGATTTGTTCGTCGTACCGAGTAGTTGGGGCAGGTTTGGTGTCAGAAAGGTTGACTGGTTTTCGTAATATTTGTAGTTACCATGGGTGACCATGCATCTCAAACACCGGGCTTAGCTTAACCAAAACATTACCGAACCCGGTCATGGAAGTTCCCGGACAGACGCTCGAAGTGCTCGACTCAAGTTGAGGGCGAACAAGACCACCGCAGTCCGCCTTGCATTTCCCCATGCTAATATTAATGTTGAGTTTGACATGGCGGGGGATGGGGATGGGGAGGGTGTGGGGTAGAGATGGACACAGCTCAGGCGACCTGTCAGCACAGCCGGTTTGTTTGTTTGTTTGGTTTTTTTAGATAAGACGAACCGGCTCAAAAAATTCAAGAAAAGCACAGCAAATAGACTTGATCAAGTCTCACTGTACTGTCTTCCGTATTTTATTTAAAATCAAATTCATTGCAAAATAATTTTTTAAGTAAACACACGTCGTAGCCTTATTGTGTTATAATACAGGTAGGCCCCTAAACCTAGCTAAAAATGGAACGTGTCTATAACCAGATAACATTGACTCCAGATGATTAGCGCCGGGCGGTCTGCACTGTGTTTCTTATCACACAGACAAGCAGAGCGGTCATAAGGCACCCCTCTTCAGAAGCTGTTAATTGAGCTACTGTGTAATCAAGGATTAATTGCAGTGCACCGCGTCAGGCGGCGGGCGTCCAGTGACTGGTTTCAGCAGCTGGAGGGAGACGGTCAGCTTTGTCTCGCTTGAGTGGCCAGTGACTAGCCATGCATTCATCGAAGACCACTTTCCATTCAACCTTATCAAAATGATAATGGGATTAGAACTGACTAGGACTCAATTAGTCAATAGCTGGTACTGTTGAAACCGGCACGGCGGCAGTGTCGATCAGTTAAAAAAATTGTATGACAGTAGGACCTGCTTAATAACACCGTGAAGTTGGCATGATATTATACAGTTAACTTTGTGGAGGGGAAAATGTATCGCACTTCTGGGTGGGACCTCGGGATGGGAAAATACGGACATGCACCAGGGACTTGTGCAAGTCCACACATCAAACGGTTTGAGCAGACGGCTCGGGATTTTCTCCCAAAATATGTTATACCACAGATAATGGCCTAATGTTGCCTAGCTATTCAATACAAGTTGACAGGTATTAACTTTTTTTTAATATGTTAATTATCGTGTTTATTATGTTGCTTATTAAATGTCATGCGTATATAACTGATTAACTGTTGGAATGCGTACCGGTCATTTCAACAGGAGTTTGTGTACAAGCAACCACTGCCTGCATTTATTGCCTACTGCTTGCAGTTTTCGGATACGTGAACTCCTGAGAAGTCGTTGGCATCAAACGTTTCTGTTACCAAGGGTAAGCGCAGGTACAAACTTTGCAACAAAATGTATGGAACAGGCAACCTCATGAAACATCTATCTACTGTCCACCATGCTGAGCTTGCGTAGGAAAGTCCGGAGTCATCGCATAAAGATTTGTCTGTTCTGCCGTACTTCTGAGTGCAAACCGAGCAATCCTACAACAGGAAGTTTCCTAAGGTGGTCTTTAAATTAACAGTCCATCTGCGAGCACGTAGGAAACAAATACTATTGCCGACAAACGTCTAGCAACCGATTAAACAAAATTATGACTTTTTGCATATCAATTTAAAGAAAATAAAGTGATAAACCTGTGGGGAGTGTAAGATCAGAACAGAAATATGGCCTCAGGTGTTGGGATAAATGTTAAAATATCAGAATGAATACACACTATTTTTTATAAAGTATGATATACACGCCATGTAAGTGGACCGCATTTCATGAACTTTAATTGAGTGTATTGAACATATTTTGATAGACCTCCGTGCATTTTGTTGTTTTTCGTAATTTACATATAAGGACCCGAACCGGTTGAGCCTTCAATGAAGACTCGATCCGGCTTAACGGACACAATTAAACGCATTAGACAAATAATAAGATGACAAACACAATGACATAATGGATAGTGGGACAATGTTATTTCATATGATTTTAGGTCTGCAAATGTGTATCATAAGCTGGCGATGTAACAGAATCCAATGTGTGTTCGTTTTGCAATTAATTTTTTAAAAATGCCTTTTGGTTTGAAGCGGCCGATTTTGAACATAAACTCATGTACTGCTGAAAAATTTTAAACATTCACGTCAAGGGACCAATCAGGGCAGCCGTATAAACTTGTTTGTAATGTGAAAGGAGCATACAAGGAACTCGCACTATAGAGAACCGATCGATAAAAGTGTATTTTTGGCACCGATCTTAAGGAAGTAAGAATTTAATTTACTAGCACCCAGGGGAAGGGGCTGTGTTAACGGGTGTTCTCTTTGCTCACTCCTTCTGCATATATGTATATATATATATATATATATATATATATATATATATATATATATATATATATATATATATATATATATATATATATATATATATGTCTGTGTGTGTGTGTGTGTGTGTGTGTGTGTGTGTGTGTGTGTGCGCGCGCGCGTGTAAATGTACACAACTTGTGCTTGAGTCGCACTCTTGACCGCAAGAACATGAACATCGGCTGCTGTGAAATATTAATACCTGCCGGACGAAAAATGCACCACTTTCGGTCGCCAAGTGTAATATTCTCATTAATGATAGCGTTGATCGGAAGCCAGTGTCACTCTCCTAAGATGGCTGTTGTGCCAGATTGCATCTCAAACACAAGTTTGTTTCAGCAAAACAATTATACTAAATTGATTTGACGATAGTGGTTTTATTTAGCTATGCAGCACATCTATGGAAATTGAAGGCCAAATGGCACACATCCATGTGCTGTAGGCAAATTCAACCCTGATAATATTTTAATAATGCGAAAGAGGGGTGCACATGTAGCTCCTTAATTTACACATGCCGAATCGCTTAGTGACCTCGAGAACAATATTGCTGAATATTTGTAAGAGGAGCACTCTGCAAGGAGAGAACGTCCTTTTTTCCTCATCCGTGCGCTTATCAATGACCTTGACGTCCGTCTTATTACCATTAAAACACACTCCCCACTTAACAGCAAAATGGTTGAATACATGCAGCATTCTGGTCAAGGACTCCTCGTCAGTCTTCCTGGTTTTCCGCTGGTATTTCGAAAACACTTTTCACAGCAAAATAATTAACGTAACGTTTATCATTGCTGGTTTGTACAGGCGGAGCAAATTAGAAAAAACGAAAACATTACCATAACTAGTGCCTCATTGCTTTGGCTCAATCAACGGGCCATGCGATGCACCTGCTCTACCATTGTTGATTCAATTTTTTGCCACAGATTTTTTTTTTCATGCGAGCTACTTTTATTTTTATTCATTTGAATGAGCGTTTCATTGTGTGTGTTTCCATCTAAACTGTGCTTTGTGTCATTAAAAATCGAATTCCATGTACACAGGTGCTTTATGTTAATTTCTCTAGTAGTGGGCGTTAATAAATACGATTTTTATATATTTATTTTTGCATATTGAAATTATATAAAAAAAAAATAAAAATTCTGACAATAGGCTCATAGACTGAATACTATAATAGGGGATTTATAGATTTTCTTGGAAATTAAAAGTGTTGAATCTGAGCCTAATTTCAGGGTATTTCACCGACTGGCGACTTAACATTCACCCTGTTGCATCTGACCACATGCGTAATTTACAATGTCGGAACTGGAAGCGAAGGGTGTCAATGTCCATAAACAGGATCACATATTATGATAATATGAAGTCTATATAACTTTATATGTTATGACTTGTCACTCGGAGGTTTCACACCAACATCCCTATGTATTATGATATGTGCATCTGGACTGCCAGCCTGACAACACGGTTACAACACGGTGTTCAGAGAGGTACTGAAGACATCTTGTGCATCTGGGTATACAGAAATAAAATGTTCAAGCAGTGCGCAAGCATGCACGTACGTATTCGGTAATGCGATGTTTCACACAAATTTGGTTAAGCTTTGCGAAGTGCATTCAGAGGGCGCCTGCATTACGATAGTGCAAAAAAAAATGACAACCTGTTCGCAATTGTTTGAAGAACTAATATATAATATGCACACCTGTGAGTCTGCTGCTTCAACATCGAGCTCCACGTCCTGTGTCTCTGTCCCACAGCGATGTGTGCCGATATGCATAACTACATATATATATGTATATATATATAAATATATATATATATATATATATATATATATATATATATATATATATATATATATATATATATATATATATATATATATATATATATATATATATATATATATGAGCAATATCCATTTACATCATGAATAAATATATATATATATATAAGTCATTCCAAAATAAATTGTCCATTCCATTCGGACAATTTTGCCCAATCATCATATCTCCAGTTCGACTCATGGTAGAAGTACCAAATTTTCACAGTGTGTGGAGATGGGTTCTAGTAGTAAATTGGCACAATTTTATCAATACTACTTTACTCATAATTGAGTTATGGTATTATGAATATTAATAAATTCTCAGGAATTGAGGCAATTTCCTGGGATTTTTGGCAATGTCCCGGGAATTTAGGCAATTTCCTGAGAATATAAGCGAGTTCCTAGGAACACATAATGCCAGGCCTGGGAATTTAACAGAAGTCCCAGGAACATAGTGGCAAGTTCCTGGGAATATAATGGCAAGTTCCTGGGAACATAACTATAATCCCTGGAATATATTACTCAATTCCCAGGAACGTAGAGGTCAGCTCCTAGGAACATTATTCAAGTCCCAGGAATTGAGAGCAAATTGCTGATACAGGTTATATTAGAAATGATTGTGGAAATAGTCTAGTGTAAAAATTCAAAATATACATCACACACAAATTACTGCATGGCACTCTGGCTGAAAAATGAGGAAAAAAGGAAAAAAACCAACAAACAAAAAACATACAGATTTGAGACAAAACAACCTTAACAGTATGCATATGGAAAAATAATGGTTATTTCACAGCCTATTGGATTAAAATCATCTGTAATAAATCTGTATGCCAAATCTATGTTTATAACGATTATGACGCATCTCAATAGTCACATCGTAGAATGGTATGACCTTCAACTAGGCCTTCAGATACAAAATTGAAACTAGAAAAGATGATTTGCTACACAGCAAATCAGTGTGTGTGTGTTTTCAAAGCATATTGGTATGGCAATGTACAAGTCTTCCATAACTCAGGAATTGAAGTTGCAATGGCATCTCCATCTATAAAAGATTTGAAATTATTCAAGATTTAAAATTTCTAATGGTGCTATTTAGCATAATTTAAATTATTACAACTTTTGTTTTTAATTCATCAGGTGCGCAATGGTCAACAACCCGATAGTACAAGTTGGTAATACATCTTTCTATTATAGTGTTGAAGATAATCAAAATTGAAATTTTGAGTACCACTGATTAGCATTATATAAATTGCTACAACTTTGTTTTAGATTCATTACATGTGCAATGGTTGATAACCCCCTGGTAGAAGTTGAAATTACATCTCTATCTATAATAGTTTTGAAGATATTTAAGTTTTGAAATTTCAAATACTGCTAAATAGCATAATTTAAATTTTCTCATTTTTTTTATTAGATTCATCACATGTACAATGGTCAATAACCCCCTAGTACAAGTTGAAATCACATCTCTATCTATACTATTTTTGAAGCTATTCAAGATTTAAAGTTTGAAATGCTAATTAGCATAATTTAAATTGGTACAACTTTTGTTTTAAATTCATTAGATGGTCAATGGTCAATAAGCCCCTGGTAAAAGTTGGAATGACATCACCATCCATACTTGTGAAGATATTCAAGATTTAAAATTTCAAACGCCCTTCATTTGCATAATTTTAAACATCTTCATTCCCCTGTATAAAAAGGGAACAACTTCTTGTACGGAGGTACAATCATGCCAATTTTGGAGTTTCTATGTACAAAGTGCCAGAGAAAAATGTTGGACAAATTCACTGGGAAAGAAAGAAAGAAAGAAAGAAAGAAAGAAAGAAAGAAAGAAAGAAAGAAAGAAAGAAAGAGAGAGAGAGAGAGAGAGAGAGAGAGAGAGAGAGAGAGAGGAGGAAGGAGGGAGGGAGGGAGGGAGGGAGGGAAGGAAGGAAGGACGAAAGAAAGAAAAAAAGAAAGAAAGAAAGAAAGAAAGAAAGAAAGAAAGAAAGAAAGAAAGCAAGAAAGAAAGAAAGAAAGAACTAGGAAAGATGATTTGCTGCATAGCAAATCAGTGTGTGTGTCTTCAAAGCATATTGGTATGGCAATGTACAACTATTCCATAACACAGGAGTAGAAGTTGGAATGGCATCTCTATCTATTACACCTTTGAAGTTGTTCAAGATTTTAAATTTCTAATGGTGCTATTTAGCATAATTTAAATTGCTACAACTTTTGTTTTAGATTCATTAGGTGCGCAATGATCAATAACCCCCTAATAGAAGTTGGAATGACATCTCTATCTATTATTCTTTTGAAAATATTTAAGATTTAAAATTTCAAATGCCCCTAATTTACATAATTTTAAACATTTTCATTCCTTTGTATAAAACGGTCAAACTCCTTGTATGGAGGTACAATCATGCCAAGTTTGGAGTTTATATGTATAATAGTGTACGAGAAAAGTGTCGGACAAATTTGCTGGTAAAGAAGAAAAAGAAAGAAAGAAATAAAGAACTCGAGGAAAAACAGAAAAGTGTGTGTTGACACACACACACACTTTAACTACATGTGCATGTACCTGTGAACTGAGACATGCACTATACTGACTCAGTGAATGGCTATGAAGAACAGGCTTCATCTCACTGGTTACAAGAAAACAAAGACATGAAAGTGTCCAGTAAGATGACACAAATCAACACACTATTTCAAAATTCACCAAAATGTGAAAACAGTCATTGGGGACTGTAAGCTCTGTGTGTAGTCTGTTTTTAACAGAGGGTGCACTCTGCCAGGCTTGTTCTGCCAAGAAGTCCAGTCCATCTGATCCCTTGGGATTGATGGAACTGATAAGCCCAGCACACTCCTAGCCTCAGGGTAAAACAGACCAGCTACCAGGACACTCTGACTGGTCAGTCTCAGTCATGGTGTACTTACAGCTTTGTCCAGCATTAGTGTGAACATGCAGCAGATATGTTTCTTGCATGAACGGAAAGAGATCCTCTGTATTTTATTGAGAGCCTCATTACACAGTTGATGGGAGTCCCACCCCCCAACCCCCCACCGCAATTTGCTACAAGACCCAAACCTTCCAAAGCGTACACTCAACATGCATGGACAGAAAGCTGTGAGAAAGGTTCAAGCTAATTAATTATGAATGTAAAATGGTTGCCTGGCACCATAGAGGTCAAGCAATAGGTCATACAGGAGGCAGTTGAAAGCCTGCATGTGGATTGGGGAGAAATTTGGTGAATTTAGCGTACATTAAAATTCCCCAAGTTTTGTTTGTGTGCTGTTGGATTTGCCAGTTGTCTCAAACCTATATGTGTAAGTTAGAACTTTGTGTCTATCTGCAATAGTTTGGAAGCTATGGAGCTTTTAAAATTTTGAATGCCCCTAATTTGCATAATTTTAAACATCTTCATTCCTCTGTGTAAAACGGTCAAACTCCTTGTATGGAGGTACAATCATGCCAAGTTTGGACTTTCATGTATAATAGTGTCCGAGAAAAGTGTCGGACAAATTTGCTGGTAAAGAAGAAAGAAAGAAAGAAAGAAGTAAAGAATTCGAGGAAAAATAGAAAAGTGTGTGTTGACACACACACTTTAATGAATGAATATGGGAAAAAAACAAAATTCTATGATAAAGTCAAATTGAACATATTAAGTTCTAGAACTGTATTTATGATCATGATTGAAAAAAAATGTCATAGATGTACTGAAAGAGTGATGCTAGGCAGACATCCTCTATCATTAAGTACACCTATGAACTCCGAAAGGGAGTTTGAATGGATATATATGCATTGCAAAGTTCCTTCTTGTATGCACAGAGGTAGTCGTGCAAGCAGGCTGGAAAGAGGCCGAGCAGCATGTAATTTAGTGTGTGTGTGTGTGTGTGTGTGTGTGTGGGGGGGGGGGTTATGGGTATTTCCTTACTGGCACCATGCTGGCACTCTGGGGTGATGTGTAACACAGTGTTCCTATACCAGCAAACTGGAGGCCCTCTTTTTTCTGTGTTTCAGATCATCATAGATGTTCATACTGGCCATTATGTTGGAATATTCCTATTTTCTGTACCTTGTTATGGCAAGATTATTTCCTGTACTGGTGTACAGGGACACCCACCCACCCCCTCCTCCCTTTCCCCAGGTACAGGCTATCCAGTATTTTTGAGTCCCACTTGTGATCTTCGACTACAAGTTGGGCCACTGCATAAACAGGCCAACCACTGTTAATTGCATGGAGGTGTAAGTGGTAAATTGGGTCATTGGTTGTGGTGTAGTATTGTGTTGACAGAGCTAGTCAAAAGCTGCCTCAACCTGGTAATGGGGGGCCAATGCAGCTAGTAGGAGATGGTACCGGTATACGGTGCATGATCATGGACTAAAATGAAAACCATGTGGAGTGAGGGGTGGATGGAGTCATCAAAACAACCCTATTCAAATTACTGTCTCAATTATCAGCACTTATGTTGTAACTGACTACAATGCATACATCAAATACATCCTGGTCAGAGATCAAGATTTTAAGTTTCAAGAGTTTCAACATTTTATTGACAAACAAAATCTGAGACCACATATTTCTCGGGTTTGATGTACATGCTGCATATGCATGTATTTCTCTTAAACAGACTCATACGACTGGTAAACCATGTTGTTCAAAATAAGCCAGCACATATTAGACCCCCCCCCCCATATTACGTTATAACCTCTGCTTCCAGGGCAGTGCTGACTACTCAGTTTTGTGCTCAATACAATATGCAATGCGATTTATATTGCTTACTTGGGTTAACTTTGGGGTGTCCACAACTTTGTGGCTCATGTCATGCACTTTAAAACATAATGAACACCCGTCGCCCCCCACCCCCACCCTCTCCCAAGTTCAACAGGGATCAAGAATGGGCAAGTCCTGGTCTCAGAGGTACAGTAGAACTTGCAATTTATGACCACTATGGTGATGGAACAACTGACTTGTAACCATATTTCTGATGGCACAACAGTCTAACTTGTTTGAAAATTTACCTGGAATTTAAGACCACCTGATGCATGTGACCACTTTAGGTTGGCATAAGGGGTGGACTGGTACAGTAATATTCAGCAGACAACTTTTTGTATGGTTGCCTGCTTAGCTGTATGTGAGGCCATTTGTGTGACTGGTGGCCCCCAGTCATGAAATCAGTCAAAAACCCTAGGTCTACTAAACAGGCAATTTATATGGCATTGACATGTACTGTAAAACACTCCCTCTTGATGTAAAAGAGGACCCTGGCAACAATGACCATGGCTGAAAACAGCTGGTGTCCACCCACTCACTCTGGTATGATGTAATCACTGAAATAACCAACTTTGCTCCTTGCAGGGAGCTGCTCTGAAGTGTCACCCATGGGTGCATGTGTGCCCACTCCACAGGCTGCCAAATTTAAAGCTCTGATCAGTTTAAAAAATAAGATCCACTGGAAAATGAGATAATCAGATATGCTGATAAACAGGTGAATGGGGCAAAAAAGCATTGTTGATGGCCCCTGGACCTGGTCACAGTAGCAAGTGGGATGAGGGGAGGGATGGCATATTGACCAGTGATAGATGGGTGAATGTAAACGTGGACCCATCAACAAGAAAAGGTCCATGGTGTAAAATGTGGTTAATTTGGCTTGTTGATATCTGGTCTGAAGGGAGGTCCATGATCATTTTCAATAGCATCTCCCTTAAATAATTGGTTGAAGCATATTTTATTGAAAAACAATAATGAAATAAAATAAAAGCAAACACAATTGGTCATTTATCACACTTCGCCTTATCATAATTAAGTGCTTTGCTAAGCTGTTGTCTGCTTAGGAGACCTAGGACTTTTGAATGGTGGACTGGGGTGCTCATGCCCTCACAAGCCACCAGCCAGATAAAAAATACCCTGATATCCAGTTAGCTAATTATAACTATAAGCAGGTAAGCTTCAGGAGGCAAGCAAAGCTGTGACAATAAATAAAACATAGCTTCATGCATATACAGCCATTTTGACATGAGACTCATGCAGCATTCATGGTTTCACTTTGAACAAAATAATGATCATTTGGAATTTTTAACATGTATATTCTCATTTTGACTATAACAGGGGTAGACATTATTTTTTTCTCACCTGTTTGACAGGGCACAAAGGGGTTAATTTCACCTGTCCAAATTTGGTTTTTATATATATACATACATACATTTGATTCTTTTTATATTTTATTGTCTATTGTTTCAAGATGTTTCATTTCAATTAACGTTTGTTAATTTCAGCTGCAATAAATTGCACCATTTTATCCTTACTCCAAAGCACTACTAATGTACCAGAAATATTACAAATTTTGCAACACAACTATCTGAGTGTACAGATATACATTTTTGTTCTGTATTTTAAAGAATGGTGTGGCACGTGCACGCCAGTTGAAAATGGTCGCAAGGCTGTTTGCCCCTTACCACAATTATGATGTTAGGATGTCACATCTTCAAACTTAGTAAGCTTACAATAATTCACAGCACAAAGATATAAATAGATTACCAGTGGCATGTCTATCGTGCTTAAATTCCTAGGCTTCTTAATCATTCCCCGGTCAGTTCTGTCTGGCAAGATGATGTCATATTTTTTATTAATTTTACGCTCTTTTACTTCAAGTCTGGAACCATTCAGTTGTTGGTTATAGTGGGAGCCAGCACATTTCTAGGGACCGCTTTGGGTACGGTAGTTTCCTGATATTTTTGGCGAAAAGGTTGATTTAAACCACCCCTGAAGTTACTGTGCTAGGTCTAATCATACTGCATTTGAATGGAATGAGTTTTTATGAAAATTTGACTTTTCAGTCTTCATCACAATTCAGAAGTACAGGAAAAAGTTTTGATGAAAAAGAAGTTTAGTAAATGAGGAGAAGAAAAGGCCCTCTAACCAAGATCTCTCTCACTGGCGTCGGGGTAAATTTTCGATTGAGTCTAACTGTAATATGACGCGATGTACATAGGTTTTGAATCGCGCGAATTAATTATATGCAAAGGTATTGTGCAATTTGCTGTGGAAGTAAAACATGATTGATACCACACTAGAAGCATAGATTAATAATATAATTTACGAAAAGTGTATATATATATATATGTATGTATGTATGTATGTATGTATGTGTGTGTGTGTGTGTCTGTGTGTGTGTGTGTCTGTGTCTGTGTGTGTGTGTGTGTGTGTCGGTCGTGTCCTGGTCCTCATTACATTAATTCATAAGCATGCATAGGTACACGAAGGAATCCAAACCAGATGCTGTGGCGGATGGTCATGGCCACATGGTCAATTCAATGAGGAAATTTTTATAGGACTCGACAGAGAGTGGGCAGTAAGGGGATCGCAGGTGCGATTAAGAACAACAAAGCCGGGGATTTCCTGAGACCTATAAACCTTACATATCTATTCAATTCTATTGCTTATCACCATTTAAATTCTTAGGTCGGAGCACAGGCCCTCGGCATTAAGAAGCCAAAATAGTATAGGAGACGAATTATCAGTACTTAAATATTCACGCAGACGTACTGCGTGATCCCTATGCAGGATCTTGGCTAGTATAGCGTGAATATCGTGTCCTGTCATTCAAGGGCAACAGCTCTGTATCACATCGTCATTATATGTTGCAATATGCTCAGAGTACTTGGATGTAGATAGTGTGGTATTTGTAAGCTGGTACTGTTGTGCCAAGCATTTGTGGTCCTCTGCGTTTTAAGATTGTTTTCACGTGCATTGTGCAATAAGGAACTAACTGGTACTCTTACAACCCTCTTTATCCAGACTCCTTCTCTGGAGTTCCACACAAATCATATCACCGAATATTTTGTAAGAAAAGGAGCCGCCATAGGTCGTTTATATCCCACCACTAGCGAAACAGTAGGACTTCTCAGGTCGGATAATTGTTCAGTTGCTGAGAAAGCCTCATTGAGAAATTTAACCGGACTCCCTATCTCCTAAATTTGGTTGGCCATCCAGTACCGATATGAATGGTCTATATTCAAATATATGGCTGCAGAACAACAGGGAGAATTATTTATGAGTTTTATTATTAACGAAAACACTAGATATCACGTGGTTCTTCCTCGATATTAGATCGGATATCTAACACGACCGGCCAATTCCGTGATATCTTATAACCCATACGAATGACTCAGCTCCCTTCTTTGTTACGTATTAAACAAAACAAAGCCTAACAATGTTAAATAATAAGACCTTGGAAATAATTTGACCAACCTTGCGTGGCTTTATTTTATATAATGTTGCGATGAACATGTTTCTCAGTATGTTTGAAAATATTTTTTTAAAGATATTGGTGAATCGGGCAAGCATAAATCATGTACATTACTCAGTTTGTGCTTATCCGTAATCACCTTTTTTTTTATCCATGCGTTTTCACACAATGAAAACATCTGTCAAAGCAATAGCATTTACAAGTCATCTTCAAATTCTCATATGGTTGTTCCATACGACACATATGGAATAGTATTGTATGGTTCATGCTTTCCACCAGCGGCATGTCCATGTCAGCACCTGCTCTTATATTGAACCCCATTTTATGAAACAAAAGACGGACAGAAAAAATATAGCTCCAGAATGAAATTAAAATTGCCCACCGAATTCATAATTATAAATCATTGGATGGGAGCAAAAATATCTCAAATTACCGAAACTATGCAAACTGGCTGAGCTACAGATCGGTATGCGGGGTATCGCAGCGCAGAAAATGAGCAAACCCTAGCGGACTGATGCAAGTCTAATTTTTAAGAGGTACCCCTGAGTGAACAACAGTAATTATAGAAAACAGAGCTAGTGTATTATAAAGTAGACTTTCAGGACATATCTGTGATATATTTAGACTTATTATGGTTCAGAGTGTGACGATGCTCAAAATAGAACTTACTGCACCAGCCACTGTTTTGGATCAGATCACTGCAAAAAATTGACAAAGACGTATATTTGTGACCTCGTGAAAGGGTCGATATGAAGTATTCCTTCTCCCGTAAACAATAAGAAGGTAAATTAACAAAAAAAAAAAAAAATAAATAAAATAAAAACAAAAAAAAAAAAAAACAAAAAAAAAAAAAAAAATAGCGCTTGAGATCCTAGTTTTGCCAGGGGTTTTGGATGAGGGGTACGATGGAAGATAGACATGCCAGTCCTGGATGGGAATCCCTTTCTGATTTGAGGGGTCGAGAATGAAATAATGCATTCCGGCAACGAGTTTAAGCGGCTATATACCTGCTAGTATTCCAGGTTGTATCAACGTGCTTCCAGGCTTTATCTTGCATCACAACGTCCGTAACGTTCAACCAACGTTGACCAAACGTGTGGTTCAGAATGGAGCCTTACTTAGAAAGTCTCAGTCAACACGGAAATTTAAGCATTGAAAATTCTACATGCCAGTAGAATAACACTATAGGTTGTGATACTGTAGATGTACAGTTAATATATCACCGCCTCTACCATCAGTCAGTTGTATGTTGCCTGGGTGATTAAAAGGTCAGTTCAGTGGGGGTATATACTATTAGCATTTTGGTTTTAACTTTGCTTTCCATTAAATTCTACTTCTTATGTGAATCATCATGATCATGCTGATCTGCATCACAACGGCTTGTTGTAGATAAGATCGGATCGGTATACACCTGCAGGAGCTGAGAGATATCGTGGCGATACTCCTCTTCTTTGTCTTTTTCTTCTCCTTCTTCTTCTTCTTTTTCTTCTTCTTCTTCTTCTTCTTCTTCTTCTTCTTCTTCTTCTTCTTCTTCTTCTTCTTCTTCTTCTTCTTCTTCTTCTTTAAATTCTGTGCACTTAAAACTTTCTGCAGAATATTTATAACTGTCTTTAGTGAAATAACTCCCCTTTGATCCAGGCGTAAATATTTTACCCCGGTGTGTAATACAGACTGTGACTAACTGAAAGAAGAGAAAATATAATGATGATCATTCTTATAATGATATTACTAACAGCATGCTTCGTGCATGTGACGATAAAAGCAAAATAGTTTTAAAAACTTTTTTCTCTCACTTCATCAGCTTTTTGACAAGCAGATGGTGCTTTATTTGCGTGGTTTCCATTGAAAAAAAATATTGGATAGGCTCGATGGAAAATGGATGTATGGAACAATACGCTAGCCGGTATATTATCGAGCGTACTCATGACCTGTCTTATGTCAAGTTGGAAAAATTACTTGCATGTCTTATGTGAAATTAAGCAGATTCTTGATCAACTGGGCCGCAAGCAGCCTCTCTAATTCGAATTCAAGAACGGGCACTTGTTCTTTCTTTAGTCAGTCATACACCACGACATGCTCCTGCAAGTCCGGAATCCCTACATAAATGGACAACATTAATTTGCAACAGACTACTTCAAGGGACATACACGTAATATATATATATATATATATATATATATATATATATATATATATATATATATATATATATATATATACACACACACACACATATACATATATATATATATATGTATATATAAATATATATATATATATATTTATATATATATATATATATATATATATATATATATATATATATATATATATATATATATATATTTATATTTGAGCACACATACCTTGCACTGATGAACGAAAGAGTTTTCCGATAACAGTGTTTGTAGAACTGTAAATGTTTTGTCAAGCCTGCACCGGGCTTGAAACCAACATAACCAACAGGAGACTAAACGTAGCTCTCCCCGGGAAAGAAAATTTTACGAGGATTGTCAAAAATCCTGGAGAGATTCACATGTATGGCATATGTGTTTGCGGACATGTTTCGAGAGCACATATGGACACTGTTACTTATATTCAAAACGGGAAAGCTATTTATACAGTAAAGCGGTCCAATTTAGGGAGCGTGATAGGTGAAAATGTAGCTAACAGTATTTTCATTCGCATTAAGGGTTCACTGTACAGTTAAATGATAAAAACATGGGGTTAGTGAAATTTGTGGTCTTATATACTCAGCACTTATACTGCATAACCGTGTTGATATGGCACTCGCACAGAACTACCTCCATTGAGCCATTCTTTTTTGAGAACGGGGATTTGTTCGAGTGGATATGTGCGTTTCCTATTTCAGCTAGGCGACTGGTGCCAAAGGTTGCAGATTCCAGTCCCGCTCGTTCCAAACATGAAATATCTATATGCATAAGATATACAGATAATTTTAAAATTTGGGGAATATCCCAAACCGATTCAAATAGATGCATTCTTAATTAGATACAAATGAGAAAATAGGCCTTTTTCTATAGGCCAACGTAGGATTTCCGAGGGTATGCTTTGATGAAAGTACAAAAAAAGCCAGATGGGAACTATTTCTAAATATTGCCGATTTTTCAGTGCTATTGATTTAGGTTTTTAGAGTAAGCAGGTGTCACATGGAAACAATTATTATGGGAACTAGTCTAAAAAAAAAAAAAAAAAAAAAAAGAAAAAAAAAAAAACAACGGAACAGCAGTCAGGTATTAAAAGACTACAACAGTTATTTAACAGCCCACTTGAAACACGCGTGCCAGTCCTCTGAGTGATCATACAACTGCTGTAACAGGTACGAAAAATACAGATACAGACTGATTATATATTGTTGGCATTTATTCTGCAGCCGCAACAGGTACATTGGATTTACAAATTTGTTCTACATATGTTTTAAAGATGAATGAAAGTGGGTAAAATGAAGCAGTTTGATTAAAAGTTCAGAAAAGAAAAAAAAAACAAATGAATGTAGAAGCTAGTCATTTGGTACAAGGATTAAAAGTCAGTGTCAAAGTGAATTAAATTGTGGTTGAAATGGACGCAGGCAGAGAGTGCAAGTGCGGGCTATTTAGCTTTTTTGTGATGGCAACTACGATGGGAAACATTCAGTATAACCACACCAGGTGTCATTATTGGAGACTCGGGGATATATTTATAGGTATATGCATGCCGCTTTGTTTAAGAAATATGGAAATTATCCAATGTCTGGTAGATACTAATCCATTCATTGCTTTTGTTGTACGACACGTATGTCAGTAGTCTTTCTTTAGTTATATGTAACCGGTTGTAAAGTCCACCCGCTGAATGACAATTTGGATTGCTTTATGCTAAGCTTGAAAGCGTCAGAGAAATCCTTGAAACAAAAGCCATTTTTCCTCCTGTATATGCAATTACAATTTTTCAGGAAGTGTTTATTTTTATTACACGACGCATATCTTTTTGGAGACTGAACTATCTATCTTTATTACAATAACGCTGAACCCACATTTTAAACAGATTTCATGTGCGCCGAGTTTCATTTATTTCAGTACATCTCTTTCACAAATGTGGCGAGGACTTATTTCAACTTGGGAAACACTATTTTCATGATTATATGCTGGAACAATAACCATAGGCATAGAATAATGCACAGTTTGAATTTTGTATTCTGTAGCTTTCATGCAAAAGTTTATTTGTGGGCATTCATTGGACCCTTTGTCTATTTATTATGTCTTTGATTGATACGTAGCAAAATTTTAAGTCGCAGAACCAAACTTTTAAAAAAATATCTGTTGTGCTGCGACTATCTGTCACAAAAAAGTCTTTTAACAAGCCCCACAGACACCCCTGAAAGGTGCTTGCAGACATATTCAGAGTAGACTGTCTTACAGTCATATTCAGAGTAGACTGTTGTGACTTTATGAACGCATGAATGACAGCTGGCTCCGACATAGCTTGCATACTGAAGATGAATATACCAAGGGCAGTGCATAAAAGAAAGCGAATGTATCTATGTTGTAATATGTTTAACACGATCGTTATGGCGTGCAGACCATGTGAGTTAGTTGTTGATTTTTTTCTTATTTTGTTCTTCAGTATGGACAATTCCATAACCACCACAGAGTACGTGAGTTGGGCCGAAAAGCCACAACACAGATATGCTGACTATATGTTCTCTATGTTTCCTCTCCATAGAGAATATTTGGTAAGCACAACAAAATATCTCAATGTCAGCTGTTATCCAGCCGTCTGACACAAACCTAGCATTCATGTACTACTGCTTGGCGATCATGCCCGTATGCGGGGAGTGTTAAATATGACTGCAAAGGAGAGAGAGATAGATAGATAGATAGATAGATAGAGAGAGAGAGAGAGAAAGAAAAAAAAAAGAGAGAGAGAGAGAGAGAGAGAGAGAGAGAGAGAGAGAGAGAGAATAAACAGTTTTTATCCCAACATGGCCGCATATAAGGACACTGTTTGCATATGGTTTACTAAATTGGATGTCAATAAATACTTTTGAATTCCTCATTATCCAATTGGGTAACTTAGTTTAAAGAAAGTCTGGCAGTTACTACCAACTTTGATCCTAACTTCCATTGTTAAATATTGTCGATCATCCGTAAATTATTCTGTCATTGTTATTTCAAAACCTCATATCATATATTTATATGTCAATTAGCCAAGTATAGCACAATTTGATAACATGTGCGTATTTCGATCTGTTGTAAATTCTTGTGACTTTTTTCCATCAAAGGTAGAATACTTTTATTCAGATCAACCTTGTAAAGACTACTTCCCGAGAGTCTAGCGTAGAGGCATAATTTGACACATAAGTGCAGAGAAAAGTAGCAATAGGCAGCAGCCCGCTTACTCAGCGTCTTTTATCTGGTCATTTTGTATTTTAAGATTATGAACGCCGCACATCGAATGGGCATCTTTGAGCTCTTGAACGAGGATCCAAAAGGAAAAACTGCAGAAACAATCAAAAGCATCTGCCATCTCAAACCCACAAACAATACAGCGGAACGTTTTCTTAATTCCTTGACTGCATTCCGTTTCCTCGTCCGCGAAGGAGGTACCGCATCATTTTTTTCTCTTCCACAGACGAACTCCTTTTAATTTTAATGACATTTAATCTACGTTGCTTCTTTTATATTGCGGGATACGTTATGCTATATTTGATTTTGCCTTGGGCTGCAACAGTTCATACTTTGTGCCTACTCTAACATGCCTTGAACTATAATTGCTTTACCATGGATTAAGATTCATGCTTTAAATTATTATTATTCATGCTTTGTATCCATTTTACTACCCATTGAGCTTATATTGTTCGGGCTTTTTGACTATTCTACTACGCCTTCAGTTATAAGTATTCATATTTAATGATTATTTATTTCGAAATCTTATACGATTTATCCTGTTGATTAATTATATACTATGGTTGCTTTGTGTGGGAAGACTTGTTTGACGTCATTACGTTAACAGCATTGCCGAGTGAAAAAAAAAAACATTGGCTTTGGCGCTGTTGCCGAGCCTAAGCCGCCAGATAGATGCAGTGTCACTATTGCAAAATGCCCTTTTAAAGAACATCTCTCTTTTTCCGCATTTCCAAGGCACACAATATCACCGCTTGCCAGAATAATCTGCATATTTTCTCGCGTGTTGTTCCGATTTTTTAATGATTCATGATTGAGAGAGCAGTTTTGCTGGACTATGAGCAAAGAGGGAAACGGTCTTTAAAACGAGAGAAATAGTGAAATACACACAGGGAAAATTGATTTCGGGAAAACAACGTTTATCTTGAAATGACCTAAAGGCACAAATGACTTAACAATGTCTCTCTCTCTCTTCATACATACATACATACATACATACATACATACATACATACATACATACATACATACATACATACATACATACATACATACATATATATATATATATATATATATATATATATATATATATATATTGCAGGATATTATCGAAATAGTACTTTCACAGAAAAGTATCTTTTAAAATCAAGTGAGTGCTCATCCCTGAAGCACCCCTTCATGACACAGGAGACTTCAATTGATAAGTGGATCTATTTAGGTGTGCAAGACGAGTCTTTGACAGGTAAGGCATCGTGTGTCTTGTCTGCGTACTCATATATGTCTTTACCTGTTTTTTGCAGTGTTTCATCCTTATCTGATTAATATGATGTCATATTCACATCGCTGATGAAAAGACAATTCGTGCAAGTAGCTGAATTTTCGGACTTTGGTCAGTGATTCCAGAGCTTGGCCACATAAACAGCTTTCCTTGAGTCTCCATAGCCGCTTTATGCAAAAAGCGCCCGTAAAAAAGCTATTGACTCAGAATGCAATGTTAAAATTTAACATTTTTTTCAATCTTAAAGGAAATGAAGGGATCAGGCAAATCAGTATCTTTCAAATATTCTTAGCAGATCAGTTGGAGTAATATTCAATGTTTTATGTAACAGTCATCAAGAGACAACTGTCGAATCCTTGAAATATTTAGCGAGTAATATCTTTGATGTACATGTATGTGAAAAAAATGATATCGACGAAAATTAGCAAACAACCAAACATTCAGCAAGACAATTTATATTGCCAAATATTCTCACATTTTATAACATAACCTTCACTGTAATTAAATATCCGTAATATATTACGCCATCATATAATGTTTCTACACCTGCAAAGTTTGATAGCTAGAAATGGTTGCTGGAATGATTCACCAGGATACCATAAGCTGCTGTTTCAACTTCAAAGTTAATTTGTTTTCAGATTGTGGCAGCTTGTACGGCGACAAAGAGGCCTGGGAAAAAAGTTTTACACCTCAATTGGAAGCCTTTGTGAAGATTCACAGGCATTTGCTTGACTATTTAGATTTTTCCTGGTGCACATCTGCTATTGATCTAGGAGGTGAGCGAGTAGTGTTTCGCATGAGGCATTTTCTGTGATCATTTTAATAGTTTCTAAACTGCAGTAACATTTAGGTATAAAGTTATATCACTGGTGAACCTGTTGAAGATTTTCTATTTCAAATGCATTATGCGATATTCCTCGCCTTTTCACATGGTATCTATTGTCTCTATGAAGCAATATTCAAACTTTTTAATGAAGATGCATGCCATATTTATTATGATAAAAATCTTAAAGTAAAATATATCTCGTTTCCTCGCCAAGAGTTACAGGACAAAAGAGAAGCTGCATGCTAAGCCTATCCCTGTATTGATGATTAACTCTACTGCAGGTGCACCCGGATGTTAGCCAAATACACACATGTAGAGGCAAGTTCATCTCCACCTATAGACTAACTATAATGAATGGAAACCATCATCTTGGTTCCCTACTCTGCCTTGTGCATGATGCTTGGCGACGCGAAGGATACCATGTTATTGTTTAAGTTCACCATATATCAGACAGGCAGGCAAGCTGACAAATGCACAGCGTCTTAAAATGGACATTCATAGCGCAAGCTCTCCCCCCCCCCCCCCAAAAAAAAAATGTTAAAGCCGGCAGACGATGGATACAACCGAGACTTTGTCAGAGACTTTTTATTGTATATATGAAATCAAAAGGACTGAATAGAACGATGCAATCATGAAATAACCACAGGTAACAAGGTGGGTTGACTCAAATCTGGTACTCAACTGGCCAGCTTGTTAGAATATGATAATAGGGTGAATGGGAAGAAATATCAGCTTGTGTTCATAGTAGTAATATGAAGGTGCATGGAAAGACTGGCGGTGCCCTTACTCTGGATATGCCGGATACCATTTTGTATCTTTTGCTGGAATGACTATTGCTTGCGATTCCCGCTCCATGGCCCCACTGAGCAGCTAGCTACCTACACTTGTGTGTTATGTGAGGAAATAGCATATGCTGGTGATCCTTTTGTAAAAAGATGGAGCCTGAAATACGTCAAATGCCTTTTCTGCCATAGGTCACCTGAATTGTGCTGTCGTTTTGGGAACTAGGGGGTGTATACTTCGGTATTTAAAATTTATGGTCACAATTCAAAATGTGACATTCATTAATGTATCGCAAGATCACGTGCACCGAGACGACGAAACCAGATGTTCCCGAACCGGCAAACATAGCCAGCGCCCTAGCACCTGTATGGAGTCAGAGGAGCAGAATATTTTAGCCGCAGGTTGAAGCAACAAACATGACTTTTGGTATATACAAAATACATAAAATGAGAACATGACCATATTTGATCCTGTGTGCTATTTTTACTTTTACGATTTAAACGATTTGGCTCATATGCTTACTCCGGGTAATCCATTTCAAAGCACACCGGAAATTGATGTGGGGCAGCCAGATGGACTGCTGGCCCGAGAGAGAGAATGGAGAGAGGGATGATCGGTAGCTATTTGTTCATCGCATGCATAAGTTTTCATGGTTTTTAAAGTTGTATCCTGTCAAACTATTTTATAAATGTGAATTTTGCAGCGTTTAAAGAATTATCTCCGTGTCATGACTACACATGTACCATAAATTCGCAAACGCCGTGCGATTCAACCTGATTAAAAATAGCAAGGTTCGATGTTCAACATTTTTTTTCTTCATTTTCATCAGAAGCGGGTAAATGGTAGGTTAATTTTTGAGTGGTGACTGTGCAAATATACGCCATTTGCTTTAATTCCACAACGTACTTTTGCATTCTGCAGGGGCATCTGGCGTGTGGGCGCGTTATATCAAAAAGCGATATCCCAGCATGGACGTGAGCGTGGTTGATCTACAAACAACCATTGATATTTGCAAACCCTATGCAGATAAGGCAGATCCAGCTCACCAGGTGAAGTTTGTGCCTGGTAAGTTCCACAGTATGAGCGTGAGCTGTTTGGCACTTGTCACGGATGGGACCTTTCTGAGTGCAACACATACATACATACATACATACATACATACTTACATACATACGTACGTACGTACATACATACATACATACATACATACATACATACATACATACATACATACATACATACATACATACATGCGTATACACATAAATAATTTCTTTTAACGTGCGTACCATATAATCAACACCACAGCTAGTGCTCAGTCACAAACCTATGAATTGTTTTTTATCCCCGCAGGTACACAATACCAACGGTTTGTGTAATATCTTCATATTTACAGCAATATATTATATAATATAACCTGTTGCACGTGATACTGATGTCGACCTTATACCTGCGTGGTGCCCTCATTCAATAGCAGAGGCGGACCCTGTTCCAAATTAGTGCAGCGCCATTACCGCATGAGAGGTATCATCTAAGTAAATTATATCTCCACGGCCGCATTCACATAGAGTTTAATTCAATCCTGAATTTAAACCTATAATCAAAATTAATTTTTTTGGAGCCTAAACTGCTTAATTCTTGGCTTAATGTTTGATCAATATTTTCAGGATTATCCAATCTATAATCTTGGCAATAATATACACTGAAGGATTAACCGTTCCATTTTATAAAATTAATCCACCTTTCATCCAGTATTTGGTCATTTCCTCCAGGATTAAATTCAGATCAAAGCTAGATTAATTTTATAAACTGAAAACTTGAATGCGTTTTAAATAGTTCATATTATAGCCAAGAACAAAGATTAGTTAATCCTGGAACTTTTGGTCAAACATTGAACTAGCAATGCCATATTTCGGTACCTAAAGGCAAACTGAATTTTATTTTAGGATGGAATTTTATTATTTGTGAATACGGCCACTGGTGACTCTGACAACAAAGTATACTGTGGGTAAACTGTTTTGATATTCTGGCCGCAGATAGATGGCCCAATGAACAAACTGGCCAAATAAAGTAGATTTTAATGAGTACTATAAATCAATGATTTACGAACAACTCAACAATTTAGACTTTCTTACCAAGAGGTTTGGAAAGACCATATTACGACTACCTCAGTTAAACATTTTTGTTTTGCTTTTGATCCCTTTAGAAATAAAGATATGGCGCATTCCTGTCCGCCCCAATAGTTGAGCAGCATAAGAGAACAATTGTTTTCAGAGCAAATTCGAAGGTTATCCGCCCAATTTTTACCGCTCCTTTAAGACATTCAAATGTTCTTAAAAACTTTTGGAAACACAGGTCCCAGTGCTTACAAGTTTTTTTGTAGGCAATTGCATTCTAGTTTGCATTATTTCTGCATGCGTGCGGTTTGGTTTGATCCATTCGCAAATTCCAATAAACTACCTGACTTTTATTTTTAAGTTTGGATAGTACGCATGATCTGCACTCTCTATGCTTCTGAGATTTTCAAAATTGATAAATTGTCATCAGAGATTAATTTATTTGCCATTCATTGTGTTATCTATGTTTATAGATTCCTTGCGTGTTTTTTTTTTTTTTTTTTTTTTTTTTTTTGATGTTGTAAAGGCTATGAGTGTAGTCATATGCCACAAGTACGTCGTCTGTCTTGATTTACAGGCTCTGTCTACGAGGCTTTCGTAATGTGCTCCTTTTCAAAGATTTCAAAGCATTTAACATCTATGCCATGGCTGTATAGACTCGCTAAAAATAACAACGGTGAACTGGCGACGGATCAAAAACGTTCGAAACATAGAAGAACGTGACATATGGTTGCTCGATTACAAGTGCATATAGATATAGATATTGTCTTTTTGTGGAGGGACTTCCATTATCAGAGCAACGCTGTATGCTTTGCGGAGAGACTTTTAACATCTGAATTTGTACTTTGACCCTAGCCGTGACCAAAACAAATGGCATATGGCCACTCTTGAAAAAGTATTTTGTTAAGCACTGGATATTTCTGTCATTGATAGAACATATTTAATATGCGCTTTTTATTGCTCGAAGAAGTCATTAAATCATTGATCTACTTTCAATTTTCACTGACCAATAACCAGTCCTTTTTCATTTAATGATTGCAAATGATCACACCCTCTCTGTTTCAAGATGAAATTTCATTGCAGCGCTCTCTGGATCAAGCTTGCTAATATACGTTTGGAAGTAAATTGATTTATTTAAAGCCATCAAGATCGTGGGACTTCAATACATTAAAACGAAGAATCAACTCTCATGTGTATACCGGTGGGTAGGATTACTGGGTTAAATCTTTTTACTAACCCATGCGACAGGCCAACTAAAATATATTCCATCTATATTAAGTTTTCCCATACAGCATGCAATGCTCTACACAAAATATTTACCTTGGTCCATGTCTTAATTTTATCTTCATGAGGAAGCCATGTGGAAAAATGCTTTCTCACTTTTGAACTATTTCATGGCTCGGCATATGTACGCTATGAAGGGCATATGTACGCTATTAAGGGCATATGTACGCTATGAAGGGCATATCGCCCTTCACTTTGATATTGCGTCAATTCGTATGGGCTTAATTTGCACATTTAGCAAGTCTCGTTCAAGTCGACCATGGAGTGGCTTAGTCTCCAGCTGGCCCAAGCATCCGCTCGTTCCACGGTGGATATACTATATGCCGTACTACCCCCAGATCCTTGTGCAAAACATATGCGTATGCTCACACATATTCTAGCAAAAGTTGTCATGGAGACAGCCACCATATTGAAACAAGTAGCTGTTTTGCGGCAGAGGTATTGTTAGAAAACCTGCTGTCTCGGCCTCGGCCTGGGATTTGGCTTTGTGTACCAATTTTCAGAAGGCACTGAAATTCTGCTTCGTTTTGAGCACTGCCAGTTACTGGCGATAAAGTTCCCTATGAAGGAATAGCACCACCCAATAGGCAGGTCCACGTAAATGTTTTTTTTCCCTTTTCTATACAACCTGACACCATCGACTATTGAAATGTCGAGTCAGCTGCCAGAACTTAGACCAAAAAAAAAAAAAAAATTGAACAACAATATACAGTTTCAAAGGGCTGTTTTTTCCAGGTGCTCTGTTGACAAGTGTTACAGAAATTCCAATTGCCTCTTCAACATCAGCAAGCTTTCTCAGGCATCTCACCCTGGGGCAATATATGGCAACTAATGTATTCACCACGTTATACTGACGTCAATACTACACTGTCATGACGTGACTGCATTGTGAAAGCATTTTGACAATGCTATATGTTTGGTATATGTTGTGGCTAAAATTGGGACCAGTCACGGTGAGACTTCCAAGATTTAACACGATTAACATCATGCTTAAAATGGCAAAATAATAATAATGTTTTTCTTTTTATAGGTGATTTCTTCAAAGGCCCCCTACCAAAAGCAGATCTTTGCATTATATCCCACGTGCTTAATGACTGGCCTGACGACAAGAAAGTTTCAACAATTTTCAAAAATGTCTACGCTGCACTAAATACGGGTAAGAAATAAGGAACAGTAAGGGTGTCAGTGCAAGTGTTCGATCGGACGATGTTTATGAATCTGCTTTTAGAAAGAATAAAGTACTGACTTGTCTCCACACACAACGAATTTTGGTAATTATATCCTAAAAATTACATTGAGTGATTAAATATAATGTCCAATGTGATGCTCACATCCGACTTCAATCTATCTGTGCATTATGGTTATTTGTATAAATTATTTGTGTTTTTAGCAGCACTTAATTCGTTAATCTCACAAAAAGGCATGCCCACTGCAGCATTTGCACCTTATGCAATAGTAATGCTATACGTGCGTAGGCAAAGCCCACATATAAACACGAGTACACTATAGATTCAGATTTAGCTCAGCTCAGCTCAGCTCAGCTTAGCTCAGCTTAGCTTTGCTCTGTTTGTATGGGCTCAGTCCAAGTTAAAGCTGAAGTCGGATAATTCTCGATTGGGTTTGGACGTAATATGTCCAGACAAGCTCAGCATGGGCTCATCATCATCATCATCATCATCATCATCATCATCATCATCATCATCATCATCATCATCATGCTGGTGATATTTGATCATGGGATGGGACATGAACACTACTAAGCGATGGTTAATAAGTACATACCGTGACTGTAAATTTCACAGGCAAACCTAAAGGTTGTACTTCCGATTTTTATAATGTTGCCTGGTACTTTAATAAGTATCTTGAAATACTCCCAGTTACATACACAATTAGTGGTGACCTTGAATGTGCAGGGGTTTTGACTACGATAATTTGTCATGCTTGAATCTTCACTGCAGGGGGTCAACTTCTCCTCATCCAGAAAGTACTGGACGAAGACAGATTGGGTCCAGAATATGCCATTTTCTCGGACATTACCATGAGCATGTTCGGAGGCATGGAAAGAACATTGACAGAATACTCACAACTTCTCACTGGCCAGGGATTCAAGTCTATAAGATTCGTGAGAAATGAAGGCAAAAATTACTGCGACTTTATCATTGCGAAAAAGCTGTAGTAGTGACCAATACTGTGAATTTTGTACATCGATGAGTTCTATGATCGCTCTGATGACTAAGTCAGCAAGTTCTCGTCGTGGTGTTATAGTCATATGTCCAAAGCGTGGAGAGGAAAGCTGTTGACTGCATCGTACCATTCTCAATTGAAAAAGTCACATTGGATTTTTTTTTTTTTTTTTTGCACGTAAACAAATGGGCCTTATATTTCTGGGGATAAGGACGTTACCGGTATGTTTGTGCTTGCCTTGAAAGGCCTGAAACGATCGTGAAAACTAACAGTTTCCTTGGGAAACTGTTTTTAAGGCGTGCAAAGCCCTTACATTTAAATTTACCTGTAAGTAGAGAACATCTGTCACACGAAATCACTTTTTGTGGCAACGGGCTGGTTTCCCAAGACGAGGGCTACTTTACCACAGCTTTTCCACTTTGCCCCCCCCCCGTTTCACACACACACACACACACTATATATATATATATATATATATATATATATATATATATATATATATATAAGGCATTATTTCCTCACAAGATAGCGTTTGAGTGCTGATATAATTTTACTGGATAGTACGTTCTGGGAAACAACAAGTACACAAGTATTCTACAGGACGAGTCTTTGAGGACACTTCGAGGATAAGACCAACAGGGGAACAGTGGGGTATCGGCAAAAACGCAATCAGTGAAGTTTCACTTTACACGGTTTTGCATGATCTAGTAACTCTTGTTCGGTACGTTGGTTGAAGGCGGGGTGAAATACAATTTTTGAGAGGCTTAGTATCTGTTTTCATACTATACAAGTTTGACACTCCAGTTATTGTACTTTATTCTTCAGCAAAATAAAGTGTATCGAAGCAAATCACTTAAAGGCTAAATAAAGAGCCCGTATGATTTTGTTTCGAACACGCACTGGCGACACTGCACAGTGGCGCCTTCTAGAAACTTTGCTCATTGTGGAACCAACGAACGAGCACAACCCATTTCATGTCACTGATCGTAACGGTTAATTTTCAGAAGTGACTTCCATGCTAAGTGCCATATTTTAGACGTATATATCTTGGTCTTTTCATTCTCAAAATAACTTAGATAATTGAACAGCAAAATTGTAGTAATCAGCATAAAACATCATTCAGAAACCTTAAATTGTAGTTTTACTGCATACACTTTGTTCTTTAAAGGTATTTTATGATATTTTGTGTACAATAAATTACGGTTAATGGATTTAATTATACGTGTATAGATCCTAATTTATTTATCTATTTATTTATTAATTTATTAATTAATTAATTAATTAATTAATTAATTATTTAATTAATTAATTTATTTATTTATTTATTTATTTATTCATTCATTTATTTTATTTTATTTATATTTTAGGCATTTAACGCCAAATGGATATAGTTCCTACGAAACATTTCTTATAATTTTAATTCTGTTTTGTCACGGTTTGTGCTATTAGAAATGTGAATGTTACAATGCAGCAAAATGAATTGAATTTACAGTGTTTTGAAGGGTTCATCATTTATCAAACTGACAAAGTATTCTATTTGTATCAAGCCTAATTTAAAATGTCTGGATTTCGAAACCTACTTTTTAAAGTCTTGAATGCAAGAAAGGCGTAGAATCAGTGAAAAATATAATGAATATATTATTTTAAAAAGTTGCACATATCCTACATAATTGACTCCACAATGTTAAATGTCACGCAACATATTCTATAAATATCAATGTATTGATTCGGTCCTACAGAAATCATCCAGACACACAGTCGAAGTGTGAAGTTAAATCTGCGTTCAGAATTTGACTTTATGAAACGAAACTCACTGCCGCTTGCTACTTGCAGAATTTTCTTGCACAACAACCTGGTTATGACATGCGTTCATTGTCATGCTCAGGGTGAGGAGGGTGAAGTAACATTTATATTGTCTGCTGACAGCATGTTCTTAATACCCTCGGTTCTGTCATCTTTTTCATAAGAGTGCGCATCCTCCCTAAGTAACTTTATTCATGCTATACGATGTCAATAGGATAAGCAAAATGGGAAACTGTTTATATATTTATGTCCTGAAATGCAGATATAGCCATATTTATATTAATTTTACTAAACCAGTTTAGAGCAACTGTGTCTAGCTACTTTGTCGCCAGCGGAATTAATTAAATCGAAAACATCTTTTTCTTAACAAAAAAAAAAAAAAAAAAAAGTCTGATATTACATATGGGGTCACCCAATTTTGATTCATGGCAACTGGGTAGCGCTACTTTTTTGCCTTTCATGAATTTCACTTTGTTAATGCCGTTCCCGACCTTTTCAAATATCCTGCATAGAATTATATAATTTTATCAGAGTACCATTCAGCTTATGGACATAAAATTTTGCCTAAACCGTGCAGGATGTTGATTTTGCCGAAGCTGTATCATGTCAAAATTTGATGCATCTGACAGAGCATCATTACCCACACGGCCGAATTAAGTGACCAGTTGAAAAAGCGATCTGCCCTTACACAAGTCCGTGCACTCAGTGCTGGCATGATGGAATAGATGGCCCTGGCGCTGTGGGCGGTCCGGTCACCATGGCCCACTCTCTCGGTGACCCCATGTGAGGACAACATACAGTGAGCGCAGGGTTACACATAATCGCGTGACCGTTAGTTATAATTTATCGTACCTTTTGATGTGCAGAGGATGACCCAGCGCCGTAATAGGCAGCCCTTTGCTCGTACCCTTTCCTGGAGATGCTCCATGCACAATGCAGGCAGTAATGACACAGTGGGAAGACACGAACCTGAAAGTGGGGCAATAAATTAGTAGGCTACTTGAATAAAGTGTTTTCTCCAATTAAACCTGGGTTCATTTGAATAAACTTGCATCATAATGCAGATGAAAGATCTCGCATCCCTTGAAATACCAGTGTCAAATTTGTGTTATGGAGACATTTTTATAGCATTTCAGATTGATTCTGTGAGACTACATCAAGCAATAGATAATGCAATTGAAATTGCATTTCAAGTCAATGCATTATTCTGTGTTTGTGAGGTTCAGCATAGTAATGGTGTTGCAAAGTTTTACTAGCTAAATCTAAATTGTAGCAATAAGACATCTGTAAGTGTTGAAAGAAGTCCGATTTAGGCCTTTTTGCTTACACATGTACCCATGGGAAATTACGGTACCGAGATCAGGTTGCCTCTTTCAGCGTCAAGTTTTAGACTTCAATCGTGGGCTTTCCACTTAGCACATTGGGCACCCAATTGTATACAGCTGTAACAGAGCCACATCCTCCGTGTAACTCCCCCCACCCCCACCCCCCAAAAATAATAAATAAATAAATAAATAAATAAATAAATAAATAAATAAATAAATAAATAAATGAATAAAAAAATGAATAAATAAATGAATAAAAAAATGAATAAATAAATGAATAAAAATAAAAAAAATATATAATACTAAAAAACTATCCGGATTCTCTTAGTCCCATAGCCAATCCAGTCACTGTTCCTGTCTAACTCTATACTCCATTCATTTATGTTATCACGTATGATCAAAAATTTTTTAAAAAATGAAAATTCCAGGCTTCAACAGCCAAATGAATTTAAAAACGAGTCATCGGCGGGCAACCATCAAATGAAGTTTCGAAGCCTTCAATGACCGAACAACCATTTTTCATGATGTCGGCTCCTGGCCTTTACCTTGTATTTGGTCAAGATAGCCCTTTGAATTTAAGAAATGTATGACCGTAGAATACGAGCGAATGCACAAATAAATAAGGGTTCAACAGCTCTGGCTTATAATGAAAAGACTCAAAAACTCACATTTAATGAGGTTTTGATACATTTACCTAATTGTAGGTACATATGAAAAAGATAACATTGACGCAAATAACTGATTATTTTTATTTTAATTTCGAAGTTTAATCAGCAGCCAAAAATAAAAGTGTGTTTTACCGACCCATTATTGTGTCAATCTTCTCTGATTTGGAAGGGTAACATCGGCTATACTCATTTTTTAAAATTCAACTTCAATATCAATTTGCCTTATGCCATTGCATATTTAAGATACATGAGTAAAAATTACTTTGTTCGGATTTTTGAATTTCTGTGAGCATATACAAAATCGGATGTTTAGTCTTGAAAATACACGAAAACAAAGGTTCATAATTTAAAATAGGTTGAAAAATATAATATTGATTGAACATATTGCACATAAATTCCTATCATCAATCTAGATTTGGCAGATCCAATTTAATTTACATGTGTGTTGACAATTTGCAAATCAAGAGCTTGACACTACCATCTCTGCAGATTTGATAAATGTAGTTCATAGAATTACCACTAGGGGACACTCTCTAATAATACAGTTTTGAGCAGGATGGCCCCACTGTTTGTTGAATTACTAACATGAAGACTGCCCTATGGAGAACCATATTAATTATGATGGTAGGTCCTATTTATATATCTGAAATAAATGTTTAAAAAAATATATATTACCTTATCTGCAACAGTAGCAAGTTATGCAATAACACTTAAACTTAGAATTCTTCACGAATACCCTCCTGCAGCCCCCAAAAGGTTTGTGAATTGGGTCGTCTATATAACATCGAGAAATCGCAAAGAGTACATTCCTGCCGTGCAACGCGAGTGGCTGTTGCTGTGACTGACTTATAGCGGACAGCACTATATCCGGTTAAAAATACATGAGTTAATACGCGGGGCAAGAGCATTGTATATTGATGGCATATCTTTACGTACAATTATTTGGCCAACTGCTTTGACGGCATCATCTTAATTTTGTACATTCTGTTTTAATTCTGGGTGGATTTTGTTAATACTTTCTGGGTTTTTTAATATGTTTGGAGCAACACACCACTTTGTAGAGAAGTACATCATTAACAACCATAAATCAGTGCCGCCCCCTCATCAACGAAAGCTGGAACCAAAAATATGCACAGAAACAATTTGGTACTTTTAGCATTAGACAATAGTCCGCCATTAATTACATTCTTTTTACCATTTTCCTGAATGCATATATATTGAAAGGCTAATGGATACTGGTTCTGACAAAACAGAGCTACGAGAAAGGTGCTGTTCACGTCCGTCCCTCAGTTTCAAAACGAACTGCTGTTCCAGGGAGTGACCCGTAATACTCCCTCGATTCAAGAGTTTAATCTTATATTTGGCGCCTTTTCCTGGGATACATACATATATATATATATATATATATATATATATATATATATATATATATATATATATATATATATATATATATATATATATATATATATATATATATATATATACACAAGTGTGTGGGGGGTGGGGGTGTGTATTGAGAACACATATGCTTCATACAATGTCTAAAAACAAAAACAAACAGACACCCCCCCGAAAAAAACCCACATGTATCAATGATGTTTTATTCGCCATCAAAATTGATGACGTAGCATTTAATGTGCAGTGCCTACTTTCAAATAAAATATATTCTGTATCGAAATCTTAATGCTTAACATGGTGATCAATGGCGGTAATCGCGCATATATGCTTTTTGAAATTATTGAGTATATAATATTATCATATTTCAAAATAAATGGTTTTGAGTTTTTTGTGGCCTAATTGTAACGTGTTTGCATATGCCCGCTGGTAACATGAGTGGATATAAACGCCCCATGGAGGTTTTAATATATATATATATATATATATATATATATATATATATATATATATATATATATATATATATATACAGGGATGAGCCTTTTCCCGGAATTCCAGGAAATCCTGCATTTTTTCCCCAGATTTCCTGGATTTTTGGTTCAATTTCTTGATAAAATCACTGTTTTATTGCCTCAAAATGCCGAAATTGTTGTTTCTATTGAGGGTCAGCAGTACATTGTATGACTCTTCAGAGAATTATTTCCTAAATGAAGCTCATGTCTGTTTATATATATATATATATATATATATATATATATATATATATATATATATATATATGTGTGTGTGTAAATAACACCGGAAAACTGACGTCTCACGCTCCATGTGGAAAATCTTGCAACTATGTTCAAAAGTATCGATTGTCAATATTTGGAACTGGCCAAAAATACAACAGAGCGAATACGTATGGGCACCAAATCCTTTGAGTACAGCAGCTGGCCCGATAGATGCTGTGACCAAGGATGGTAGAGATATTCTACTCTCCTTGTTGTGACTAAATTTTGTCTGGGTACAGTAAGGATGGTCAAATCTTGTTGGCATAACAGCTGGGCTATTGACCAAGGTTAACCCCTATTGACACAGCAGCTGGGCGAAGTTGGCATGCTTCAAACCTGTGTGAACAACAGCTGGGCGAATATGCGTGACACTGAAAACTTTTTGCGACGTCAGCTAGGAAGAAAGGTGTTTTGACCAAAATCCTTTTGGCACACCAGGAGCACAAATGTTGGAATACAAGTATTCAGGCGGAGGTACAGTTGTGTATCTTGTAAGGTCTTGTACTATCCTAAATGCTCACTCTTATCAAAGATCAAAAACAAAAAACCATTGAAGCTAAGTTAAGGGATTCCTGCTCGGGAAGCTATAGACGTAAGGCCTGGCATCTAATTATGTATTATGTACAATTCTCAGCAAAAGGAAGTTTTCTGCTAAGATGACAACGACATTCAAACAGACGACAGTCCACACGTGGGCGCTTTAGACGAATTGAGCAGAGTTTTACCAAGGTTTTTTAGGACTTCATACAGAAAACCTGCTAAGACTTAGTTTTGTTCCTCATGTCTAACAGGATAAAGGCCAATTCAATTTGCACTGTAAGCCTTTAACTGATATCAATCGAGAATAAATATCTCGTAGTTTGACATCAACGATTTTGTTATACGCTCCCTGTGTCTGCTTGCTTATCATGGAAGTACGGTACATAAATTTTACTTACGTATGGCAGCAGCTTGATAAATCACAAGGTTACTCATGATTTCCTGGTTAAATTAGTTCTTTTTTAATTAAATATCATAAACTAAGAATGTATCGTGGCATGAAACATATCTCGCATTTAACAATATTTTTCTGCTCCACAAATTTATCAATTCTATGAAAGGAAAGATAAAGTACTTATAATTTGGAGAAATGAATCAAAGCTACATGTAGTGGTCCATCAAAGTTCTTTTTTTCTACAGACGCATTGATGGTATCAGCTTATATATATATATATATATATATATATATATATATGGTTTCATAATTTTGTTTTCGATACAAAATGAAACCTATGACGTTTTGAAAAAATGCATTAGTATGTCCAGATCCATTCAGTTTATCCGAGCAGGGAGCAGCCATCGAATTCGATGGCAGCTATTTGATTTGAGACATTACATGAGAACATATACTTTCAAAAGATACCCGAGATAATGACATCTCTTGATGAAAAACGTATTAAAGCATCAGACTTATGACTTCCATTGAAATCAAGACCTCCATTGGTATTATGACCTCCATAAGAACCATGACAACAGCCCAATCACGCTCTGCTTGAGAATCATATCTTCCGTCGGTATAATGTTCTCTAGCAGAATCGTGGCCTCCATCGGAAAATGGCCTGTCTTGGAATCCTGGCTCGTTGCTAACGACTTCCATTTAGATTTGTGTTCTTGTTAGCACAAGACTTGGTTAATTTGGAAACAAAATCATTCAATATTCACTATGTAATTTGTCGTAACTTCTCCACACGTATGTAAACAGGAATCAATTAGTAATGTTAGAGAGCGAAGAGGCTATTAAAAGTATTGATAATCTTTTAATTGAATCAGTATTTTCAGCGAATTGCAGTAATTTACAAAGCCTTCTGTTGCACGGAATATTTTTTATCGCAAGCTATTGCACCAGAATAATATTTATTGTGTCCTATATTGCACATGATTTCCACATGCACTTTTTTTTTTTTTTTTTTTTTTAGTGAAACTAGATTGGGAAGCAAAAATTTAGAAGAAATCTACGTCAGTATGTAGAATTTTAAGTTATTAAGTCTTTTTTTTTCTGAACAGAACTTTTAGTCTCACCAATCATTTTTACTCCCTCCATTTTTTTGTTTGTTTTATCGTTTGATCTGTTTCGTCAATCAGCGTCAAGGAAAGTGAGCGAGGGCACGTGTACAAACATGAAGGAGCCGGCTGCAAGGTCTTCTGCCTTCTCTGTCGGCACAATAATTCGGTGTAACGCATTGAAATCAGAATCAGCCAAGCAGACGCTGAGCGTGTCAGGTATTAACCTAAACATGTTCAATTGAAAATTCGAGTACCATTGGTGTGATTTTAAGCTGCAATCTGTTCACTGCAACGTTCGCAAAGACATGAATGTACAAGCTGACGCAGCCTCTTGTCCCGAGGGAGGGGGGGGGGGCACATACTCAACATCAGGGTTGGTGTGTGCCGCGGACATTTTTATACAATACCCTATCTTAATCCTACACCAAATATAAAAAGGTACCCCTTTTTAATCCTGTAATGTGTTAAAAGGAGTGTTGCATTGGTGCATCCTAATTGCTACCCCTATCCTAATCCAGCTGTGTACATTTTTTTTGGGGGGGGGGGGGCGGGAGGCGGGGGGGGGGGCTTAAAACAGGCCATTTCCCGGCGCACATACCCAGTTTAATCCTTCATAGAAGTCCCCCCCCCCCCGGCCTCTGGTAAAAAGACCTGGAAGTGGTGCCTGACTGTGACCAATCACATGACCAATCAGAGCTTACACAATACAAAGTCCCAGCCAAATGCAAAATATTCCGATGTCTTTGAAGGGAAATACACATAGGGTCACCATCGATCGAATCCCTTTTGGACCTCCGACCAAGATTTCACTTCAAACCAGGTATAAATGTGATGACTTGTTGTTTAGGTCACCATGACCTACTTTGCCAGCAGTGTGGCACAAGCTGTCTTTTTTTAACACAACTTTAAATTAATTATTGGATCTGGTCAAATAGGGCGTCTCTGGCAATCTTGGTGCCCTCATCACAGTTTTTCATCGTAACATGTTGGGTCAGAGTTGAGTCAGAAACCAATGAAAATAACAAAGGATTGTGTCTGTGTGCAAAACATGTAAATTCTGCACAACTTGGTAAACTGCGTTAAGGATTGAAAAAAAATAAGAAGAAAAAATAAATAAAAACAAAACAAAAAACCAAAACAAACAAAAAAAAACAAACAAAAAACAAAAATAAACAAACGAAAAAAAAACAAAAAAAAAAAAAAACAAAACAAAAAAAAAAAAAAAACAAACAAAAACAAACAAAAAACAAAAAAAAAATATAAAACAATAAAAAAACAAAAACAAAACAGCAAAAAACGAACAAAAAACAAAAAAAATAAAAAAACAAAAAAAAAAAAAACAAAAAAAGAAACCAAAAAAAAAAAAACAAAAAAACCAAAAACAAAAAAAAAAAAACAAAACAAAACAAAAAAATAAAAAAAAAATAAAAAAATAAAAAAACAAACAAAAACAAAAAAAAAAAAACAAACAAAAAACAAAAACAAAAAAAAAAAACAAAAACAAAAAAAATAAAAAAAAAAAAAAATAAAAAAACAAACAAAAACAAAAAACAAAAAAAAAACAAAAACAAAAACAAAAAAAAAACAAAAACAAAAAAAAAAACAAAAACAAAAACAAAACAAAAAAAAAAACAAAACAAAAAAAAAAAAACAAAAAAAAAACAAAAAAAAAAAAAAAAAAAAAAAACAACAACAAAAAAAAAAAAATAGGGATGAACGTGGCATAGAAATGTTAGATTGCCCGATGCAATATTTTTTAAAATTCATCGTCTGTATCATCTTAGACTAAAACAACTCAGATAGTTTGTTCAAAGTACATCACTCAAACCAACCAACAGACGGAAAGCTGCATAATTAATTGTGCAGTATAATTAACTAACAACCAATCCAGCTCAGTTGATTTCGGACTTGACCATTTTCGCGCACATGTCACCTGTTTGAGAAATCTACAGGATTCAGACACGTATTGCAGGCACAAAGGGGCAGGCCTAAAAGAAACACTCGACATCAAACAAGAACTCGACGATGAAACGGGTTCTCACCCATCATATTGCTGGAGGTGGATCGTGTGTCGTTTGATGTGTGCTATGGGTGTGGTGGAAGTTTTATCCAAATCGGGTAGCACGTGTAAGGTGAAGCATACATCTGCGAATGACAGACTTTGAGATCCATTCCACGTCATTACTAAATGCATGCAAATCGCAGAAAGGCGGTTAGAGTTAAAACATCAACATGCATTGGATAATTTGATATGAGTAATAGTAGCAAACTAAAGTTGGCATTAAAAAAAAGGAGGGGGGGGATGCCGGGAAATAATCCGAGGCGGCGCCATCTGGTGTCCTCGTGGTGTATGTGTCTCTAACGTTACTTACTGTGTACCGTCCTTCATAGGATGCCGTTCCTGTTGATTACCTAAGTTTGTTTCCAGCTAGGCTGTGCCCATATTTTTAACAGCCACGTTACGTTGCCGTTAATTTCAACTCTGACCCAACATGTTACGATGAAAAACTGTGATGAGGGCACCAAGATTGCCAGAGACGCCCTATTTGACCAGATCCAATAATTAATTTAACGTTGTGTTAAAAAAAGACAGCTTGTGCCAAACTGCTGGTAAAGTAGGTCATGGTGACATAAACAACAATTCATCACATTTATACCTGGTTTGAAGTGAAGTCTTGGTCGGAGGTCCAAAAGGGATTCGATCTATAGCAAGATGAAGAAAATGGGAAAAAAAACTGAGAGTTCAGTTTGAGAAAAAGGAATCTCAAATGTGGGTATGCGGTGGAAGGCCACTTCAATCACACACACACACACACACACACACACACACACACACACACACACACACACACACACACACACACACACACACATACATACATATATATATATATATATATATATATATATATATATATATATATATATATATATATATATATATATACAAGTATATATTTACATATGTATTGTCATCTAAGAACTAACACGAGGACTGCATCATTATGAGAGTCAATTTCCGGCCATAGTATTTCTGTTTGTGTATAACTTACTGTTGACGCAGTATCTTCACATGTACGGATGCAGGGGCTAGGGCCGTGCGGACATTATGTACATGCTCCTCTAATACGTCGTATGCGTATTATTTTCCCGCCACAAAGCACGGGTTTGACGCCAGGCGATCACGGGGGACGTGTGAGTCACATCTCTGTCTCAGACAAGGCCATATGTTCATTTCTCACAAAATTGGCGTCTTTTGAGAAATTTAAGTTCACAAATGACAAACTGGTATTCATCTAGTATTTCCTGAGCCACATATAAGGAAAAAATTCTATCTGCCTTTAATAAATGTTCTTTATTTCCAAAATATTAGTAATATCCCGATTGTCCCCACAGGTAGCGACCCGCATCTCGCCATATCCCGCCAAGCGCGACAAGGCAATCAGGTATGCAGTTGTGGCGGGAAATTAATATGCATATGTCCTATTGATTATCCCTTGACAAACACGCTTCTATTACAGCATACATCCTTATATTCATTTCCTTATTCTACACAAAATTGCTTTTATAATTAAGTTCAAAGATAAAATCGTCAGAAATCAGCGAACAGACGTTAGGTAGCTCACTTCAATCATTATGCATTAATTACCTTGTTAACACGCACATGGACTGGCATATGGACTTTTATGTGATAAAAGATACCCCTACCGATGTGCGTGTATGATATGTCTTGATTTAAAATTGTGCAGCGTACTTGGATAACAGTTGATTTGTGATGTACCAAATTGAGTTTTACCTTTTTGAACAGTGTCTTGAGGAGTTTACCAATGTTAATGAGGTACTTGCCTGCGTAGCGACTGGTTACGGGCTCCACTTACTCACTGCCCCTCTCACCGGCAAGAAAAGTCGTTTAGCAGGCAAATGAGGTGCACAGTGCTGACAAATATCAGAGCTCAACTGACAGGCAAAAGATAAAAAGTGTAATGGCCATGGACCCAGTAAGATCTTGCAGCAAAGAAATTGCATTTTTACCTTTTACCAATTACTCATGAAAGGAAACAATATTTACCTTATATGTAAAATCAAACACTTACAATTTCATGCCTACTTTACATGAACTAACATGAAGGAAATGTGCGATGGGAAAATCGGCCATGTAAAAGGTGATGCCGTATTTGTGCACATAAATTACCCACATTAGTAAATTTGAACATGTGCGTCACATAATCATTAAAACAGACAATAGGTAGTTTATATCATGACCATAATTTTTTTTATTTTTTCCGAACTAATTCTACCTATTTAACTGGAGCAACTATGGACCGTTTCCATATTTAGCTGCATATACAAGGAGCAAACTGCGTGAAAAAGTAAATGAAACAAAATAAAATAAAATAAAATAGATAGAATACATAAAATAAATAAAATATATAAAACAAATAAGAATAAAATAAAATTATATGAAGACAGAACAAAAATAAAGTAAATAAAAGGTGGCAGCAACACACTATGTGGGATCAGATTTTCAAATTATCATTCGGACCAAAGTATGTATAAGGAATGAAATATTACATAATGATACGCGTGGATCGCAATCTTCTTGTGCAGTCAAAGGATCAAAATAATGCATTGCTTTTAGGTAGCCTGTGTAATGTTTTCGTCAGCATGATAAATCTCAATCGGGGAAAATGTAAGTCAAATAGTGAAAATAAATACTAAATTCACAATGCAAATTTATTTCTTTACACAATTGGCATTCACGATGCGTCTAAGATATTTCCAATGCTTCCAAAGATACTATCTCACACGATATTTATAACAACAAATTCATAATGCGGTAACAGTGCTTTCCCTTTCAGGTTGCAAGTTGACAACACCTCTCACGGTATTATCACGTGTTTGTCAGGTTAAAAACCTCAACATGTTCATTTTACTTATGTCATGTTCCCACGTACTAAAACAAAAGGCAAAACGCCGATTGGACGAAACAGCATTGCCTATTTCAGATGAAATTCATTAAAAAGAACGGAAATGAATGTATTGGGTTACTCATAATAATCTGCCTCGTACAACGTTTGTTAGATGTCAGACTTTACGCCAGGCGTAAGGAGATAGCCAGCCAATGCTGAATGAGAGACACACAGAACTGAAGAAAAAAAAAATCTGAAGGTAAAAACAGTCACCGTTGGCGTATCTCGACAGGAGTGCAGGCCTTGAACTGTTAACCGTTTGACTCTTTTAATGCCAATAGCGACCAAATGTCGAACAACTTAAGTCGAACCACTCTCAATTATAATCAGAGAGCTGATTTATATTCCTTGTATAAAGAATTTATATTGAAATACCACCATTCCTGTAGTTCCTGAGAATATAACAGTCAGGGTCATCAACTTTTCTTGGCGCGCTTCAGTCCTAAACATGGCACTAAGAGAGTTAAACCTTTTAATCGGTTACTACATGTTCCATGTTTTTTTTTGTTTTGTTTTTGTTTTTGTTTTTGTTTTTGTTTTTGTTTTTTTTTTTTTGTTTTTTGTTTTTTCCTGCAATGAAGCACGAAGTAGGTGCCGTGCGCCGCGGACTGAAATGTTATTACAAACGAAAAAAAAAATGTCCCATTTAAACTGGCACATTAGTTTTTTCGAATTACGGTACGTTTGCGTAGTTTTGGCAAGGAGTGTACCCGCCTTGGTTTTGGTATATCGCTTGTTTTGCTCACTTCGCTAGTGGAAGAAAGTCGCGCAATTAAACACATAAAGAAATGATATATAAATAAAGATTTCATAAGTTCCATACGCGGAATAGTCAAATGGAAACTTAAATTATAGTAATATTGCTTTTGCCATGTTTAAGACAGGTGCATTGACCGCTCAGGCGGATGGATAAGGATCGATTGTGTGATACATTTTGATTGTTTTAAAATGTATTGCATTTTATTTTCGGAATATTTGGCATGTGTTTCCTCTGAAAACTCACAAGCATTACGTGCATTTCGTCGCCACATGCATACGTCTTAAAAACAACACAGGCGAATTTTCATTGCAAAATAATGATAAATAAGATTTATACAAGTACACAACATGGCTAAGTATCTCATATCATGAACAATGAGAAAATGCCTTCAGTGTTTGGAGACAGGCAGAAATAGTTGAATTAGCATAGGGAAGAGCTAGGAAGGGAAACCCTGGCACGAAGAATCTTAACTGCGAGAGCAGACCAGATTAAAGAAAAAATAGTAATAATCTGCAACCTGATAAACTCTGAAGATGTGTGCCTGGATGCCATAAGTAAAATTTCTCCCTACCCCTCACTGCTGCAAATAGGATCGGTTTTGTATGATTTGAGAGTTTTTGACAATTCCCCAAGGCCGAAAATGATACTCCAGGAAATGCTACGAGCGGCTTACGATGGAACGCATTGTTCATACCATGCTGTATTTATGTAGCTTCATTTATAACCGCGTTACAACAGTACGTTCAAAAAGCGTATGTTACCAACAGATGGAGCCACCAGCACATGGGTAATTATTGCGTGACACAAAACTTCCTGCTGCCAACGACTGAGCAATCAGATGAGGCGGGTTTATTTAATCCACCCGTTGGCTCTACCCAAATTTGTTGGCTATTGGTTGGTAGTGTGCATGTAGTTCCACTTCCTATTAACAGACGCTTAAAGCTCTGTTCTTCTTTCATTCTCTTCCCGTGGATTGCATGCACTCACTATGCCCAGAGTGACTCCTGAGAAACACTCAGTTGCGCTACGTTGGAGTTTGGTTGTCAGGTTTGCATAAATACCTAGTGCTACTCAACATTCAATTTCCTGGTAATAAGAGGCTGAACTCCGTTTAATGTATAGGTATGTTATGTAACAACCAGAATCCCGCAACTTCGCCATACTTGCGTAACAATAAACAAAAATATGTTTAGTTTCTCGTCTTTTATCTAGCCATGTGTGGCTGTGTTATACCCTCAGTGGCAGGAAACTATTGATAAATAAGTATTTTGTGAAGTTTACATGGCCTTAAAGGCCCTATTGATTGGATGGAGACCACAAATTAGAAAGTTGATGTTTAGGGTAGTTAAAAATGATATCTGAAAACCAATATGTTAAATTTCATTTTTGAGTAGCGTTTTTTTAACTCCAAAAGTGCATAACATTTGCGACAGGAAAACCCACAAATTTTCTCGGATCATGGCCCGATGAGGGAAAGTGTTATTGTCGTCACAAACGAACCCGCTGGCCATGCTGCATGTGTTCTGAGCCAGAGTACCTCCAGTTTGCCGAGAGTTGAATCAGATACAGGCAGAGCATGGTGACTCCGGAGAGTATGAATTGAGTTTTTTTATGTACGTGGTTTGATGGCAATGAAGAATAATTAATAAGAAAAGCTGAAGCAGCAGAGGAAAAGATCATTCATCCTTACACACATGAGGCGACGCCCAAAACCAAACCGTCACCAGTACTGCAGGGAGTGTAGCCGTGGTGTAGCCAGAGGATCCCAACTTGCCGCCTGAGCAATGATAATTCGTTGCAAAAGAGATTTTTCCTATCAAAACTTGTAACATTCCATTTACCAAGAACAAGCACAAATGCAATAAATTGGAATTTACGTCAGGATGGGCCAGGTCTTGTAGTGTTTCAAATTATAGCATTCACGGAAAAAGCTACGGCCTACGCCTACGGTATATAAATATCTGAACAAGCAGTTAATTTCCCTTCCCATATGTGCGATCTATGGATGATTATACGTACGTGTGCATTCATAAATATATCTTTCAATATCAGTTTCACTCCTACCTGGCAGCAACTTCACGACCCTTGAAGGGCAGTAATTTACGTTTCCGTATACATTGTCATTAGTGCACGTGTTTATGATATCCTTTATTTCAGATCGTATCCATTATGTAACAATAGCAAATATTTTGCTGTGATTGGCTTATTTTCTGGTTCCATAATTATATTGGTTTATATATGTGTCTTATTATTTCTCATTATATGTACATACTTAGTCATTGTGTAATATGGTGCTCTTTCCATGTACGAGTTATATGTATTTTACTTTCTCCGTTCGGGGAGGTTGAATAAACTATTATTATTATTATTATTATTATTATTATTATTATTATTATTATTATTATTATTATTATTATTATTATTATTATTATTATTATTATTATTATTATTATTATTATTATTATTATGCCTCGTTAAATACCTCGCAATGTAAAGTAGTAATTGGGTATACACATAACAGTGGCCAGCTAAGTCAACCTATTAGAAACTGTTCAACCCTAGACCTCGGTATGGAACAAGACCGGTCCTTGTTTGTATATGTTCTCCACCCATCTTTTTTCATTGAACCAAAATGGTTAACACATTGAAGTTTTGTTACAATTTTACTTTCTAACAACATCCTAGACCACCGTTGTCACTGTGACATTCGATTGATAATTATGTGATACATTGCAACAGTCGTAGAACTACTAGACCTAGACTTTGCTGTTATGCAAGCTTTGAAATCAGAATCATACTGAAAATTAATTTTGTAAATACTGTAAAAACACAACAAAACAAAAAAAAAAAAAAAAAAAAAAAATACTGTTCCTCATTTCAAGTGTAATGCCTAATTTGGCCAGTTCCACGAATCCTTATATTGGCCAGTGATGGGACCGTATTTGGCAACAGCAGCAGCTTTTTTTCTGGCAAACCTATCCTAAACATCGTCATATTTGACAAATCAATGTCACTTTCCACAAAGTGTTCACTACATATAGGTTAGATCGGTTCCCAGGGCCTTACTACTTGTCCCTGTAAATATTGGCTGTGCGGGTCCAAGCTCTCCGTACTTTCAGGTATTTGTGGGAATGTAAACAAGCTGTAAACTTGTACATGTATTGCTACAATAACAACAGAACACCAAACAATCCTGGGCGGGAACAGGGACAAAAATGAATATTTCTACACGCATTTTCAATCCTGTTTGTTTAAACATATTTTATTCCAAAAAGAAAACAATTGGGAAGAAGGGCAAGGCCCTATATTAACCCCTCTGGTCAGGAGAATAGAGTCCTGTGTATAAAGGGTGAATAAAATATGCTTAAACCAAGTGACACTTGACAGCCATGGCTCGCTAGCATGGTCGGAGTCTTACCTGTCAGCCACCGGTGTTGCGTTTGTGACGTCACAAGCCTTTCGCGCCTTGCGGGAGTCGGAAATGAACGGAAAGCGACGATTGAAGGCACAGTGAGTTTTTAAAATTAAAGTGTGCATAAAAGTATTTTTTCTCATTTTAAAAGAAAATCGCACAGTATGGTGAGAAAACCGATGAGCCACCCATGTATCAAATTTAAACGTGATCAATCAATAAACATACAGTGACCCCCTGTTCAGCTACATGTTTCACGTATCCATCTTTGTTGTGCTCGTTGTCTGCTCTGAAAAGACTGATCGGTCCATGCAATTTTTGACGCTAGTTGGTGTAATTTTCTGCTTACGTGGGTCCACAGCTTGCATTATAGACTCATCGGAGACATGTACTTCCGTGCGCCTTCTTCCTGATGTTCTTCTGAAGGAAGGGTTCTCGTTTTCAGTTACGGCTGTCATCGTGGCGTAAATTTATTTGATTTTGATGTATTTTTACCCTCCCTGATTTTGCTGATGGAATCAAAATGTGCAGATTAAGTCAGAATGTCACACCATTTCAACCAAGGGAAATTAAAACTGAAGTTTCATTGCTGAAATACAATAAACATGGAAATTGCGCACACGTGAAAATAAGTACATTTTACTCCTAGTATATATCATGTCGGAAGAACAAACATCTCGAATGAAAAACGGCAAGAAAGGGAAGATGGCTAAAGCCGAAGTGTATCATCAGATAGTATTATGAGAAGAAGACTCACATTCGATTCATTTCCCAACTTTCTACTTGGGAAATTGTCATTTTTTGCGAAACTTAAGGAGCTCGTTCTTAGTGAATTTGTAACAAGTACATGCAAACAGGTAAAACGTTCAGGGAATACTATAATATTCAATTGATAAGACCAATGTAATGACGCAAATGTAAATGTTGCTATTTTGTTGAAATTGGCATGAGAAGCATTGTTCTCAACATGTGATGTACAAGGGCTCGGTAAGGTAAACTGTGAATGAAATCTAGATCTGTTATGAAAAGGATTATATATGAAAATAAGCATAATACAAAACGAAGATTATTAACTCAGAAATCTTCATACATATTATAATGAACAAGTAGATATACATCGGGCAAAAAAAATCGGGCGATTCTAAACAATACCATTTAAACTATTTCAAAAGAGTAAAAGCACATTAACTTTCGCAACGAAGCGAACAGAAACGTTTTTCCTCTGAAAATGCATCCGAGTGTCCAGGTGTGAAAATAATACCTGCTTGCCGATTTTTCTCAAATTCAGTTGTTTTCAATCAAAATTTTGGAGAAGAGTTTTTAAATGTTTTTCAGAACATGTCACAGGTAAACAGCTTTTTCTGGCGCGTTGTGCCCAGAGCGTCCCAAGGAAAGATGTTAAAGCAGCCTCATTTTGACCGAAAGAGGATTGACTTTCCTTAAAGTGCACTCGACGGCTGGACAAACACAAAATCTAGCTGGCTAGGCCATTCAGTTGGGAATTACAGAAACTGATTCCCCTTGATTGGCAACATGCATAATTATAAAATGTACTTAATATTCAAGATCTCTGCTTTTTTTATGTTTTTAACTGAGGTATTTATTTTGCACTTTATTTTTACATATTTCTTCTTGAACCGATTATAAACTATTATATTCTTTGTCGTTTTATATTCGCTTTTTTGTGCAATAAGTGGAATAAGCAAGACTGGAAAAATGTAGCAAATTTATAACTATTTACAGTTATCTCAGGTTTTGCTTACAAAAAGAGTTGATCAAGCGACTTGTGGACGAAACTGATAAGGAAATGCAATTGCTTTCGGTTACAAATATTCTATGTTTCATACGATCTATGTGAACCAAAATCTGTTAAAATTGTTTGTCGTCATTCTGACCATGTAAACGTATGGCCTTGAATTAATAGGTGACTGCAATAAAAACATACGGCATCTTTGGAAATAACACACAATTCGTAAGTAGGTTTATATTTTAATTACCTGTAGTGCATTGATCATAATGTTGGCTGTGGGAACAAAGTGTCGAATTCCAAAAAACACTTCAATATTATCTGACCATTATACATTCAGTGGTTTCACCCTTGATCCAAATTTTAAAAAACTTAAGAGATCTATTTGATGGTCTTGGATAAATTTAAAGGATGCATTTTTGCAATTTTATTAAAGATGACCTGGGCCCCATGTAACTTGTTCTACACGCATAATATGCAGGTTATACATGTATATGCTTATGTCTGACAACTTCCATTTGGAGGTTATTTGACTGCCCAGACAAAATAACAATCAATTAAAAAATGTGGGCTTATTTTGCATGTGGTCTTGCCAGTAAACAACATGGTCAGCACATTTTGCACGCAAATAATTGATCCGTTCAGTGCCAAGACAGAGAGACGAGTCGGCCACTGTCTCTGTCGCCCTTCAGATACGATCACAGCGTAAGGTGAAGAAATGTTAGTCTAGACCTTGTTGGTCTTGTTTCGTAATCTAGGTAAGCTGGTACTTAAACGAAACGCCTCTGATGAGGTTTTTGGGTCTGGTAAGATTTTACTAGCTCAAATGAACACAACTGAACGGCATGGAAGTAGTTAATAGTCTGTCAATTTTCCGCCCTCCATATGCGAGACAGCACAGATAAGAATTCTTGATAACGAAGCTTAAAATCTGTGTGCAGCAATCCTTAACTGCATTCTTGAATTTTTAATCTCGTCTCGTTTGATATAACAAATTAGTTTCAAACCGAAGGGCAATGATAAAGAGTATCACTTTGGTTAGAAGTAACTATATGCAAGACATCGTTTCCATCCTAACCCTGTCCAGCAAGAAATGCTTCAGAGCGCCTGGAAGTGCAAAAGTCGTCTGCTCACCGTGTTTCTTCAATGTTCTTTGTTCGAAAAAACGCGTTTGACTTAGTCTTAAGACCAGGAGGGATAAATACATATTCCAGCACACAGCTTTACGGTATATTTAACTTTGTTGCACTTTGTGGGGTGTGTCTCGGAAATTACCCACCAACAAGTAACTGATGCAGGTGTATACAATTCCCATGTGTGACACCATAGGTTATATGAATGAAACAGAGTTAAAGAAGCAAAGGCAAACAGTTTAACTCCAAACATGTTGTGTGAGTATTACCTTCCACGAATTCCACGAAAATAGAAGTAGGACATAGCAAACACTTGAAGATCACTGGGTGTGAGCCGAAATAATCAGGAAGTCGGATGCTGGTATACCTTCGGGACCTGCTCATAGCACGCCGGTCCACTATTAAGAAATTCGGCTTTTTCTTTGAAACTATATTATTTCACATGCTTCAACTAGGTGGTGGATTTTTGTTATTCGTGTCGGTTTATGCTTATTAATACTTTAAAGTGGTGCAACAGTTTCCTCTAAACTTGGTTGATATGTACTCTGGCCAGATATCAAGACGATCATTGGTTGGCGCTATCATCATTTACTGACTTCGAGTGATTTGTGGTGTTATGACCTATAAACCTGTGAAATATGGGAAGAGCAAATTCATTAAGCGAGCCTTGTGCAAAGCAAATGAAAGCGTTTCTTGATGCAAATTGCTTCATGGCTCATATATATATATATATATTTACGTGCAAGTAAGTAATATATAGGGAACCTTGGAGGAAAATGTGTGGAAAGAAGCAAAACTTTGCTCACTACAGATTCCATTCTTGTTCTCCCAATAAAATAATTTGCAAGAACAAACATTTTGTATTATACAATTTTTGACCAGAATGAAATAGCAACTTGTACCAGACGCCACAGGGCTCTTGTGAGCATAACTTATGTACCCTACCGATTCGTGCGTAGAAGTAACCTTCAGAATTACCTCTCAGACACATAATTTAAAACTTCTTTTCGGTCTGGATTCCCTTATGTTGAGTTCGTGCAATATATTGACAGTAGTGTAATGGGGGCCTGACCGTCAGTGACATAACACCTCTTAATCCCACTAAAAAGTTATAGCCTCGAGGGGGTCTAAAAATAGAATAGGGAATTATAGCCCCACAGGTGTCTAAAAATAGCCCCATGGTTGAGAGATAAGCTCAAAATTGGTTAAAACTGGACAAGTATATGGGGGTGATCTGCATTGTTTATGCAGGTGTGCATTATGGAACTTTCTCAGTATTTTATCAAATATAAATAATCAGTTGGAAGCCAATGCTAAGCGTTAAACAAATACAGGTGTGTTTCTGGAATGTTCATTAAACGTGAAACCTCTATCATTGAATTTGGGTGATAAGAGGATAATATAGTGGTGTCTCTGTTTTCACTGATGACAAAAAGATTAAAAATTACTGTGGTCCCACACAGATGCACGCATGCCTTATAATATTGTCGCAAGGTCTGACCAGACAATGTTGGTGAAAGGGATTACCTGACGAACACGGGACCAAGTCAGCCATGTACATCTAGTTGTAGTATTGACAGAAGGGAAAAACATTGGTGTCTCTTTATTAACCAAACACTTGATCCCCCAAAGTTTATAAGTAGAGGGAAGCAGAAATCGGGATAGCAATTGAGACTTCAGGATGGCTTTTGTTAATTTTGATAAGCTACCCGAGACTCAACCTATACAAAGAATTCAGTGGATAGAGAAGTTAACTCTGGCTCCGTTACGTGAAGGTAGCCAGAGGTAAGTTCTCTATCCATTGAGGATGGGGAGAAAAAGAAAGCATTGTCCCATTTGCAGAAAAAACGGCCTCTTACACCTTTATTCACATCTACGTAATACCCATGGTCTCAATAGTCAAGAAAGACAAAAATGGTTGCAGCAAGCAGTACTAAGTTCAAGCAATACAGAAAATCTTGGAAGCCAAGAGCCCCTCTCAGAGGGACAAGGGCCACCGATTGAGGGACCAGGGACCCTGCTTGAGGGACAAGGGCCACTGACCAATACAGAAACACATTTCACTTTAAACATCCTTTCACTATGATTGTGGCGGCCCCTACCGGTTTTGGCAAGATGGTATACGTGTACAACCATTTACAGAGAGCAGACCAAACCATTGAACCACCACCGGAAAGAATTATCATCTGTTACTCACACTGGCAGCCCCCTTATACCGGCATGCAAGGCAATATTCCAAACATTGAATTTATTAGAGGTATACCTTCAAACTTGGACCAAGACAGTTTTCTAGACCCAAGCAATAGAAATCTGATCGTATTCGACGATCTGATGAGCGATATTAGCAAAGATAACAGAATGACATATTTATTTACCAAAGGAAGTCATCATCGAAATTTGAGTGTTATAGTGCTCATGCAAAATTTCTATGAGCCACGCACGGTGACCATGCGCAGAAATTGTCAGTATTTAATTTTAGGCAACATGCATATGGATTTACAAACGATCAAGGCCATGAGTCAGCGCATGTTCCCAGACAAGCCAAATCATATGATGGATATGTACAAAGACGCCACCTCAAATCCATATGGATTTCTGGTGATTGATCTGAAACCGACAAGACCCGACCACGAACGACTGAGAACAAATACTACGTCACACACATCTCCACGAAAGCCTGCAAAATTATCTGCAAAACATTTGAAATCCCTTATGTCTATAGCTGATGATTCAGCAAGTGATAACGATGAGGAGGAGGATGACGAGAGACATCAACAACCGGTGACAAAGAATGACACGCTGCTGTATATGAAATGGTTACAAAGTTCCGACGACTAGACAAATCAAGATCCTCCACAATGGAAAGAGTTTCTCAAAAGCATAGCTCATCGCAGTGATAAAGATAAATCACTCATTCGGAATAACAAAGCATTGGCTCATTTATGCGCGTATGAATGGAGTGGTGTGAGACCTCACCGTAATATACCTTGCCTCGTGTGTCCACAGACAAGGGTTGCTTTTGAGCTAATTCCGTGTGTGCATTGTGATACTGTTGATATATATTTACCCCCAAATACCATGGACTGGTGGGTTACGTGCAAACATTGTGAAACTATATGGAAGCCCGACCCCAAACAGATGATTAAATTATTTGTGTATTGTCCCACCTGTAAGAAAACATCTGTTGGTAAATTGAAAAGTGCCTCTAACAAGAAAAAGAAATTAGAGCATGAACAGATCGATAGCATAGATATGTAAATTATAGACTGAAAAAAAACCTATAAGTAGCAGTGAAAAAACTATAAGTAGCATGTCATCATACTGTAAGTGCATGGACTTTTATGTACTGCTGAGCAGTGAAGACAGTAAACAGTTATACCCTCAAAACAGTGGAAACGAGTTTTGTGAGCAATTGCCACAGGAATTAAATTTACCGCGATATTTGGAAGTTGCTGTGAGTGACATAAATAATGACCAAGCAGAAGGACAAACAAGTCAACGTTTGCTGGTGTGTTGGGACATTGTAGACTACACTATTGTCGGGGGCAGTTTAAAACAAATATTATGAAGAATATCACCATCAGATAAACATTTTGCCACAGAACAGTTCACCCGTGTTGTGCAGAATCCCGTTCGACAAATACGTATTTTCATATTAGACACTGAGGGACAATCTACAAATGTACGCTATTCTGACATTACATTACATTTTCGGGCGTCTCCATTATGAAGATGAAAAGTAATATACCAGGGTTTGGAGCCTTCAATCAACCATGGCAGCTTTCTAGTCCACAAAAAGGAGGAAACAAAATTAGAAGAAGAAAGAAGACATTACCAGCTATATCTCCCATCATGGCACAGGACCTACAGATGAAAGCCAAGATACAAAACAAGAAAATGAAGAAAAAGAAGAATGCTGCCAAAAGAGGACAGGTACAGAAGAGCAATATTGTATCCCAGAATAGTGGTTATGTTATGTATTAGCATCATTAAAAGTGTTGGCCACATGTAGTTTTTGTGGAAAATGAAATAGATTATGCATTGTATGATGGGTCAACCAAACAGTTGATATTTGTTGTCTGTAAGCATGTACCTGCGACTGATATTTCTTTGAGGTTTAAGTGTTTGGTCAATAAAGAGCCACCTATGTTAATCCCTTCTGTCAATACTCCAACTAGATGTACATGGTTGACTCGGTCCAGTGTTGGTCAGGTAATCCCTTTCACCAACATTGTCCGGTCAGACCTTGCGACAATATTATATGGCATGCGTGCACCTGTGTGGAACCACAGTAATTTTTAATCTTTTTGTCATCAGTGAAAACAGAGACACCACTATATAATCCTCTTATCACCCAAATTCAATGATAGAGGTTTCATGTTTAATCAACATTCCAGAGGCACACCTGTATTTGTTTAACGCTTAGCATTGGCTTCCCACTGATTATTTATATTTGATAAAATACTGAGAAATTTCCATAATGCACACCTGCATTATGGAACTTTCTCAAAGCAGATCACCCCATATACTTTTCCAGTTTTAACCAATTTTGAGCTTATCTCTCACCCATGAGGCTATTTTTAGACACCTGTGGGACTATAATTCCCTATTCGATTTTTTAGACCCCCTTGAGGCTATATTTTTTTTAGTGGGATTAAGAGGTGTTATGTCACTGACGGTCAGGCCCCATTCTAATTCTATTTTTAGATCCCCTTGAGATTAAGAGATGTTATGTCACTGACGGTCAGGCCCCCATTACACTACTATTGACATATGGTGTTGAATCATTGTTCGATTGTTCCCGATATTTTTGTTCTGTTCTTTCGGAACCTATCAAACCAAAAAGTACCGTCATTTTGTAGGGTTTCGTTGTTGTGATAGTCTTTTTGTTTTTCACACTAACCTATTTTGTCGCAGACCCTCCCCTCTCCCCCACGATACCACACAATTATAGCACTAGCCTGTAGTTCATTACTATTCCATAGAATTGGAGACGTTTCTAATGCAAGAAATATTCTAGTCAATTATATCATTGATGCAGACTTCATTTCTTTACAAACATGTTGTAAAATAAGTGCCTGCTAGCTGGCACACTGAAGTGGTTTGAAGCCATGTGCATAGCCGGGAAGAAGATGAATCGGTGATGGCGACGTCAACGCCGATTCTCCTTTCTTCGATCGCTACAAAAAATAGACAGGAGAGAGAGAGAGACATTTTTTTTCAGAGCATCTTCGATGATGCAAGTGTCCTTTAATTTGCGATGTTCATTCATTTCAACACTGTTATAAATACACAAAGTGGTCGATTACTGGTAGGAAGTTTACAACAGTGCCCCTCAATTAAATTACATTAAATCAAAGTTAATTTCTTAGATCTTGTCAGTGGGGTCTATTAAAGCTAGAGTATCCTTGGACTATATAACTGAAAGCATACAATCTGTAAAATACGTTTTTAACGTCACTAAAAGTCTCTAATTTTGAAGTTCAATAAATATTGTCAAGAGGTGTCCCATTGTTGTTTATTTGTTTTTTAACTGTGATTTTAAAGTGTTGTGTTCTTTAATGTTCTCAGTAATTTAGCATTAGGTAATTATTCGTCTTCTGGACAAATTAGGCAATGTATAGCTTGTAGCTGTTTGATGCAGCTAACTAATACTCTGGCTCAGCCGAGGCAAGAGTAAGTTTCGAATCCTGCCTCAATGCCTCCCACATAGTACTTTCAAACCGATGTTTCGTGTCTTGGAGCTTGTAATATGTAATTGCTGCACAACAACTGGCCACTCCCGACTGGTTAACACATCTACATATGACATTTATATCTTGTGCGTCCCGCCTACCTACTGCAAAAGCGTTAATAAAACTTAGTAATGAACCCTCTGTTTTGCACGCAGAAAAAAAAATCCACGGTAACAGATACATCCCATAGCCTTCGAGTGACACTACGTATTTGGTGACAGACTTGAGAACCCAGCGACTTTTGTGTGTCTAGAATGAGTTGTAGGAGTCTAATCAAGGAACAGAAGATACTCTTTCTACTGATGCACATGCTGATTGCTCCATGAACGATAAATCCAGGTGGAATTGACTGCTGTAAAATTGTAAGCATTAGGGAGTGTGTTTTTTGATAAGCGACGATAGCTCTCTGAGTTGGCTGTTTTATGTCAATTTTGAGTCAATTGGTTTTCAGGCAATGCAAGATAATAGCCCTAATTTGCAATATCCAAAGGAATTACTGTGTGCTTTGTGTCCCTAGGGAGGGAAGCGGAGGATGACCCTTGGACTTGTGTAACAATAAGTTTACGTATTAATCGCTGAGGAAAAACCCCACTCATTTAATTCGTACGCTTGATACAATGTCAAACTATATAGGGTGACCATTTAATAAGGTTCTTTTCAAAATACCCTAATAGACACTGGGAATTGAAATCAATCCCAACATGATCAATTTTCTGGAAAATCGGTGGATTTTGCCGATGTAGTTTTTACAATGTCTCTTTTTAAATGACGCTACAAACGGAATGCCGATGTCATCAGTGGATGTATCACGTGAAACCGTTGTGGATCTAGGCAAAAAGGGTGTGTTATACAAGCAATGCTATCCTGATCCAGTACACACTAAGTGCCTAACATTTATTTCAACTATCTGTGTTTTCTAACTCAGTTGACCAGATACCACAAAACACCAAGGCAATCAGAAAAGCCCTTAATGGCACTTCGGAAACTTTTTTAAGGACATTAACGTAAAAATCTGTACTGAGAAGTATATGTTGCTGAAAATGTGATGTTTATCGCCAAAACGATCTGACAATCATGTTTGTCAAAAGGTCTTATTTATTTATTTATTTATTTATTTATTTATTTATTTATTTATTTATTTATTTATTTATTTATTTATTATTCGTTCGTTCGTGCGTTTTTCTGTCTGTCTGTCTGTCTGTCTGTCTGTCTATCTGTCTGTCTAATATATTTATTTATTTATTTATTTATTTATTTATTTATTTATCTTCAATTTTTGTATGATAGAAATTATATGGAAATAAATACACTTGATGCTTTTGGGGAACGTTGAAAACACAAAGGAATCTTATTTTTTTACGATGATATATATTATGAAACTGAAAAAAGTCACAGCCACAAAAGATCTCGCTACAACGTGCAATCACCTGTATTATTTTATATTTTACACATCGCATTCAATGAAACATATTTTAACAGGCTTATGCAGCAACCTGAAACTAAGAGTCAGATAAAGCGCTGCATCCAGCTTGCTATAGCGCAGATTCCACAGGTAAACGTACAAGGGTTGATATACACAGAAAACGTAGGCAAAGGCAAAGCATAAACATACATTAGTAACGTAAAACAGTAATTAATATACACACTGGAGAAGAAGAAAGACTGGCCCAGGGTCAGGTTTTTTTCTTTTCTAGCGAATATACTTGGCATAATAAAATTTCAAAACGTATCAAATACCATTAAAGAATAGCTGAGGAGTAGTTACAGGAATTGTTGCAAATCACTGAAAAATAGCACACTTTGTGGAAGATAGAGCCAGACCGTCTTATTATATCAATAATATAACCCATAATCAAGGAAAGTGTGCAGTTTTACCTGGTTTGTCGCCAATAATGCACCAAGCAGGCTTTTCATGGGTCACCCTCCGTGATATGACGACTGGATCTGGCTCATCGCTCATATTCTACCAAGAGAAATCGAAATGCACATCAATTATTATATAACAGTAACCGCATAGCTTATTGTTGATGTATGCTTTAACTCTGGACTATTCTCCAATATTGGTTCCTGGATACCCGGCTGAATGATAACGCGAAGATTAGTACTCTACGCTATATATAGCGGCGGAAACAGGCCAAACAAATGGTAAATTCTATTTATAGCGAACATGTTTAGACATAAGGGTTGCGACACGAAAAAAATATGAACAACTCTTAAATAGTTTTGTACCGTCACGGGTTATGGCTCTGGAAGTTATATTCAAACTTTCATGGGATACTCCTACAGGCAAGAAATGCCATTCATATTGATTGTAACTGAGCGTGAAAGTGGAACAATAAGTAAACGGAGATATGGGAAATATCAACAACATTTAAAGAGTTTTGTGCCGTTACGGGTGATGGCCCCGGACGTTAAGTTCAAACTTCCATGAAATACTCCTACGGGCAAGATATCCAATAGAATGAAAGTGACCCTCAAAATGGAACATTAAGTAAATGGAGAGATAGAATGATGGATAAAAAAACTAGGCGGGATTCCTAGGTAGAAAGACGACAAGAAAGAGAAAAGAATGAAAGAATGAAGGAAAACAAATAGAAAAAAGAAAGAAAATTAGAAGGAATGAAAAACAGAAACAAGAAAATGAAAAATGTTAACGAAAATCACGATGTTTCTTACCTTCCCACCCCGAACCACCCTTCTAAGCACAACTTTTCGAACATGCTGTAGCACATTCTGAGCGTTTCAAAAAATATGGGAAACTAGAAAGTACCTTTAAATCTGAGTGCCTTTTGTAATGTGATGCCAATGAACAAAACAAATCTTGGGCCATGTTTCTAATAAATTGCAAAAGTTGCATGTTTCAGCATTTAACCTTTGAAGGCTATGTTATGCTTGGCACCTAACGTGGGTTAAACACCAAGACTTGTCTTTGTTGCTACTCAATTTTATCTTTTTGCATCATTCTGTTTTGATATTCACTTTCATACATTTTGAGGCTTACATGTTTTCTGTCAGGTGAAACTCCCCTGGGACTATCGGTAGCAAGCAGCAGCCTACGACAGTTACAAGTTTGCCTAATTTTACTTAAAATCGGATTAAGAAAAATGTTTTGATAACATGCTTTTGACATAAATGCTAATGACTTTCATTCTCTTCTAACATGCCTATATGCACATTTACTCAATATCAAAAATTACTCAAAATTGACAGCATTTTCTCAAATGTCACAAACCTGACACATTACATTGAAACATTGATTCAGGGTTGGCAGTGAAATAGGGCTTAACTGTTTGGAGACTTTCAAAGTGAGGAGTGGGTGTCATCACGGAGTTTGTTTTAAATTTCGGTTGCAGGATGTCCATTGTTGCAGCACTTGTTAGGATTTCCCTCGGTTATACAGGTGGTCTAGCTACAACTGTTTATTTACAATCACTGGCACTGAATATAATGCCCCAGTTTATTTCTTCCTCAGTTATACACTGGCAGGTGGTTTAAGTAGGATAAGCTATCCAGCTAGAAAGGGTACATACTTGTTCAGGGGTAAGTCAAATTGTCCTTATCTGAACATGTACTATACAAATTTAGTAATCATGTTTCGTTTGACAGGCATTCCTCTTTCATAATGAAGCTCTGCATTTATAAGCAAAACTTCACGTATTTAGCTAATTCTTCATTTGCCACGTTCATATTTATTCTTTGTTATGTGGGTTGTCTTTGATGAATATTTAGTTTAGACAAGGAGCCGGTACTCAGAGAGACATGTACGGGCATAGGCTCCGAAACATGTTCTGAGTAATTACCTGCTGAAGACCCTTTTCTTTTTTTTGGCTAATAGAGCCTATGTTAAAATTTTTATAGAGGATTGGTGCAATATGGACAATAGTACTACCATATGTATATAGGTGAGACAGTGACAGGTTAGCTTATGGAACGTAAAGAGGTCGGACTGCGGAATAGGGTAATGACTACTAGGAAGTGGTTTTGGACCAAAAGACACAATTACAATATTATAACATAGTTTATCTGGTGTCGTTAAATATGTCTGAAGAGAATATAATTAACCCGCTGGGCCCATTAGCTTTGAGCACGCAGTTAATTAAAAACAAATTTAAACTAAGTGTCGGGGATGAGAAATGAAATGGTATTGAGAAACTGAAGTGTCATTCATATTGACATCTGCCGAGATTCATCAGTTATGCATAATTTTCCGCTCTCTTGCGAAGCCAAGCACTTTTCGGAAAATAGTTTTGACTTAGGGTACATGTAATTCGTTCGATGTGCTTGTTCCCGAAGGCACTGCACTACCATTAGGTTCCTTATAAGCCAAATTTTTTCTATATGATGCGCACTGAAAAAAGCATATATAATTAACAGTCACTTTTGTCACATAGCTAACTGGCATTTTTGCAAGATGATTCTTACCATTTCTGTCCACGACAGGCACTGGATAACTTCTCCCATTCTTCCAAGTCGTATCCTGTTGGTTAAATACCTGACTGGGCCTTAATGTTTCTCTGTAAGTTAAACAAGGTACTGAAAGTAGAATAGAATGAAAAAGACAGAGAAAGAAAGAGAGAGAGAGAGAGAGAGAGAGAGAGAAAGAAAGAAAGAAAGAAAGAAAGAAAGAAAGAAAGAAAGAAAGAAAGAAAGAAAGAAAGAAAAGAAGTGCAGCAAAATATCGTTTCTTCGTCCATTCTCGTACACCAACCATACATTAGGCAGAGAGAGAAAGAAAAATTAAAGGATAAAGAAAAAGAAAGAAAATGAAAGAAAGAAAACGAGAAAGAAAGAGAGTGGGAAAGAAGGAAAGGGAGGTTCTAAGCAAGTAAGGAAGGAAAAGAAGTGAACACAATTCACGTTTCTTTTTCCCTTCTGTTATAAATGTACTCGACGAGTGTATCACAATGCAGTGCGTAAAACATCATGCAAACTTTAAAGAACTGGAGAAGGAACTAAGGCTGGACAATACGTGAATGCACCTTATTTGCTGATTCCTCTTCATATGATATGCGTACATTCCGAGTAATTTAAAAATGGACATATTTTAATGTACAGACCTTGAAAGTAACGTTATCCTCAAGCTCAAAGGGGATTTTACGTTAAAGGTGTCATACTTTTCATCAGACGAATTCATTGGTATCGATAAGATATACCAACATACGTGAAGCATCACTAGATTTGGTTGGGTTTGAACATATTTTTATTTCAGAAAAAAAAAATAATAAAACGATTGAGAAACAGGCAGAGCCATTAAAATTAATCCTAGTGTGCAGGCTGACATCTTGAAAAGTTATTGTATCATTAATGGCGACATGATACAAATCAGATCATTTTCGCGGGATCAGTTTTGAGTATTTGCGTCAAAATGACTATAAAGAAAATATATGATCAAAGTTAGGTCTGTTTACAAGCCTAGATGCAATTTCATTTTGAAAATTATATGTCGTTCTCTGTGCACTCCGTTTGGGAGGTTCGGATGATGTTATCCTCTTAAACTTTATCTGTGCATACAGCAAAATCTTAATGATTCTCCTCTGACCAAGATGTGAGAGACAAGTCGACAATAACGTGGTCCATGAACGAAATATCGATGGTCCTGACACTTTTCCCTATGTATATGTTTCATCTGTGACATTTATTAGAAACATGCAAAAAAGCAGATTTAAACTTGTTGAAAGAGAAGCAGAGTTCATGAAAAAACTACAGGCTGTTTCACTGACCTGTGTGGAAAGGGGGTGTTAACACTGTCCAGCTGTGTATTCCCTGCTTTAGTTTCTGCTTCACCTTTTTTTAAGGGCATTGAATGGCATATCTCACTCCAGGAGGAAACCGGAGTAACTCAAATGATCAAGGTGATTCATGTCCAAATGCCATTTCCTAGGATGTAACGGTGGGTTGTATGAACCAAAGTTATCAAATCCAACCGAGTAGCACTTCTAGAACTTTGTTTTATGATCGACATTGGCAGCTGAGCCAATTTAATGACTTGTATGCCGAGATAAGTCTTTACCATAACAGATCAAATTACAACATTGAATATGTTTTTTCTTGGTTTATTATTATCATCATTATTATAATCAGTAGTAGTAGTAGTGGAAGTGGTAGTAGTAGTAGTAGTAGTAGTAGTAGTAGTAGTAGTAGTAGTAGTAGTAGTAGTAGTAGTAGTAGTAATGGTTGTAAATAATTGCTCGAGGAATTCAATTGAATGTATTGATCAAAATTGCATCATATTTTCATTGCAATAGCTATTTTTTTCATTACAATTGTGTAGCAAAACGTTATTAAAATTCAAATTCAAAGCTCAAGTTTTTTCAGCGAATAAGCGAGGATGACACGGAGGTGTCCAAGATTGTAATGATCTATACAATGTAGTATCGGTGGTGAGAGCTACTATTTGCCTGCAATGACACACTGTCGATATTCTAAATAAATAAGGTGCTGAAAGAATAAACTGTGGTTGAAAATGGTGTGACGAATACTCGATTTGGGAGAGAAGTAGGAAGAAAAGTTAAGGTAACTGGGTGCCTTTTCTTTTTCTTTACTGAAAAAACTGAACAAAAATGTTTGCGGCAAGCTGATAGGTGGCTATACAGTCACTGTTAATAGACAAACTGTTGATTTTAAGTGGAATCTGCATAAAGACACCTTCGTAAAGAGATCATTACTATTTTAAGACCCCAATTTACAGTCATGTTTTTTCAGTTTAATTCAATTGCTTTTAAGACCACATTTTGATGCGCTTGAGTGGTCTTAATAGGGTGATTAATTTGTGTTAGTAAAAATTGAACATGATTATTAACATCTTATTTGTAACTTGTACTTTTGCCTAAAAATCAAACCTTTAGGGTCTTATATTCATTTATTATTTATTTTTGATCAGTACTCTTTGGCACCCATTACATGCGACCGTTTGCACAGCCCTCGCCCGCCCGCGCTCCAAAATGGGAATCCGACGTATCCTTTGAGCCATAATCAATTAACATGCTGGTGCCATTCCGTTAAAACTATTGTAAAGGAAATTCTACTTCGTATTCATTATTTGTTTCCCCGTCCGAACCCCATATTTAGTACAATTGTTATCATATTTGCATGGGACTGCATATCAGGGAAAAATCACGGCACCTTTTTCCTCCGAAGGTAAAATGTTCGTACCACAAGGTGAGTATTCACTCTCCCTATTAAATACAGGCTTTGCAAGTTCATTCTTTTGGTACAATGAGGTCAGGATATTACTAAGGTAAAGAAAAGGTCAGGATATAACTAAATTAAAGACAAGCTCTAGTGTACAGCATTATAGCTTTTTCCGTCCATCTGAAAATAACAGATGTCCAGGAAAGAAGATTTGCTTCACAGCAAATCTGCCTGGGTGCCTTCAAAAATGAGAACAGTTTGAAATGCTACACTTTTGCCATTGTTCAACATAATCTAATTTTGGGTAAGGGCCTCATTTGTATAAATTGAAATGATACAACTTTAGTTCGTGGTTTATTGGATGTGGCTATAACACAAACTTATAAACTGAAGTTTGAATGACACCACTATCTATAGCAGTTATGAAGATTTAAATTTTCTGCATTGCATAATTTGCATAAATTAAAGCCTACAACTTTGGCTAATTGTTCATTGGATGCACCTGTGTCCCAAGCCTACTAATTGAAGTTGAAGTGATACCTCTATGTATAATAAATTTGAAGCTATTCAAGATTTGCTTATTCGCCTTATTGGCTGAAATTAAAATCCCACAAATTTGGTCCGTGGTTCATTGAATGCACCTCTGTCACAAACATATGGAGTAAATTGAAATGGCACCTCTATGATAGTTGTGAGCCTATTGAAGATTTAAATCTGTGCCTTCACCTAATCTGTACAAATTGAAATTCTGCAACTTTGGTCCATGGATTATTAGATGCGGCTATGCAACAAACCTACAAACTGACGTTGGAATAGCACCTCTATGTACAATAGTTTTAAGGCTGTTTAAGATTCGAATTTTGTGTATTCACGTGACTCACATAAATTAAAATTTTACACTTTTGTTCCATTGGAGGCGTGTATGTTACAATTGAAGTTAGGATGGCACCTCTTTCTATAATAGTTTGACGTTATTCAAAAAGATTTAAATTTTGTGTATTCACCTTATTTGCATAAATTAAAATTTTACAACATTGGTTTATGGTTCATTGGATTTGGCTTAGCTATAAACCTGTAAATTTAAGGTTCGAGTGACACATCCATTTTTAATATTTTCAACCTATTCAAGATTTTAATTTTGAAATTTCACTTAATTTGCAGAAATTGAAATCTTACAACTTTGGTTCATAGCTCATTGGATGCGGCTTTGCAACATACCTATAATTTGAAGTTGGAAGCTAGTTTATCTATAACAGTTTTGGAGATATTCACCTTTTACATTTTGCAATGCTCCTAATTAGCATAATTTGAAATCCCACAACTTTCATTTACTGTCCATTGTATTGGCAGGTGTCACAAACTTATACATGCACATTGAATTTTTGTGTCTATCTGCAATAGTTTGGAAAATATGGAGCTTGTAAAATTTTAATTGCCCATCATTTGCATAATTTTAAACATCATGACTATTTCAAACCAGGTGCAGAATTTCATTGGTAGGTCAGTCACCATGGCAAGTTTGGTGGTTTTCGGAATAATACTCCGGACAAATCTGGTCCTAAAGAAAAAAAAAAGAAGGAAAGAATGAAAGAAAGAAAGAATGAAAGAAAGAACGAAAGAAAGAAAGAAAGAAAGAAAGAAAGAAAGGAAGAAAAAAAGAAAAAAGAAAGAAAAAAAAAAAAAGAAGGAAAGAAAGAAACAAGAATTAATTCTCAGAAAAACAAAATGTCTGGGTTGGCACCCAGACATAATAAGTGAAGTAGTGGCACCTAAAGGCGTGTTGAAAATAGGCTCTTCATCACAATATTCGCAATTGAAAAAAAATGTTCAGCCTTTGGTTTCCCCAAAGGTGGTATTATTTCCTGAATGTGACACTTCATCAGATGCAAAATAAGCCAAATATTTCTTTTTTTCGCTTCTGGTAAAATATAATTCGACTAAAGTTTGCTTGATACATTTCGAAGCACCTGAAATGAAATCATTTTCTGGCATCTGGCGCCGCTTTCAGTCCCTTGGACCTTAAAGCCTGTTAAAGACTCAGAAGCATACTCATACCTCATATACATGTAATTTGGCCATAAATACATATCGTACAATAATATATATATATATATACACACACACACACACACACACACATATATATATATATATATATATATATATATATATATATATATATATATATATATATATATATATATATATATATATATATAAATGAAGGACTGCACATACGGAAATCATGGACAAATAGGTTGCGTGGATTTCAGTGGCCATGGGGCCCTTAGTTTTGCCCCTATAGCCACAATCATAACGGCCTACAAAATATTCAACACTATATGTTAAAACATAGACCTCTGCACATTAAGGTGATCTCTGTGGTCAGTTTTGAACTTCGACGTGTGTATAAACATTATTGTGAATTTGTTCACGCTTTTTTTACACTTTGGCAATAGTTAATGTGATCCTGGAAGATAATATAGAAAATAGGCAAATATTTAAATTTTCTATAGAATCCCTGATATATCATAAACACGGAAACTCATCCAAGTTACAGTGCATAGATGAATTAAAAATCACAGGTATACGCGTGCCATATGATAAGTCGAAACGCAAAAACAACTTTGAGGCGACGGGCTTAAAGTTTTTTTTTTTTTTTTTTTTTTGAATGATTTAGCTCCTAGGAAAGAAAACCCATCACTCTTAGGCTTAGACCAGTCCAAAAAAAGCAGATGGTGCCATTGACGTTTGTGGTGCATGTTGACTTTTCTTGTAACGCATTCTACAAGAGAAAAGAGGCCTAGGCCTAGGTCTTCCTCCTTTTGATGAGAAGCTTTCTACAAGCACCCTTGCCACTTCCTATATATATAAAATCAGAGTGTTTCCAAAAAGGCCCATACAGCTGTCCGCCATATTTTTACCTAACCCTTTCCCCCTTAAACCGACCAAAACCGGCTGGTGGTCAAATCTCGTCTGCTTCAGCGTTTTCAACTGATTTCAACAGCAACGAAAAAAAACAATTTGACTGAGAATTGAAGATGGGACCTGTCAAGACAACATGACCCAGGTCAACGACTTTCCTGGACATGGGTTGGGCAGTTAGTACCCAACCCATGCCGAGGAAAGCTGTTGACTCAGTCTTAATTCAAGGGGGAGAGGGTTAATGCAGTCTGCTTCACCTCAAACATCGTTTCCAGCTCAGAGGAGTTACACTGCAAACGGGTCAGCGCGTCACACATGATGATGGTAACTGCTAGTACCGGGTGCACTATTTTCTTCAATACAAAAACCTGGATCCTAGATTCACAACCCACATTCTTTTCCATATTCCCAGGGAGCGAGATTAACTTGCCACCAACTTGTTTTGTACACTTTAATTGTTAGGGGAAAAGAGGGAGATTCTCTATTCTATGACTTATGACGGGGCCTGTGAAGTACGCAAATTAGCGCTTTTAACTTGTGACAGAGAGTACTTTTGTTGTAGTTGCTCGTACCTCTGGAACCAATATCTTCAACAGGTCTGTAGTAAATGAAATATATATGATTAAAACTCTTGCGTACCGAGCAAAAAGCGTTTTTTGTTGTCTGTCGAAATCAGAATGCCAGGGAAATGAAATTTGCAAGAAAAAAATAACAAGTATGTCAATCATACAAATATTCGATATTATGAGATGGAACACATTATATTCGCTGCCTGCATGTCCGACCCAAAACAAGTTGCTAGATGCCTGTGATGGCTCTGCTTGTAATGCCCCCACATGGCCATTTGCCACGCAAAAAAAAATTATAATGAAAACAAAAACAAAAAAACTTTATGGTTCCAAGATGCCTTGAATAAAATCGATTGTCGTTTGTAGAAAATATTTGTCATAGGACATAGATGTTTAAATACTGTTGTCATATTCTCGCCGATAAAATTGTTGTTTTCAGTACGTGTACATCTCTGGTGGAACCTTTTTACTTATAATGTGGGCAGCTTTCTCCTGGATGCTTTGAACACGAGGTGCAGGGCAAAGTACACTTTTACTTAAAATCGACTGATTTAGGGCAAGGGTTAAGCATAATGCTCAACTTTTCAGGTTTAAAAAGTAGGTTAATTGCATATCCTGCTGTCTGTGTTTTACCCCTTTTTCCCCAAATTTGTTCAAATGAAATTCTACGATCACTGGAATGCCATGCGGGGTATTGGAGCACGTGGTATTGATGGATTTCGCTATTTTCTTGTCATCGTTGATTAACGCTCACAGAAATTTGGTGAATAAATTTGCATGCAACGCACTCGTTTAACACATAGGTTACAAAACTAATTTGTCTGAACAATAAATAATAAATGCACAGAGGAAATACTGGCCATTGGTGATCAAGTAGCACTACAACATAGACCTTTATCTGTGCTATGTTAAAAGTCCACGCTCTAAATTCAGGTTAATTAATTTAGGTGTGAAAGATTGCTCCAAACATAAAAGAGTGAAACCAGACGTAGATGGATACTGTGCTAAGAGCCATAAACCATTACCTTATTATAGGGTTAACGTGAATGCACCTTTGCTACTGACTAGATCTATTGCTCAGAAGTTCCAGATGTTCTCTCTATTACTTTCAGGGCAACTACATGAACCGCAGTCAACGTCGGCTTTGCATTTTCTTGATCACTAGAATTCCTTTAAGCTTACTCCATTTAAACGTAAAGGGTGACTTTCCAATTTCACATAACCTATTTGTACTGGCTATATAATTGAGCATATGGACAAAATATTAACAATCATCAATATAACTCTGTACTTCTATAGTGCTTCTGTGGCAATGGTTACACTTGAATCCAGTCCTAAACAGATGCAACTTAAATACCCTTTATAGAATCTTAACATGCTACTATGAACTAAGAGCGAAAGGTTAACGTAGTTGTAGTAGGATTAAAAAAACACAAAAAAGTTGGCACTACAATATCGCGAGAATAGACGAGCTTTCGGGCTAACGTCTGGCTTGAGGGGAGCAAGGGGGTGGTTCCCGTCCAGGAATCATGGGAAAATATGGTTTCACCAGCTCATGCTCCATCACGGCGAATAGCTATGGTTTAAAAATATTTTATTAGAAAAAAAATCGGTCAACAGGCACAATGCCTATATTAAGGCATTTTGCACATAAGGTGACATAACAACATACGGTGTTGGACTGCTAGATAACATATAGTTACACGCACAGACCGTTAAAGACAGCAGAAAGTGACAGGAAGAAAGAGGAGAGGCTATTGGGCGAGTGCGTGTAAATTTGAATGTCCATATCTTAAACTGGCCACGAGGTTTGTATAAATATGAATTGCATTCAGAAGTACCTGCTTGAAAGCTTTACTGAGGTTGACTAGTCCTTAAGTCTTTCAGTAGATTTAATATAACAATGTACTGATCCAAAAATGTCATAATTTGCGTTTTTGTTTCCACCCGATATTCCGTAAAGTAATGTTTTTAGGTTGAAAGGTGCAAAAGATGCAATTTCGGTTTCAAGTTTGTCGCTTTGGATGCGATATCTGCTACACTGAAATAAATAATGGGAGTAATCATCAGCAGAATGACCACAGGAACAAAGTGGTGAAGCTAGTAAGCCCATTTTGTACGAGTTAGAGTTTAACTGGATACACACCATTTTAATCCTGGCATTAATTATGGCATTTTTTTTTCTCCAAAGTAGAATAATTTATTTGATTTCTGTTTACCTTTGCTTAATTTCCTTTTGAAGTCATCAACATTTTCTGCATTTTTTATTGATCCTGAAAGAAGATTCCATTCACGGATAGTAGATGGGAAGAAGGAGATATAATATATGTTTTCTAGAAATAGGAGGTGTTATAGGCTGTCCGGATCTGATATTATATGCATTTCGTTCTCCTGCTTACTGGGGAACTAGGTTAAAAAGGGAGGCAGGATCAAAACCATTTACTATTTTTAACATGAGGATCAATTTTTGTTTGCGTCTTCATTCCGAAAGCGTTTCCCAACCTGTTTCGTCATATATTTTACTGTGGTTTGTTCGACTCATTGCTCCTGTTACAACCCGGGCTGTAACCAGTTAAATACTTTCGATGAAATCCTTGTCCGATTTTGTGCATCCATCCCAGACCACGCTGGCATATTCTAAACACGGCAGGAGTGAAAGAGAAGCATAAAAAAAAATCAGCGCCTGTCTGGTCCATTTATATATTGGCGGCTTCTTAGAATACCTAATGATTTCCTTGACTTTCTATCTGTCTAATTTATGTGTGATGCCAAAGACAGGTCGGCAGAAAAGGTGAAGCCAAAGTGTTTATGATATTCAACAATTTCAATCTTTGTTTCTTGAAACATTAAGACAGGGTGATCAACAGATCTCTGTTTACGAGAAAAAAGTAATGGTTTGGTCTTTGCTGGGTTGAAACTGACCAGCCATTGTTTTGCCCAATCAGACATGGAGGAAAAATCACGAGTTAAAGTGTTTGCCCCTTCGGCTGGATTATCTACTTGAATATATAGTGTTGTATCGTCTGCCAAAAGACCAATTTCTGACATAACTTTGTCTACAGCATCGTTAACATAGATCAAAAACATGAGTTGGCATACTATTGAATCTTGTGGGGTGCCTGCTTCGATACTGCCCCAAGTAGTCGCCTGACCTTGAATAACTACGCGCTTACATCTGTCATGAACATAATTTTCGACCCATTTTAATAAATTGCCACGAATCCCTGCTTTCTTCATCTTGTAAACCAAACCCAGATGATGTACTTTGTCAAAAGCTTTTGTTATGTCACAAAAGACTACACGGACTTCTTTTTCCAAATCAACAGCTTTGGTAAACTCGGTATATAGAAAAACTAATTGAATAACAGTGCCGTCACCAGGAATAAAACCAGATTATTTTTCAGATAGGACGCAGTTGTCCCGGAAAAAATTGAACATATGCTTGAAAACTACTCGTTCAAAAACTTTACCTACACAGCTTAGGAGCGAAATGGGTATGTAATTTTTTTGCAATGTTCTAGTGGTCCACTTTTCAAGAACGGTGACATCGAATAGCTACGTTACACAATTCGCGGACCTTAATCTTCATTTCAATGGTCATGTTTAAGCGAAATACCAAATAACAGTTGCTGAATCCCCTTTCAAGTGTGCTTATCCTTCCGCGGCATTTGGAAATTATTTTGTTAAATTATTTTGTATTTTCACGGTTCAGAAAAAGATGAAAAAACCCCTATGCTATAACAATTCATAGGAAAGTTCCTACATCCACTCATTTGCTTTCTCCTCACACTGCTATTACCTTCAGAGAGGTTCCCTTTTTCTTCCTTTCATATGTTTGATTTGAAATGGAATCTGTTGATACCATTGGATACCTTTGCTGAGATGTCACATGTACTTTTCCGCAACGCTTAATTCCCTGGATGCTGCTTTATACACGCGCAACATGATTAGATGAGCACCAGAGGGCGAAGACATGGTCCTTAATGCACGAAATGTGCTGTGGGAATGGCTTGGTCAGGCAGATATTAAACGTTTGGCGTCATTCGGTAACATGTTGCTGTCTGCTGGTTATTTATACCAGCTTAATCCCGTGTTTACCTTGCCTAATGTACAGACAGAGGTCAAACTATCATGCTCACGCAACCCTTACCCTGGCATATAATCACTACCGGCCAGTCTTTTTCTTATGCCACGGGAAGGACCCAAATAATTAAAGATATTTTCTTAAAATACTTTTCAATATGGTATGCCTCATTTGCATCTACAATGAATAAAATACATGCAGCTTTCATATCACCACTTAGATTGATGCGTCCTTTCATACTATGCGTGGTAGATCTCTTGTGTGATTTTTCGGAAATCGAAAATGATGAGTTTTTATCTGTAACACCAGATGATTACCCTGCAGTTAGATAGTCACCAGGTGGCCAACATGTGTGCTGGACACGGACATAGTGACTGAATGATACTAGCGACCTTTACATCCATGTATGTGTGTTGTATGGGATAATCTACATATGGTAACCAATAAGTAGTACCAGACACACACATTTTTGACATGTCCAGCTGCACACTTGTGCCTAACAACTTACTGCGTCGGTATTTCAAACATAGGTGTGCAGTTTGTTTTTCCGCTTTCAGTAGATGATACTTTTTTACCTTTATATGCCCATACTGTGAAATAATCAATCTTTCCTATACAATGTAAGATCGAGAAGGCCTTCAAAACCTGAAAAGAAGTAACAAAGACAGAGTCCTTTTCTGCATTTAGGAGTCAGCGCCGACATTTTTTGAGGCATTGTCCGGAAATTTACCCCCTGCTGAAAAAGGTTCACATAACATCACTTGCTTCCATCGACTAGTGTATAAGACAACATTAGTTTAACCTCCTGCGCATTCTCTGGTAAGTCCCCCCCCCTTTTTTTTATAAAGAATTGAAAAGCCATATTTAATTCATGGAAAAAAAGAGTAAAGATGTCATGATCCATGGATTCATGATTCCATGGTCTCTCCTGATTAATACAAAAAGGGTCCAACCTGCTCGCATGACGCGAATGTGTCAATCGTCCGGCCGATATGTGCCTAAATTGCCATTTAACACGCTCTGTACACTTCAATTTAAATGAACTGGGTACAGCACTGCCGGTGTAAAGACCAATTAACTAAAAGTCTGTGAATGAAGACATAAGTCCCAGACGCACAGAGGCAAAAGGACTGCACATGTGTTACAGTTTGGCATCTACCTTTGAATATTAAGAACAAAAAAGTTATAAAGAGAGACATTTAATTTCTACTAACAGGAAAAGAAAACAGTAACAACTTGACCCTGAATTGAATCTGACACTTTGTGAATACAGAAAGATATCGGGTAGCGAGCCCGGGATCAAGTTTAATAAACGGCGTTTGAAGTTTTCTACGTATAGTATTCCTCAAATATAATATCTAAGAAAGACGTAAGAAAGAAAGAAAGAAAGAAAGAAAGAAAGAAAGAAAGAAAGAAAGAAAGGGAAGAAAGAAAGGAAAGAAATGGAAAATACATGTATGTCAGTGTAGGCACACTGACGTAGCTATTCTCCTGATCATAGTATATGGGTCTCTAAGCCCGTGCAGGATGTAATGAGCCAGCATGATGGACATATACACTGAGCAAAAGAGAAACCAATTTTAAAATGCGTTAAAAGACAGACCGTGTTTTGCACTGGACGTTATCTTGAATCAGAGGAATGTTACATGCATTTTACAGAGAAGTGTGTTGTGGACGTTTCTCAATGCCTAGTTAGCGTTTAACTAACGTCTCTTGGGCTGACACCAAATCTTTCATACATGCATTTGATACGAAAATGGAGTCTAGACAGGTTACATTTCAGCGGAACATATGTTTCTTCGTGAAAGTCACTTGACTTCATTTTATCGACGAAATAGTATCCCCGGAACTGCCGGTTACAACGCCAATATGTGTGGTGCCCTGATCTTTTTGACATAATACAAAATTCAAAGTTAACTGCAGGACTGAGCTAAAGCAAGAAAACTACGAAATACTGTAAATAATTTGACTACTTAACTGAAGAAGGACTTTGTTTCAGACTCAATAAAAAATGATATAAATGACCCCAAAAAGTTATTCAAATCAATATACCAGTTCTTCCAATATTCAATAAAAGTATTATTCCTTCTAAAATCATTGATGGCCCTTCTAAAATTACAAAGGAAAACATGGAGATCTCCAATGCTGTTGACATGGCCAATTCTTTCAATCGGTTTTTCGCCAGCATCAGAAATACCCTTGCTGGTAAATCCCCCTTCATGTTTTCACATTCCCATCAAGATTTTGGCGAGATCGAAAGAATTTTTAATCTTGAGCTCCTAAATATAACACAATGGTTTCAGACGAATAAGCTTAAGCTAAATGCTAGTAAGACCAAATTCATGCTTTTTGGCTCACCTTATAAATTGAAAAATCCCAATTATTTGGAAATTGAAATAGATGATGAGATTATTGAACAGGTGACAGTCTTCTAGTATCTGGGTGTCCAGCTTGACAATATTCTATTTTTTGCTAGTCACTTTGACTACACCATTCGTTAAATCAATTCCAAATTAGCTGCACTTGGCAGGTACCAGAAACCGGAACACTAAACGCCTTATTACGTTATATAAAGCTTCGATTCTCCCTCACCTCAACTATTGTGATATTGTTTGGGATTCGTGTTCGGCAAAATCTAAATCTAAATTGCAAATCCTCCAGAAAAGGGCAGTGCGCATGACTTTTGGGAGAGACCGCAATACGCCCACCACTGAACTCCACAGGATGGGCGGCTTGCGATCCCTCCAGGAACGGCGAAAGTTTCATTTGGGTACATTTATGTTTCGGGCAACTAACAATGCCTTGCCCGATTACATTTCTGATAAATTTACTTTTGCAAATCGTGTACATGAACATGCCACTAGATCAGCATGAACCAGGTCCCTACATATTCCCTATGCTCGCACAAATTATGGTAAAAGTAGCATCTCTTTCCGCGGTGCAGCAGAATGGAATTCCATTCCTAACACCATTAGAACACTACCCAGCCTTTCTCTCTTTGAAAAACATTGCCATACTTACTTGACCTCCCTGTTTAGGCCTCTACTCTTTGAGACCTGTTTGATGCTTATCTGGTCCTTCTACCTGTTTTTCCAGGTTCTATTTGAGTATATCGATTATTTCATATTATCGTTATCTTGTATAGTCTGTTTTCTCATGTGTTTGATTTTACTTTAATTTCTATTTATATTTAGTATTATTTATTTATGACTTTATTTGTTTCATTGCCATTCACTTGTTTTTTATCATATACCATCCAGGGCCCGGCGGAGGATCAGTGTTGTCACACTGAGCCAGTGACCCTGGTAAAAGAATAAATCAATCAATCAATCAACCAAAAAAGCGATATAAACACAGGCCCATTGGATTGAACCTTACAGTTTGAAACAGATGATTCGGGTTTTTTTTTTATTTGTATTTGTTTTTTGTTTTTTTTGTTTTTCTGTTTGTTTTTGTCTTTCTTTTCTTTTTTGTTTTGTTTTTTGTTTGTTTGTTTGTCTCCTTGTTTTTTTTTTTTGGGGGGGGGGTAGAGGAATCTTTATTATGCAACATGGAAAATGTGATTTATTTATTTATTTGGTTGGTTGGTTGGTTGGTTGGTTGTTCATTTCTGTGTTTATTTATTTAACTGGAAACAAAGTTTGCGATAAAAACACAGGCCCACTGGATTGAACCTTACAATTTGAAACACATCATTTTTGGTTTTTCATTTTTTTTTTGTTTTTTTTGTTTTTGTTTCTGTTTTTGTTTTTGTTTTTTGTTTTTTTTTATGTTTTTTGTTTTTTGTTTTGTTTTTGGTTTTTGGGTTTGAGGAATCTCGGATAGTGTGCAAAATGGAAGAACGGGTCTATTTATTTATTTATTTATTTATTTATTTATTTATTTATTTATTTATTTATTTATTTATTTATTTATTTATTTATTTATTTATTTATTTATTTATTTAAATTATAATTTATTCATTTATTCATTCATTTAATTATTTATGTATTTATCCATCTATCTAATCATCTATCTATCTGTCTATTTCTCTATCTATTTATGACCTGGCTGCAGCCACAACAGCCGAGCCGGAGCAGAAGGTATTGCGAATGAAGCCGGGTCAGAGCCCAGTCACAACCCTCAAGTTGAAGCCTTGCCACTCATGTAACATATTTTTTATTTTGTGGAGATAACTAGCCCACTGAAAGATAGTTGGCTCACCCTTGAACTGAAATAAACTGATCGAGACACAAAACCGAAACTTCCTGATGGGTGAGTGCGGGCGAGTGGTATCGGAACATGCCGCGCACAGTGAGACAAAATAATTTTATATGACCGATCAACCAGCTAAAAACAGAGTGCAGGGTCGCTTTTCGCAGTCATTTAACAGTAATCTGATTATTTTATCCCCCTGATGGTAATTTTTGAAGCTTTTTATTTTGTCCCCTCGCTCAGTGTACTTCGAAACACCCCCATATGAAGTGGGCAAGTCCGTCCATGTCCAATGTGCCAGTCTTCCAGTTCCATAAAATGCGACAGCGCTACAGACGATACCAGTTTTAGTGGAGGCGTGTGCTTCATATAAAATTACTTCAAGGTTAACATGTAATGCTATTCACCGTTTCGCATTCAGGTAAAGGCACATATAATTATTGAAGGCAGATATAATTATTTACGCTGAATCGAATCCCCGCTTTTATAGTTTGCGGCATATTTATAGCCAAGTGGTCCAGTGTTAGGATTCCTCGATCGTCATGTGTATATGCGGCCAGTAAACATTAAAAGCAAAATTGGTCTTGGATAGGGCAAGACTGTAGAAAAGGTTGTAAGCCTTTATAATGTATACAATGCCATGAATCTGAGTAACGATTTACGCATAGGTTGAAATCGCCTTCATTGAAAACACACTGAGGCTCACGTCCATCGCCAGGTGCCGTTTTGACAATCGCCACCTTTTATCGTCCCTTATCTTTTAATTTTTTTTTATCACACTCTGAGAAGGAAAACATGAGCCCATCGATTAAATTATCTACATGGCCATTTGATCACCACAACAAACCAATTAATCAGTCCTAATCTTTTCAAGCAGTTTATACAAGAATTGGTAGCAGCGCACTCAAAATGTTACAGTTGGTCGCTTGTCGTTGCTACGGTCCTGGATTGTGGAAAGCAGCCGACTGCTATCCAAACTTTGGCGGACTAATTAGCATACATTTGTAAACGGACATGCTCATGCTTCAGCCAGCTAAAACATGGTCATGTTTTTCCTCTTGTTTATCACATAAATTTGGTTTTTATAGTATTCATGTTTGGTGACAAGAAAGTTAAAGTGCCAAACTTTACGGAAATGGAAAAAACTCATTTTCTGTCGGGTCACGATTTTGCCGTTATAGCTCAATCCCCTCCGCTACCTTAATCATGTTTCCATCTCAATGAAACATTTAATTAAAATAATCGAATAAATATACTATAAGAACACAAACTAGAAAAAAAATTAATTAGTGTAAATTCAGCTGAAGTTGACTGGACTTTCAGGCTTCACTAATCTCAGGCATATTCAACTGATTGGGCCTGTACTAGCTTTGAAATATAGATTTTTTATAAACGATCTCCTCAAGACTTTAGATGTGATTAGAGACACCAGTTCGAATACAATTTGAATGAAATATTTACGGTTACTGCTATTTAATCACAAGTAATAAGCAATAAGCTCCTGGGTTCCATTTTCAGATTAACTCACTTAAGCTCACTGTGCTTCTGACGCTATGTTTATTGTCTCCTTGACGCGCCCTAGAACCCATGGAACCATTTGTCACTGCACCTGTACTTGCCCCACCCCACTTAATGGGGAGACGGGAGACAAAGACAACGTGTTCTATATAGTTGGAATCGCAGCAGAGAAAGGTTTCGTAGCACAACATGTGTAGCTACAATTAAAGTACACGACAGAAGTGTCATTTTCATAATTTTCAACCTACGCTCCTACACTAAACGCTAGTGTAAAGAAACCAAATCTGAGAGAAGAAGACTATGAGATTCAGACAGCACTGTAAACGCAGTCAAGAAAACAGATATCCTCATCATAGGCGGAGACTTCAATGATAAACTAGGACCAGCTCATCGGTTGATTCTCAGCAATAATAAGCAGGTTTGAAAAAGGAGAGATAAACTCCAATGGAAAAGCACATGAAGAAACCCGTATGGGAAACGAACTGCTTTTAACACACTCTTCAAACATCAAGTGGCGCATAGAACAACATAGGAATCACAAAGTAAAAATGAATACCATAGAGGCAAAAAAAGGTGACGAAAAGCATAGAAATCCATACAGAAACCGAATAAATGACATCATAATGAGAAAAAGAAAATCACAAAATGTTCATACAAGACTCCAGATCATAAAGTGACTTAGATGTTTCGACAGATCGCAGATCAATTAAAACCAAGATTACGTAACAATCGAATAAAACGGAAAAAGAACAAGCACGGCGAATTTTATGTGCTTGAAACATTGACTTGGCCCAAACCCGCGATTTGAGGGAAAATCCAGCGTTGGGTATAATTTTAGGTGTATACGTAAGTGTTTTTTTTATGGCTAATTTATCTGATAAGAATAAAAAATAGTGACGTTCTGTCCAAACAAATCACCAAACCCTTCAAAAAAGAATTTATCAAGAAAGCAACCAAATCTATACAATCGAAAGAACTAAGGAAAAATTACAGGAAAATACCCTGCCGACACCAAGCAGCATATCAACCAGGCAGAACCACCACAGAACAAGTATTCAGTTTTAAAATCGCAGGAAAAAATGCAATGACATCAAAAGACTACAGGATCATACTCCTCCTACTTGACATGTCAAAAGCTTTCGATACGGCTAGAGAAAAGGGGCTTTTTCGAAATACTAAAAGACAGACTGGAGGACGAGGACAAAAATCATTAGTACAGAGCCCCCCCCCCCCCCCCAAAAAAAAAAGATAATACCAAAACCGACGAACATATAATAGAACGAAAACGAACTATGACTGGCTGGAATACAAATACCTGGCCTAACCATAGCAGCCTACCTTGACCTATAGTATCAAATGTCACCTAGAAAGCAGTTCTGCTATACAACAACGAGCTGTGGACCATGACCACAAGAAAAAAAAAAAAAAAAAAAAAAAAAAAAAACAGCAGACGTCTTTCAAAGAAAACCACTGAGACATATACTCAACATCTGATGGTCAGGTAAAGTAAAAAACATCAACCTATGTAAAACTACAAATACTAAAGAATGGAATAAGAAATAATAAAAGAAAAGTACTCAAGTGCTATGGATATTTATTAAGACTTACCGACACCACACCTACCAAACAAGCCCTCAAGGAAGCAGAAAAACGCCCAATAAAACCAAAAGGTGGGCGGAAGTTTACTTGGTTGAATCTAGCCAGAAGAGTTCCAGGAAAGGGGAAGGTGACGGCGGTAGATAGTGGTGGTGGGAGCAATAGATTTCTTAATGACAAACCGTTAGCTAGAAATCGCACCATCTGGTTAGTGATGGTTCTCATGTCTCGACACACACCCAGCAGAATGAACCCAACCAACACTTTCGCAGGTGCAGAGAGAGAGAGAGAGAGAGAGAGAGAGAGAGAGAGAGAGAGAGAGAGAGAGAGAGAGAGAGAGAGAGAGAGAGAGAGTGGCGAGTAGGGAGCATAACACAAGGTGTCATAACTACATGACAAATGAATAAAAAAAAAAAACGGATATCGTCTGTGCAGTATAACATTGGCAGTCAGTTGATGAGTCTGTAGTACTGAACTGAACATGCGTTGGCAAGACTCCTTAAAAATAGTTTGAAAATTAACTTTTAACCAGGTTCCTGTTGTGGCATAGGCAACAGGATATGTATAGTTGGTGAATCGAGCACCCAGTGTTCTGAAGTCTTGTTTAATAACATTTTAAAAGTAAGAGTGGGGAAAGTGCAGAAATATTAAAAGAGGCAAAATGTAGAAAGATAATGGAACACGTTGTAGATGCAAATGATGAAATCAATAACTATTTTACTCCCGTTTCCTGCAACAGCGAAAGCACACCCAGCACAGCATTATTCTGTCGAAGGACACAATATTGTGACAAAATTATAAGGTCAAATACGCTAGTTGAAGGCCTTGGGCACAACAAAGATATTTATAAAAAGGTAATTAATAATTATTCCCAAATCCGAATACAAACAATCATTTGATACTTGTATTTTGAGCTATTTGTTCTTTTTTCCCAAAACGAACGCATAAATAACATCATGTTCTCTGGGAGGTTGTTGCCGTCTCACCCCACCAGTGGCTTCGTGGCTTCCTGTTGGTCAGTGCCTTTGTCACGAAAAACCTCATTATAGAAATATGATCAGTGCCAGTATATTTATGGCCCGAAGTATGGAAACGACTCCAGGTCCAGCGAGAGTATCCCTGAATATTTTCCTATATTACCCGTCAGATTTGCATCCACCACCATGAAATATATGTAATATTAGAAAGACATCACGTGATAATCCATGCTACATGAGCCTCTCTGAGAACCGGGATAGATGAAATGAAATGAAATGAAATGAAATGAAATGAAATGAAAAGAAATGGAACTTTTTGACTGCACTACATCAAGCAAAAAACAAGCAAAAAAAAAAAAAAAAAAACAAAAACAAAAACACAAACAAAAACAAAACAAAAAAAACAAAAAAACAAAAAAAACAAAAACAAAAAACAGTAGCATTTTGTCAAGTAGACGCACAACGCACCAAGCGCCAACAAGATATGGAAAAAAGAAGAAAAAATTATGTATAGCTCAGCAATGCCTCCAAATTCCTTACTATAGTGGTTTCCCTCTTATGACTAGACAATTTGTTATACATTTTACCACAATTTTGATTAATTCAATATTTCGTAATTCCATTATGAAATTAAATAATTGTCTCGTATTGTCTTGTTTCACATCTACAAATATATCTTCTATTTGTTTCAACATAACATTTCGGGGGTATTCTAAATTGGCTACAATTTAATACAAAGTGAATTTTATCCTCAATGAGGTTACATGTATATGTCCTGAGGCTTACTGGTGTTTCGATGAGACGCTTATGTCTAGCTGTTTCAATGTGTAGATTATGGGCTCTGATGCGGAGCGTAGTAATATTTTGGCGAATATGAAAATTGTTTATAACGTCTAGATATATTTCAAAATTTAAGTGTTTTTGTACTGGACATAAGTTCTCTATTTACATTCACTGTCATTTTGTTGTGACATACCACTTTCCCACTGTCTCTGAAATTTCTCCTGTAGTTTGCTCACAAATAACGTGGACGGAAATATGCCAGATCTGTTGCCTTGTTTATGCCACAGTTCCTGGAAACCAGCTGCAAACAGTATATCTTTGATGCTTTTCACCCACAATGACTGATTTTGATTTTCATATGACATTTCAATACTGCACAAATGAGAATCTGATAATAGGGAATTTTTTTCACTGTTTGCAATCCTAAACCAATCTTTACACACCATTTTCATTATCTTCAGCGAAATGGGAGTACATCCAAGCTCACCAAGGACAGCTATATTACATGCTTTCCGATTCACTCCAAGGCAAAACTTCAGAAAACCAATATAAAACCTTTCGATACCAAATTTGAAATATCCTGAAATACTGTCATGTATCGTTGACTTGTATGGGCTAATCGCATCAGCTCCCCAAATTTCGCATATGACAATATTGGAGAAATAACTTTATCAAACATAAATACATACATTTTGACACGCATATTACTATTTCTAAACACATGCTTAAGCCTCGATGGGGCCTTACTTGCTTTATCACGTAATAATTTGATTGTGCCATCGAAGGAACTCTGTAGAGGTCGCGCGTAAAACCATTCCTCCTGAAGCCGAAATTTCAATGCCAAGATATGTATATTTAGAAACTATATCTAGATCAACGTCGTCTAACATAAATGATCGATTTAGTTTGTTGCCTGTTTTATTGAAAAACATAATTTTGCACTTTTTAATATTGATACTTAAATTCCAATCTTTACAATAAACACTTAGAATATCCAATTATATTTGTAATCCTCGTTCACTCTCAGATAACAATATCAGATCATCAGCGTAAAGCAAGCAATTAATCTGTCATTCTTTCAAAGCCACAGAATCACAATTCTTACCGAATGAAGCAGGTAAATCATTAACAAAAATATTAAATAACGTAGGACTCATGATACATCCTTGTTTAGCACCCCTAAGTAAAGTAATGTAATCAGAAAGTCTATCGTTAAATTTGACTTGAGTACCGATTCAAAGTACATATCTTTTATAACGTTATACATGAAGCCATTAATTCCACATTTCAACAGTTAAACAAATAATCCCTCGTGCCAAATGGTGTCAAAAGCCTTTTGAAAGTCCACAAAACAAACAAATAAATATTTTTTTACCGCGAGCTTTTGTATATTGATTTACTAATGTTTTGAGCACAAATGTATGATCGCTAGTTCGACATGTCTGCGAGAACCCGGTCTGAAATTCACTTTGATATTAGCATCTGACAAATACTTTTGTAATCGAGTATTCAGGACAGTACAAAAAGAATTTCGACATACAGCTACTTAATTATATGCCTCTAAACGTATTAGGATCACTTTTACACCCACCGTTGTGTATCAGAACTAGTATACTTTGCTTCCGTAAAGTTGGGAAAAAGCCGGATGAAAAAAAAAAAAAATTAAATACCTTCAGCAAAATTTGTCACAAAGCAGTCTTACTCTGTTTTGACATTTCATTCAAGATAGAATCCTTGCCAGGAGACTTTTTGTTTTTCTTTTTTCCTAAAGTAACGTTTATTTCTGTAACACTGATTCTATAATCAAGTGCAGAAAAGGATCCATCTAAATGTTCTACATTCTTCAGAAAAGTTTTCACTTTTTGCTCCTTGCGGGAGTTGCAACTGAAGTTCTGGGACATTATACGTGAGAAATGGCTAAACCACTGTCTAGGACTAATATTTTCGCTAGGATTGTTTTTGTTGGTCATCACATTATTGCTGTAGATGTCGCGCGTAAAACCATTCCTCAAAAAGGGAAAGTAACAATGCCTTATAATAAAATGATGTAAAAATTTGAATGGCTAAATAAGGTTAAAAAGCTACATAAAAAAACCAACATTACACACACACAGACACACACACGCACACACACACACACACACACACACACACACACACACACACACACGCACACACACAAAGATACAATTTTGTAGAATGTGGGCCACGTCGTTGACGACTCTGACATTACAGACTTTTCAGACAGTTAAGCGAGCACCAGGTAGCCAGTATGTTAGCTTGCCAGAGCCACACTGTAAGTTAATTTCAAAAAATATGATTTTTACGTGCATGTGGTCTGATTCATGGCTCGCCATCTATATTTATGTATATATATGTATATATATATATATATATATATATGTATATATATATATATATATATATATATATATATATATATATACGTATATATATATATATATAGATAAAATGAGCTTCTCCCAAAACAATTCATACCTTATGTTGGATTCAGTATCGCGCTAGTGTTTGCTCGTGAAATAAAAATTCATAATGTAATATTATACAATGAAATATATAATATAATGTGATACAGCGTATAAAATGATATGATATATGATATGACATGATGTAACAAAAAGATAAAAGTAACAAATATCGAAATTTCTTATCAACATAGTTTCTTCATTCAGTCCATTTTGATATTCCTTGCAGGTCAAAACAATCACCATGAACCTGTTCCCGGAATACAAGCCAAATATTCACATGAGAAGATTCAGTTTGTATCAATTTCAAAGATACAAATCTTTTCATTTGGATATTTGCTCGTATTTCGTCAAGAACCTGGTTGTAATCAAGCATGTGAATGGAACACCATACAGGTAACTACCTGCGTGCCCTCCTCCATTACAGTGTAACGCCATATCCACTCAAAACTAAAATAGCAAAACCTCCAACACAGTATTCAAATGTTGTAACTCGTTTGGCGCGCGATCAGCTGCCATTTGCGTGCATATCTTATACTTAGAAGACCGAGTCAGGAACTTTCCGAAGAAAGGTGTTAACCTAGGAGATGCTTTTCAAATGAGTCCCATGTGTAGGTTTCATTCAGAGTGTTATCTACTATTTGTCTCGACTTTAAAATCCACACTAAAAACAGGTATGTTTGGTATTTCGGATACTTTTGGAAGGTATAAGTGACACTAAGAACTTTTTGCATATTTCTACGGCAATATCCGATTTACTCTTTCGCAAAGTTTAAAACTGCCTTTATCTTCCTGCATTTGAAATGTAACAGTTTATTGTGAGCAACATGTAGTAGAATGTGGCACCAAAAAAAAATCTTCCTAAATAGCTTTGTAAATATAATTTCCACAGCCAAAGCCAAAATTTTCAGATTCAAATAAGCCAAGCGGTATGCATGTATATATGTACGTACGTACGTACGTATGCATGTACGTACGAATGTATGTGTGTATGTATGTATGTATGTATGTATGTATGTATGTATGTATGTATGTATGTATGTACCCAAGTACATTGTCTGTGGCCGGTAATAACATGGGTATGTTTGCTTGGATGATGGTTCTGATAACATCACTATATCAATTGAACGGGTCTTTTGGCAGATATCAAAATTTATGGGAACCAATAGGCTATGCAAATGGCGTGGGCTCTGTGGCATGAATTGTATTTCAAAGTGTACTGGGATTAATTTTATGTGTTCTGCGAACTTATTCCTACTTCAGACAAACGTTTTATCTTTAATTAGATGTTTATTTCCACATTAAAAATGACTCATTCAACAGGAAATAGGAAGAGCTGTAAGTGCCCTTGAATTATTAATTGAATGTAAGAGTTTTTCCCCTATTACCACAGAACATCTTCAAACAGATTGCGCTTTCGTAACGGAGTAAACAATCAACATAATACGCTGTGCTCTATTCACTTGTAAAACTTGCATGACTAGCCTTGCATGAGTAGCAGAAGGAGGCTGTTTTACACGTGTAACATTTGAAATCATTCCAACATTGGATTAAAATAGCCACAGTAGCTTAAATAATTTTTAAAATGTGACATGTGTCGCTGAATAAGGAGACAAAAAACATTATGATACATCAGTCTGCGAAATTCAATACTATGTAGTGCATTGACTTAAGGGAAAAAGTAAGGTACCCGTACCTGCAAATAAACTATGTTTAATCCCGGGGACCCATAACTGGTACCCGGGACTCGGCTGTCCGGGTATACCCGCGACAAAAAACCATTGCTGAAATGAAACACAGAAACATATTTCAACTTCTATCCAGGTACAGTATAAGAATTCAACCATTCGACATGTTGCCTATTCCTGCGGGAAAAAGATAAACAAAAAAACAAAAACAAAAACATTAAAAAAAAAAAAAAAAAACCTAATAAAATAATAATAATAAAAAAAAAAAAAAAAAAAAAAAAAAAAAACATAAAGAACATTACATGGACGTATGTGTCCCTTGTAGCTTGTCGAACACTATAAAGGTCCATGTAGAATTAATACTCTTATTTGCCGTCGGCAGGGATAATGTTATTTTTTGCTGTACTTCTAGCTCTTGATATTTTTTTTTGGGTGGGGGTGTATTTTTTTAATTCAGGAAAACTAGCATTTTTGCTGTTTCTGCACCAAGAGAACAGTGCTTTTTCGTTATTATGTTCCCACATAAAGAGACGGCCAGAAGAAATTGAAGGTAGTTTACAGTTGCTTTTCAAAAAGGGTCATTGAGAAAAGACACATACCAAAGGAATGGAATAGACTTAGGATTTCATATATCCCAAAAAGGGCCCAGAAGGCCAATTGGACCAGTGTACGGGGCATTGCGATTTCAGCAAATGTGGGCAAAATATTCAGTAGGATAATGTACCGTAGACTAAGTAGAATAGTTGAAAGGCTCGGTCTTCTGGGGGAAATTATGAATGGATTCAGATCAGGTAGAAGGGTAGGTGACCACATCTTTACATTGATCCAGGTGTTAGAACTGGCAAGACAAAAGCGGAAGAAAGTCTTCTTGGGTTTCTTAGATGTGAGGAAAGCTTATGACAGGGTATGGAGAGATGCTCTATGGGAAATACTAAGTGGACTAGGATTTTGAGGAAATTTTCTAGAAATTCTCAAAGCGCTCTATCAGGATGTAGACCGTAAACTTTCAGTAGGAAAGGTAGAAGTAGAGAATGCACGTCTGGATATAAACCTAAAGCAGGGATGTGTGGTGTGACCAATTTCATTCGCTTTGTGTGCTAAGGAGTTGGTGGATTAGTTGATGGAGTGTGATGAGGGTACAAGGGTAGGTGATCTAAAAATCCTGGTCTATTTTTTGCAGATGACATTATACCAATGGCAGAGTCCCAGAAAGAACTATTAGACATGATGAACATAGCAGGGGAATACGGGAATAAAAGGAGTTTAGAATTGAGTAAGGATAAGAGTAAAATGATGACTCGTGGGAAGAAACCAGATGGGAATAAAAAATGGAGAATTGAGCAGTTCCAAATCCCAGAAGGTAAGGAACAGTTAATTTAAATTGGGGGGATTAATGAGTAGGAATACCTAGGTGTTAAGCTAAAAGCAACGGGTAAATGCATGTTCAGGTATCAGGTGGAGAAGATTAAACAGAAAGTGAATCGGGCAAAAGGAATGATTAAAGCTACTGCACTGAACAGTCTCAACAGAGCATACACAGCAAGAGTATTATGGGATAGATTTGCAATAACAAGAATGATATACGGCTTAGATGTAATGTCAGTAAGTGAGGGAGATATCCAGGGAATGGAGAAAACACAGAATGAGATGGCGAAATGGATACTGGGAGCACCATTTTGTGCAGCAACAGAAGCAGTCCTAGAGAGTTAGGATGGAATAAAATCACAGATAGGATTACCAAAGCTAAGCTTAAGTACTGGGAGCATTTACAAGCAATAAGTGAAGGCAGGTGGGGCAGGAAAGTTTACAATGAGGCAGTCAAGGAAAAACAAGATGGGCCAAAGACATAGACGGACTAGCAAAGAGATATGAATTCAAAGGATATGATGAGGTGGATTATTGGAAAGTATATATAGGTGAGACTGTTACAGAGGGTTGGAAAGAAGACTGGAAAAGAGGAGTCAGGGAAATAACATTCAAAGCATACAAGGTATTAAAAAAGCTAAAGAAAAGTGTGTGTTGGGATGGAAGGAATGGACCCAAGCTTCTGTTTCAAAGTAGGGCAGGAGTAATCAATCTAGAAAAAAGAAAACAGAAGTGGACAACAGGTAGTAATGAAAAGTGTAAGCTGTGTAAACAAGAGGCAGTTGAGACACTGGATCATTGGCTGTTGTGGTGCGATGCATGTAGAGAGATAAGGGAAGATTACGATTACAAGGGGTCAGAAGAGGTTCAGTATTTCGAGGAAGAGGAACGTATAGCATGGGTTTTAGGTTTGAAAAGTGGCTTTGTGGGAGGCAGGAAAGGCAATAAAAATGTACAGGACTACCTGGTAGGATGCTGGGAGAAAAGGAATGGTATAATAGAGTTAGAAGGCAACAGGTTAAATTAGAATCCCAGAGTACAGGGGGGGGGGAATGGTGGTAGCCCTTATAAGGGCTCCCATAGCTGCTCCCATGGGGAAAAGCCTGAGCCTTAGAGGCGGGGAAAGGGTGTGTGGGGCATGGATTTTTTTTTCTGTTAGAGTACAAGCAATTAGCGTAAGGGGATATACCCAGGACCAGGGGCCCACCACAGCTGTGAGAGAGTGGGTGGTGGACCCTATGCCTCGGCTCTGGTCTTGGAAAACATGGCAGCACAAGCTGGTAAGGATTACCATGGTTTCCCCCCACCTCATTTTTTAACCCTAGGCCACCTGTGTCACACAGTGACACAGGACCACGGCAGACAAGTGGAGAGCCACATTATTATTATTATTATTATTATTATTATTATTATTATTATTATTATTATTATTATTATTATTATTATTATTATTATTATTATTATTATTATTATTATTATTATTATTATTATCACATACTGAGAGCATGCACTCGTAGGGCACGCTAGTTGCAGGCATGTTGCATGACCATCTTTTTCCCCAAAATGTCTCCACACAATGCTCAGTGCACGCTTTGGGCTTGCAGGCTTGCTGACATACGACGGATAACAAGTGTGGTCCACGATCTAAAATCTCAGGGACAAAAAAAAAAAAAATATATACATTACAGGGCCACGTAGGCGGCAGCATCGTGATTTGTCAGACACCTTAAATGAAATACTAGCATTTTAACACGAGCCATGTCCATAGACTAATAGCTGGAAGGAACTGCAATTTATGAAGAATTTTAATACACGGTCTCCGTCTTATTAGGTAAATTATGTTTGGCTTTAAGTTAGTTAAACATCCAGAAAACCAGGCGCTAGGGCGGAATGTGTTAAAAGCGGAGGAGATTACGTTCGTTACAAGATACATTTGCAGCCTCAGTAGACACAGTTTAACGACCCTAATGGACGTAAAGACTCAATGTTTTGCTCTGTTTGATCCATTTGAACAGGATATACAGGCTCCCAGCCTGTAATATATATATATATATATATATATATATATATATATATATATATATATATATATATAAAGGTTGATTCCGTCTAGGTTTTTTCCATGTCAAATTGCACATTGTCGCGTTGGAAAAATTCATGGTGCCCTTATAACGCAAGTCACACATGGCACACTTGATGTCGACTCCATAGCATATCCTAATAAGATACCGACTCTTACCTGTTCGCGTACCGTCGTGCATTACTCTGATATATATTTTTTGCGACAACTTAAAAAATCCTGAAAACAACAGCTAATGTACAGGTGCTTTCTTTAAAATACACATTTTGAATACGTAGACGATAACTACTTGTCTAGACACTTCACAAAAAACTCAGGCATTAAATTCATTACTGCTTTTTCCGGTACGGCATGACAGATTATGTTACTTGATAACATAAAAAATAGACATATATTAGATGATTAATTTTTAACAATAAGACAATATACAAAATGATACATTGTCAACATTATATCCTTCTTCACTGTTAAAAAAAGAAAAGAAAGGAAAAAGAAGATTTATCGTGACAAGAACTTGCTCCTGACAGTTATTTTTGTTTCTTTTTAATTTTTTTATTCCCATGTCACCTTAACAACAGTCAAAATGATATAACAAAAGGCACAAAGCTATTTAATGAATTGACTAAATCCCTTGTTATATAAACAAAATGTTAAGGCTATCTGTGATTCAATGCTATCTAGTCTCGATGTCTTTCCCCGGGAATAAATACATTAGGCAATTGAAAAATAGCAACTCATAAATATTCTGAAAGAGTACAGCGTTTGTATGCTTCTCAATTCGCCTCTCAAGTCTCAGACACCAGTTACATAATGTGAAGGGAGAAGAAACGATTTCCACTCTATCTTTGTGTACAATATGGGAAGACATATGTGGTTATTCAAAGGGACTATTGAATACAAATAATGGACATTGGTGTGAATAAATTTGAAACTGGCTTACCTGTTAAGGCGCAATCTTGCATAGCACAAGTACAAAAACGATGCAAAACTAAAATAACACTGCCAGCAAAACCTCTGGCGCAGGCAAACTATTCGGATTATATTTGCTAATACATATTGAACTTTAATATATCGGCATAATCACCGGTACATTTTAAGTGATAGTTTAAGTGATAATTAAATGGAGCGACAGGAAAATGTGAATGCATTCACTCTGTTGAAAATGATGGCATGTTAATTTCACCCGTTCCTGACCACGTAAGCAATACATAATTATAACATACTCTTGCGTGCACCAGTAGTTCGACTGTCGCAAAGAAAAGAATAGGTCGGTGCTGACACAGTCAATGCTGTAATGGTTAAGAGATGTCGCTGACGTGACACACTTGTCCAAAACCGCTCATATTCCAATCGCTCTGCATCCAATTATTTTCACCTTTGTAAAACACAGGGAGAACATCTCAAATGTCTTAGTCCAGATACCGTAAATAATCCCAAAGATAAAAGAAAATGGGCAGTGGCTCAAATGAAACCGTAGAGGAATAAATCGATGGTAACAACAGCAGAAGCACGGTTTGAAAAGAATGCAATCAACCTGTTTAGCGCGTCCATGCTAACTTAATTTTGTAATAAAACTTCACAAATTCGGTTAAATTTGCACAAATCCCTGGTGCATGGCCCTGTTTCCCCATCCCGAGGTGCCACCCAGAAGCGCGATACATTTTCCTCTCCACAAAGTTAACTGTGAAATATTATGCCAGTATAGTGTTATTAAGTAGGCCCTACTGTCTTTTTTTAACTGGTCGACACAGCGGCTGTGCCGGTTTCAATGGTAGCAGCTATTGAGTCTTAGTCAGTTCAAATCCCATTGTCATTGTGATAAAGCTGAGTGGCAAGTGGTCTTTGATGTGTGGTTATTTTAGTCACTGACCACTCAAGTGAGACAAAGCTGACCGTCTCCCTGGGGCTGCTGACACCAGGTCACTGGACGCCCTCCCCCTGAGCGGTGCACTGTAATTAATCCTTCATTACATAGTAGCTCAATTAACAGCTTTAGAAGAGGAGTGCATTATGACCGCCGCTTGTCTGTGTGATAAAAAACACAGTGCACACCACCCGGCGCTAATCTGTTATCTGGTTATTGACATGTTACAAGCAAATTAACAAGGTTTAGGGGCCTACCTGTATTATAACAGTATAAGGCTACAACGTGTGTGATGGGTTTCACTTAACGTTTTTATTTTCTGATGAATTTAATTTTACAATATAATACGGAAGACAGTCAAGTGAGACTTGAGCAAGTCTAAAATTCGGTCTGCTTATACCCTCTCCCTCTCCACTGTTCGAGCCCCATTCAATAACAGTATTGAATTCACTGCAAGGAATATGTGAGCAGAATCGTTGACTTAGTGATTTAAACCAGAACATTTTTTCGTTTTTTTTTCTCTCCCCTTTTTAAGCTTCTGTAACATGTTTAAGTTCTCTTGGTGGTATTCGAGCTATTGTGAACATAACGATAGCAAACGCTTTGGGCTGACAAGGTTTGCGCTAGTAAAACTCATAACAAATGGATATTGATGTACAGATTATACAATTCCCATGCAAGTCCTCGGTAATACTTAGCAGGCCTATCAAATAAGTTGTAAAACCCCTGGATGCGGTGAAAAAAAATGCGTCATTATATATACATATGTATATATCCACGTACACGTACACATATAATATATGTCGGGGTGTGTGTGCGTGTCTGTGCACGTGCACATTAAAAAGCAAGCTAACAATATATCATACTAAAACTTTATCATGATTAGATAAATAGCATGATGATTACATGTAACACTCAGTGCAAGTAACAGTAAATGTGGTCCCGTTGCACAAGTCAGGGTATTTAAAAGTCCCGAAAACCAAAAGATCAGACGGAGTTCCTAGGAATTGACGCAATTACGTTTTAGGCAATTAATTAGGAATCTCAATGGCTTAATGACTGCAGTATGTTTCCACGGACAATTGAGGCCGAATTCCGAATTAAGGAATTGCACATCTTTGTTATAGTAGTAGTAGTAGTAGTAGTAGTAGTAGTAGTAGTAGTAGTAGTAATAATAATAATAATAATAACAACAAAAATAATAATAATAATAATAATAATAATAATAATAATAATAATAATAATAACAGCAACAACAACAACAATAATAATAGTAATAGTAATAATAATAACAACAGCAACAACAACAACAATAATAATAATAATAATAATAATAATAATAATAATAATAATAATAATAATAATAATAATAATAATAATAATAATAACTACTTGTGGCCGTAAAACCGGGCACGATGTATGTCATTGCGTAGTGCATACATTCCTTCACATACACGTGTGGTCTGGAAATCCACAAAGATAATATATTTCCATCTGTAATGTGCCCAATAAAACATGCCAATACACATAAGCAAAATTCCTACCCGAATGGCACATACTTCTGCAGACATTTCTGAAATATCATGCTTAGAGTTAACTTTACGTAGAGCACGTGCCAAGGCTAGCATGACATTGCACAAAATGAGTAGTCGTGGATATAAACGTATGCATTAATAAAATATGTATTGCATCGTTTGTCGTAAGATATCGTGACAAGCGTACAGCATCGTGCGGAGTGTGTTTTGGCCCAATCCACTGACTGAATTCTGCTTTCAAAATCAAGATATATGATGTCAGTTAAACCGTTTGACTGCCGCATCGGAGAAATAGATCACTGCGTCAAACCTGACGCCGATGTGTTCGGAAGCGCTTCTTTCCCTTTAAAAAATACCATAATGTACCTCAAAGCACTTGTTGCCCGTAAAAATTAACGGAAATGTATTGCACCGTCAATGCCGTCCGCCTCCTTTTTCACTTAGAATGATAATAGGCGACTAGTCAGCCGCTATATCCCACGTACTTTGGATGCCCAGATATTGCGTCGTGGACAGTTGGGTTACGTTACATTATGAATCAGTTTAATGGACACTGCCGCGTGTCTGTTAACGTTTTGAAGCTTTTTCAGGAAAACTTAGGTCACACTTATCTCCAACAAGTATTACAGAAAACTTCATTTAGCACAATGCTTAAGATACATTCTTGTATTTTACGGGAAGTTCAGGTATTATCACCAAAACGTAATCAGAGAAAGCATTTTGTGCTATATCTATAAACCTGTAATACGCCCTTGTTTTGTTTTGGTTTTGGTTTTTGCTTCTGTTTTTGGTAAGATACCTGTCAATTTTATGCACTTTCTAAGACTGTTCAGCAATGTCAAACATTACGTTAGGGCGGTTGCGACTCTTTTAAAATCATGTACAGACGGCATGGTACACCGATCATGGTCTGGGTGGCTGCTTGCAGCTTACTTTAGTATCTGTTACTTGTCCTGACGATTGCCGCACTAATCACGTACAAACAACATGGGTTAAGAAGAATACATCGCTCACAGCCGTGGTGTGTGCTGGTCATTCTTTACTGTCTATTACGTATCCTGCCGATGGACGTACCAATCATGTACAGACGGCATGGTGGACACCGCTCATGGGCGTGATGTCTGATGATCTTACTTTAGTATATGTTACTTGTCCTGACGATGACCACACTAATCATATACAGATGGCATGGTTTAAGAAGAGAATACCGCTTAGAGTCATGGTGTCTCCTGGTCTTACATTAGTATCTGTTACTTGTCCTGTCGTTGACCGCACAATACCGACACCTTTTTGTCCTGTCTTTTCAGTTGCGCTTACTAAATAGGCTCCAAATCAGGACATGTCAGTCATCGTAAAACTTCAAGGATAGATAATGCTGACGGAAGATGTTCACTTTGTCATACACCCGTATCCGTCTGATGACACCAAGACCAGTCTACAGCAAATCAAGATACTCTACAGAAATAGAACTCTTTTAAAAAATGCCGTAAGCGGCATCTCTTTGAGCAATCCTCTTGTGCATTTAAAGCAAATATTTGGCTATAAGGAATTCCCCCAGCTGAGCATAAAGGATTGATGATCGTGTTAAGGTCATTCAGCTTCAATGTAGGTCCTAAAATTCAAGAAATAGTCAAGGATGTTTGTTCCATCATGACTGGAATGTAAGCATAAGTTAAACTGGTTACTGGCGGACACCTATTTGCTAGATTTGATTTTGAGCAACAAGGTAGATATTCAACAAATGTTAACCGATTATGTTTGCAGTGTCATGACACTTCAGCTCATACACTCCAATGGGATATTTCCTGACTCCATTTTTGTGATATTGATTCCCGCCGTTAAAACGTATCTCCCTTGAATCGACCGAAATCGGTTGGCGGTCAAATGTCGTCTGCTTCAAAGATTTTGAATAATTTCAATAGTAATGAAAATCCATTTCAATGGGAGTTTAACATGAGACAAGAAAGTTTATGTTTACTCGTATACCTTACATTAAGTCGTTATTCAAGGGTAAAGGACCAATTAATCAATATTTACCCAAGTAACCCGAGTCTGAAACCAAACCAACCACGCTGTGTGTGTGTCTTTGGATACACATTCCTTTCGAATCATTTTTACTCAACCGGTTGTGCTTGACAAATGTTGTTAACGGTTTCAAACCAAGTCGTTAATTCATTCCTATCAGATCGTTAAAGATGTTATTACACGCATTATGCCTTTTCCGTGTAATTGCTGAGTGTCTTTAAGGATTTTGGGTGGGGGTTATATTTCCAGAAATGTACAGAACCATGAAAAGTTAAAAGGACTGAAAAATTCGATCAAAACTGAAAACATGATTTAAACATGCATGTATGTTTGGGGAACATAGGACCATGTACTGACAACAACAAAAATATATCGCGCAGACAGCAAAATATTTCAACTGTATTCCCTATAAGGTATGACTGGGGTTAAGACCGAAATCACAGCTGTTGACCTGTGGTGTGCTTTCTTGATACGTATACAATTATCATTCCAATTGCGTTTTAATCACTGAAACGACAACATTTAGGCAAACAATATTTGCCTACCTTCCTGTTCTGCTTGGTTTAAGGGAAAGGGGTCAATAGAAAAGGAGGGAAAATAAAGACGGCAATTATTCCGTGTTTCGACCATAAATCCTTGTATCAGTCATTAGCTGGAATTTGCAAGATGATATGAATTATCCGTACTGTTAAAGTAGAACAAAAGCAAGATAAACAAGGCGATGGGGATCAGAGAACTTCTTCATGTCTCGATTTTGAAGGGTTGATGAACTTTTATTTATGAGACAGACATAAACTTCCGCAATGTCTGGGTCACTGTGCCTTTATTCAATCTAACGGCGAGCTCGTCACATGCACTCACCAAAATCACTTGAAATGATCAATGAATTTGCTCTCGATTGATATTTTACGTGTAAAAGTGATAATATATTACTTTTCATCGTGATAAGTTCTGCCTGCGTACAGGTTGCCCTTACCAGGAAATTGTATGAGGTTTAAGATTTTAGCAGTAGGACATGTAGTCGATCAATAAGTCAGCAGTGTTTATAGTAATTAAAAGCAGATGTCAGTAAATCCTTTTGTTCTTTCTGCATCATATATGCTTCAAAGACATAAGTCAATTAGTGTCATGTACATAATTACAAATGTATCCCATTATCCCTCCTCATCTGTTTGTGCACGTCTTTTTCATTCTTTTGTGTGTCGATAACCAACTACGACCTAATTAACCCTGTCCCGCTCAAATCGCATGAAATTCCCCGGATGTATAATGTATTGTGCTTAATGGTTTTCCTTAAGCTCACTTACATCTTTCGATCGTTGAAAGCATTTTCCATGACCAATGTAGGTAAAACTTAAGGACAGCATGTTCCAGGGCAATAGCTTTCCTAGGCGCGGGTTGAGCACATTGCAAAGACCGGGCCAAAGGAAACTGGTGGGTCAACCTTGTCCTTAGTTCTTAGAAATTGAATTCGATTAGTTAAACCACAAGGATTCAGACTTTATATGGAGACAAAATCTTACCTTACGGTACACCTGGTGACATCTATCTATCTATCTATCTATCTATCTATCTATCTATCTATCTATCTATCTATCTATCTATCTATCTATCTATCTATCTATCTATCTATCTATCTATCTATCTATCTATCTATCTATCTATCTATCTATCTATCTATCTATCTATCTATCTATCTATCTATCTATCTATCTATCTATCTATCTATCTATCTATCCATCCATCTACCTGTCTGTCTGTCCGTCCATCCATCCGTCCACCCGCTCACCCATCCATCTATCCATTTTTCTATCCACTACATGTATATATATATATATATATATATATATATATATATATATATATATATATATATATATGTATATATATACATAAATACATATGTTTATCTATCTCTCTCTCTCTCTCTCTCTATATATATATATATATATATGGTTTTATTTTTTATCTTACTTGTTATTTTGGGTGGGTGGGCTATTTCAGAAGCTTGCGCTAAACAAGACTCTTACAGTTTTCTCTCTTAGCCTTTTTTCCGTTTCAGTTTTCAATTACATATCATAAAGTGATCCACATTGAAAACGGCCTTCGATGGAGAATGGTGGCCCTCTCTACATCGTCATCTTTGTTTGGTTTGGAATAGCATTGGAAAATTAGAAAAGAAGATTTGCTTCGTTGCAAATTTGTCTGGGTGCCTTCAAAATCAGACCAGTTTGAAATGCTACACTTTGCCATTATTCAACATAATCTAAATTTCGTGTATTAGCCTAATTTTCATAAAGTAACATCATAACTTTTCCAAATGAGATGAACAATTTTACTGGTTAGGTCAGTCATCATAGCAAGTTTGGTGCTTTTCGGGAAAGTAGTGCTTGAGAAAATCTCCAGACCAACTTAGTTGTGAAGAAGAAAGAAACAAAGAAACAAAGAAAGATACAAAGAAAGAAAGAAAGAAAGAAAGAAAGAAAAAGAAAGAGAGAAAGAAAGAAAGAAAGGAAGGAAGGAAGGAAGGAAGGAAGGAAGGAAGGAAGGAAGAAAGATAGAAAATTCCAGTGTTTGCTAATACAGTGAAACCTCTCTAAAGTCATCACTCTTGGGACCAGAGAAAAGTGCCCACTCCTGAGAGGGTCAGCCCTTCTGTGCAGTATGGATGAGTAGGTGCATGTATGTGTATATTATTCATACATGCACACACACACACACACACACACATATATATGTATTTATATATATATATATATATATGTGTGTGTGTGTGTGTGTGTGTGTGTGTGTGTGTACAGTGTACGCATGCAATGAAAAAAGTGTCTTTCTTCCTTTATTAAATAAACAAGTTTTAACAGAAGCTGTCGAGAAACTACATAAACATGTACCTGTGAACCAAGACAAAACTATACTCTCTCAGTATTGGCTATGAAGAAGAGGCTTCATCTCACTGGTTACAAGGAAACAAAGACACCAAAGTGTCCATTGAGATGCCACAAGTTCTAAGGAAACAAAGACACCAAAGTGTCCATTGAGATGCCACAAGTTCTACCTTCCTTGGTCTGGCCGATTCAGCTCTGTATATAGTCTATTTTTAACAGAGGGTACACTCAGGCTTGTTCTGCCTAGAAGTCTGGAGCTTGAGTTCCCTTGGAACTGATAAGCTCAGCAGACTGGCATTGCCTCAGGCAAAAACAGGCCAGCTAGGACACCAGTTGCATTGACAGGTCTGTTCTGCACTAGTAGAAACAAAAGCCAGCCTGTTACATATGGCAGCATGGAGTCGAACTGTTCCTGCATGAACAGAAAGAGATACTCTGTATTTTATTGAGAACCTCATTACATAGTTGTTGGGAGTCATTCCCCCCCCCCCCCCCCCATTTGCTACAAGGCCCAAACCTTCCAAAGCTACACTTAGTATGCATGGATCGAAAGCTGTGAGACAGGTTCAAGATGATTAAGTATGAATGCAAAATGGTTACCTGGCACCATGGAGGTCAAGCAGTAGGTCATACAGCAAAAAGTTCAAGGCCTGTATGTGGATTGGGGAGAAATTTGGTGGATTTAGCGTACATCAAAATTCCCCAAGTTTTGTTTGTAAAAACAAAATGCCTGGGTTGGCACTAAGACATAATCATGTCCTTGCGCATGAGCAGACCCATGGAAGTTTTGGGATGGTTGGCGATTTGTGGCAATTCTGAATGCTTCAGCCTCTGTTAAAAAAGCATTGCCATGATATACTCCTGCATCATAACACTTATCAGCCTGGATAGGCAAAGGTCAAACGTGACATTCACCACCCAGCAGCCAATTATTCTCCAAAATTAATCACTACTATCACGTGTGATGCAACAACATGAAAAAAATTCAAGGGTCCAATACCCAAATGAAATTATCAAATAGGTGATCAGCAGGTAGCCATCAAGCAAGTTTTGCAAAGTCAGAATTAAATTACCGGGCATGTTCTTTTGTGATTACGGCTGCTTGTCTCTACGCTATATAGGGTACAAAAATAACCCACTTGAATTTGAAGTACGTATTGGACATGATAAAATAGCAAAAAGATAATGTAGAACGAGTCCTTGCATATAAAGGCGATAATTAGTGAAACTATGTCAACCATTATATATATATATTATCCATTATTTACATAATTTGCATCATACCATATTCTCTACAAAGTTCATCTACTGTAACAACGACCTGTCTACGGTTTTATTTCCATGTCCATTTTGGAAATTATTAAAACCATTTTTTGATGGTATTCAGTTAAAGATATACTTCCTATCTCTTATGGGAAATACTGAGTAAGACGCTCTCTGATCATTTGATTTATTTGTACATAAAATTGCATGATATTAACCCTTTCAATGGCAACTGCGGCTTAAGTCGAACTACTTAAGACAAACTTCGCTCGATTATAATTATGATGCTACCTCATATTCCTTGTGAAAATATTTTTCATTCAAGTACCTACATTCTAAATTTCCATAGAATATAATGGCCCTATCAACAACTTTCCTCGGCGCTCATTGGGCTCAATCCGCTGAAACGTTGCTGAGGAAAGCTGTTGATTAAGTCAAAAATTTAAAATTTTCTTTTGTTTCTTTGTTCTTTTTGCTTTTTCTTTCTTTTTTTCTTTTTTTTTTTTCCTTTTTTTTTCTTTTTTCTTTTCAGGTCTCCTGTGCGAACAGGAACGTGGCACATAAGCGGCTGATCGCAAAATTATTATTATTATTATTATTATTATTATTATTATTATTATTATTATTATTATTATTATTATTATTATTATTATCATTATTATTATCATTATCATTATCATTATCATTATCATTATCATTATCATTATCATTATCATTATCATTATTATTATTATTATTATTATTATTATAAAAAGGGATACAAAGGGGGTTTGTCATGCATGCCTTGCATCAACCAGTGATATTTTTGAAAAGAAGGCCCGTTTGCTCAAAGCTTTGCCTTGTCAGCCAATCTAATTCCTAAATCTTGGTTAAACTGCTCTCTCTCTCTCTCTCTCTCTCTCTCTCTCTATCTCTCTCTCTCTCTCTCTCTCTCTCTCTCTCTCTCTGTCAAGCACACACACACACACACACACACACACACACACACACATATATATATATATATATATATATACATATTATGTAAGATTATCCTCTACACAAACACAAGTGCAGGGTGATTCCTCTATTCGCATTCTTAAAGCAAAAGCTCAGATTATATTAACTGTGCCCTCAAAGCGGTATGTCATTTAATTGGATTCCGATGGAGAATCGGGGTAATGTGATCTCTATGCGTGCGAAATTAGTTCAGCTTTTTACGTTACACTGAAAATAGAATAAGATTTGTGCAAGTGAAGCATATTGTGTATTTGACAGTTTTTCGCTGTACACTTGTGGTTGTGTAAATAAATCCAGAACTCGACCTGCCCATCATAATCTAGATCAATATATGCCAACAGCCCCCTCCTAACGAAGAGTCTGACTGAAATCTGGAAACCCATAGCACACCCTATGGCCTGGGCTTCTGCTTATGGTATAACCTCCGGCATGAGAAGACCTCATATTCCAAAAGCTGTCCACAACGACTTTAAGGGCGATGTGAAAATGGTTGTTCTTCTTGTATTTGGTATTAGTTCTGTTATTTTGACACCTGGTTACATATTTTAATCAACAAACCAATAGAAAGTACAAACTAAAGATGTTCCCAGATATTGGGGAAAAAAACGGTAAGTTAGAGTCGAATAGAATACTTCCTTTTCCGTGCTGTTAGACGGTAGTAGTTTTGTCCCGTGGACTTTTATTTCACACAACTGTAGACAGCTCATGATTGGAAATATCGTGCATACCACTTTCCTATGTGTGGGGAATTGTTTAAGTGGTGACTTTTCACACGGATCTCCTGCTGTACAACCTAACACTAATGGTAAAGATCATGTGACCTAAAGCACGGGTGTTTTATTTTGATTATTTCGGAGCAACTGTATTGTGTCTTAGTTGAATTACAGAGGCATCTAAGGAATCAATTTTGTAACAATATTCCCAAACGTAAATAACTACATACGTTTAGCTCAGTTAACTTCATAATTTATTATTTTCGATTAGTTAGCCACGTCATATGTTAGATTTTCTGCCAACTGTGTCCAAATGTACCAGGGGTCGATTATTAGTACGTTGATCACTGCATGGTGCTGCAGGCATATCTTGATTTTTCAGGAAGTAACGAAATCAGGAGTGGGTAGTTAAGGTACCTGTGTTTATAGCATGGCTGCTAAGGATACAGCGGCAAGTATGATAAATTTTCTTCTGTGTAATAATAGGAATGGTGGCTAAGAAGGTTCATGGTTACAGTTTAAAAAAGTATTAAAGTGCCTATAGGGTTGATCAGTGTCGTTCATTTTGGACTTAACAGTCAAACAGATATATATTGGCTTATATTTAGGTATTCTATATCATCTCACTCTCCACCTAAGAGATGATGACTCCAGAAGTACGTGTATTGAGATTAGAATACCACAAATAGTGATGAAGTTCTTGAAGAAAGGTTAAGTTGACACTATTCCGAAGGTCACTGGACCACTTCAGTCTGTGTAAGCAAGGTCAGCTGAACACAGGACCGCCACAATTTTTTAAAACTTATGTTAAGTTTATTTCAAAATGTTTTTTACTTTCATTATTTTTCCACGTAGAGTTTGTTTGCCGGCTGACCTGCACACTTGTGTTCTTGGATAACGTCTAACAGGTACTTATTTAAATTCTATGCACACCTGTACTTACCTACTCAGAAAGGTTGGTGTAACTTTTTGGTAATGACGGGGCCCAAAGCAGGCCGAGGAAGGCTGTACCCTCAGAAAAATATTGGTTGTGAAAAGGTTAAACCGTCTTACACCCTGCTAGCAATGAAGCCTGAGGTTGTTGATAGTCGACAGGTACGGACATTAAAGCAGAGGAAAAAATCAGAGTATGACACGAACAGATTAAATACTGATAAGTTATCCTTTATTTTTAGGGATGCTTGACAACATTATGCGATAAGATTATGTACACCAGTCAGCAGATTCAGACGGAACATAATTCGAAAAATGAAGGTTAAAAAGATGAATATACCTGCATGCTTTTGGTTGACACTAAATCGTAACATATTTACACTGTAACAAATCTTACTATTATTATATTTTTATGGTACTGAACCTCAAATGTGCATGACAATACACCCAATGGGCAACTATTTGTCATTGTAATGAATCTTCACGGGTAGATGCTAGGTTTTTTGCACAGATATACATTCTAATTATATATTTTCAGAGCTTCAATGTGGCACGTGCGGATATCCACATAGTCCCTCGTTTTTACACCCATTTATTTACATCAAATTCTGTTCTCCCCTCGGTTCCTTTGACACTTTGCCGCGTCAGGTCTTGCACCCAGTAAATACCTCAGATAAGAAAGACGTAAATAACAACTAAATTTAGAAGGTAGAAATGTTGATTTTTGGAGGATTGCAAGAAGTGCAAGATACAGGTTTACGGAGAACCCCGGTTTGGCACAGCTAAACGGCAGGTGCAGTTGAATCACGAAGCACCAGTCAGGGCGGTTTGAAAAGAACAAAACCTACAACGTCACCATGTAGTCCAGGAGCTTTAAGAAAATAAATGGACAAAGTATGGGAAAAATTAAGAGAAAGCTGAATTTTTCAGAAGAGGTGCAGGAACATGTATACATACCCCTCAAATAAAGGTGACCAGGTTGATCCTTGTGGCAACTTTGCAATTCAAGACGGCAGCCACAGCTATCACCAATAATGCCTATTTCAAAACGTGTTGTAATATTTCCGAAAAAATAAAAAACAAAAAAAACAAAAAAACAAAAAAACAAAAAAACTTTCAAAATAATGAATTTCCCATGGAAATTGATGCGAAAGTGTTCTTTCTCACCATTGCTCCATTGCTATGTTCCTTCGTTGTAAAATTATCTAGCCACATTTCAAGATGTGCGTCACCGAACACTGTTTAACCGTCAAGTTTCAAAGCTGCTTCTCATCCATTACCATTGTTACTATGCAGCACAGCTGATTTGTTTGCTACTCCCTACGAGGCAAGGATTTGCTAGAACTTGTTGGCATATGTACAAACACCTCTCTCTCTCTCTCTCTCTCTCTCTCTCTCTCTCTCTCTCTCTCTCTCTCTCTCTCTCTCTCTCTCTCTCTCTCTCTCTCTCTCACTCTGCACCTGAGAAAGTGTTGGTTGGGTTCATTCTACTGGGTGTGTGTCGAGACATGAGAGCATTCTGAAACTTTTCTCTTGAGATTCTAGTGTGATATTGCCTTTTTGCAGAAGCGTGTCTCATTTGGGACCACTGAAACTTGCAGAAAATATCCACATGAATACACCTTTTATATTCGTGGCATATATCTTATTCCTGGGTGTGTATTGGGATTTGAATCTTTACTGGATCTTTATTGGCAGAAAAGTCGGTTGCTTTCACAAATGACTGGGGTTCGCAGTATAAGCATGGGCTTCTGGTTCTAATTGAAACCGAGAAGCCAGTGATACCACATAAAACCCTGAAGATGGCATGCTGTGGCTGCAAGACAAGATGTGCGAGAGCATGAGGGTGGTTTAAGGCTAGCGTAAAATGTTCTCTGTTGTGCACTGTTTACTTTTGGTATAATTATAAAAACCTTATCTCATATTGTTGTGCAGAATGACTGATATACAATCACAGTCTTTGAACTTTGCAGATGTTGGCAACATGTGTATGGTTTAGTATATCGTAGGTGTATCCAACCCGTTGACCCTGTGCCACGTAGTGTCGTCGATTCTGACATCTTATGCTTTTGAGATGTGTGAAATAGACCCTAAAAGACCCAGATTATTATGAACAATGGCCAAACTTTGAAACTATCCATAGAAAGGCTAATGCACTTTTTCTGATGATTTGATCTTACTCTTTTAGTTGAGTGGTCAATAGCACAGCTACTATGATGAATATGTTCTTTTGACCAAATTCAATATGATTTCTATAACATGCAAATTAGTGTTAACAAATGGCTTCGTGGTACCTCTGGTTGCAAGGCTGTACTTGCATTTATGGTCTCTACATTTAGTGAAAGGTCCCAGCAGCCATCTTGAATATATGTTAAGTAGTTGTAACCCTAACAATTTCTCAGTATTTTTCAGCTGTGAAATCCAAATTCTTATTTAATCCGTTTGTGGGCTCGTGCGATACACCATTTGTTACATGGCCGCAGACACAAGACAAAAATATACATTTTGCAGCAATGTTTACACAATCAAAAGTTCTAAATTTGAAACAATACCAAAGGGTTATTAATATATTACATTTGATGGACTTTGACATTTAAGATAAAGTAGTGTCAAAATAAACGAAAGTTTACAGTTTTTTCTCAAAATACCCAGGCGAGATTGGCTTTTCCTTCATTTTTGACTGGTATGGCGGCCATCTTGAATTCTGAAGATGCCACAAGGGTGAACTTAGTATACTTTGCATGGTTGGCTTCGGGACAAGTTTCTGCACCTTTTCTGAAAAAAAAATCTAATATTTTTTCCTATCTGTTTCCAAATGCTCCTGGGCTAATTATAAGAAAACGAAACCTGAGCGTGAGTAAACAGTTTCCATTTGCAAGGCAATGATGATGATGATGATGATGATGATGATGATGATGATGATGATGATGATGATCATCATCATCATCATCATCATCATCATCATCATCATCATCATCATCATCATCATCATCATCATCATCATCATCATTATTGCGGGGCGCTAGGTGTGATACATTCCAAACCAAGAATCCTCGCACATTATTAACCGATGAACTCATGCAAAGTGACCTGTACACGTATGTATGCATGTATGCCGTTGGTTTATATAAAGAACGTCGGACTTTCAAACGTGTTACATCACTTTTATCAACCTGTTCGCGCCACTTAAAGAAACACCTTTTACCCCTATCATATCTGGATGCACACACACACGCGCACACACACACACACACACACACACACACACACACACACACACACACACACACACATATATATATATATACATATATATATATATATATATATATATATATATATATATATATATATATATATGGGAGACCACACTGAAAGCAACAGAAGGTTAACTACCGCCTGAGGGGAGAAAGCCGCTACGCGCATGCTGGCCGCCGTAGTAGAGTATTCGACACTAATTTGTGCATGCCACTCGTCCGCCTTGGTTCTTTTTCCGCCTTGGCCATTTTCGAGTAGCCTTTAAAACACTAGTCTCTTTTAACAGCATATTACGTGGGAGGCAATCCTATGTTCTGTTGGACTTACACTGTGTAGACCGTGTTTTATGTTAGGCCGGCTCACACTGATCAAATTCAAGCATAGGCAGATATAAGTGGGCATTAATAGCGTTCGTAACAGCAAGCGCGTCCCTGTTGCCTAATTGCGAGTGTTGATCTGCCCTAGGCCACACATTTGCTCTGCACTGGAACTGTAGATTAAAGATGAGCAAAAAAGATGTTACGCTTTGCCGCACGTGGCTCGCCAATGATTTTGAAACTTTCTTAGTCTCAGTTCCCGGATCGACAGGAATTACATTAACCTTGTAAGAAAACTACTTAGTCATTTCTAAATTGATGGGCTACTCAATTGTCCACAGGACACAAAATCAATCCTGTAAAAAGAATTATCTCTTTTCCTACTAATCAAAACTTTCAGCTTATTACCAAACACTCAGAGGTCCTGGAAACCTACTAGCCAAAATATCACAAAATGAAACCATTCAAAACGGAAGGCTTATTCAGATACTAGTATTCTTAGGTAGCACTGACAGACTGCGACACCCTTTATTCTTTGTCACAATAAAATATGGAAATATGAAATATGAAATATGAAATAATAAAATCGAAATTCTCTAATTCCGGATATAAATATTTCGACCATGTTTTTCGTGCCTGTAAATCGGCTTGTACTTTGAATGCTATGAGCCCTGCACCTTGAGACCATGTCATGTCACTTGCCTTCATTTTGTCATGACATAAACATAAACCTACTGTCGCAACATTTTGGCCAAAATTAAACATTGTAGAAGACCTACTTTGTAAAAACAAAGACACACAGTCAGCTTCACCACTGTATAAGGATATACGATCATTGAATGAACATACATTTTTAACTGATGAAAATCACCGAATAAATACAGAGTCGCTTAACCATCAATCTTTAAAGACGGCCCACAGAGCACCATTAGCGATTTTGCGTCATATTTGTGCAGATATACATACACACATACACATACATGCGTAAATTTATACATGCATACATACATACATACATACATACATACATACATAGATACATACATACATACATGTGTGCGTGCGTGCGTGCGTGCGTTTGCGCGTGGTGTACGCATATATAACTACAGTTAACCACGCACTTTCAAGTTTCTTTCCACCCCACCATGGATTTCACGTTAAGTTGAGTTTTTATTATGACTGATATTTGGCATATGTTTATTTGTTTATTTGTGTTTTTATGCTTCTTCAGAACGAAGCTGAAGTTTGGTCTGTTCCACCGTTACTGCCACCAGGCGAAGAACACTGTTAGTTAAAAGCAAAATATCTACCCTTATTAGGTCTTGCGTTTATAATTTGCATCCCCAGTAACAACACAACTTCAAAGGCATCTGTGTTTTTTTTTTTAATATTTCTTTCCACTCGGTGGTATAGCGTAACATGTTTGGTAACCGGGTAAGAAGCTTCGGATTGCGTTGTCTTTTTGTGTTCAGAAAGATGTTCTTTGAAATATGTTGGTCTAGTATTGAAACACACACACACACACACACACACACACACACACACACACACACACACACACACACACACACATTACTTTTAAAAGTTTCAATAGTTATTATATGAGCTGACAAACCTTTTTCAATATTCCCCGCAGTTGGCAAAGTGGTAGAGTTCCGGTGTGTGTGTGGGTGTGTGTGTGTGTGTGTGTGTGTATGTGTGTGTGTGTGTGTGTGTGTGAGTGTGTGTGTGTGTGTGTGTGTGTGTGTGTGTGTGTGTGTGTGTGTGTGTGTTGGGGGTTTCTTGCTCTACAGTGTCATTCTTCTTGAAAATCCACTATTTATTTCGCCTTGTATCCCAAATATTATGTTCATACGTTTGATATCATAAAGACAAATTTCACCATCGTTATCCTCTCAATGGGTCGGGCTGCCTTATTGCCACCATTGTCACTCTCTCGATGAGTCTTTCTGTCTTATGGTCACTTAAAGGTCTGTGTGTCAATGCAACACCCCTGGCTTCTGACAGCCTTTCCGCCGTTACCTGAGACAAAACAGAACATTGGCATGTACATATATATGCATTAAATGGAAAAAAATGTGCAGCTACTATCTTTGCAATGGAAGCAAAATGACCAATTATTGACAGCACACGTGCTGCTAAAACGGTAACAAGTGAACTTACAATCTATGTCATGTGTACTGTCACGTAGATCAGGTACAAGGTTGCATAGGAAGATATTTCGGCCAATGACAGGTGTCAATCTGATGAAACACTCGCACATAGTTCCCGGTGGGGGAAAAAACAGGTTTCAATTGAATCTGATACACAAAATTCATGCATTGATGCAAGCGCCGCCCACGCAGTGGCCAGGACGCCGTTGATAACAGGGCAACCCGCCAGTGTGTAATGACTTTTTCAACTGAAGTTTAATTTGTTATCTGCAAAACAATGAATCTCAGGATGGACAGAGATGCCACACAATTGAAAGTCTGCACAGCCACAACTTTTGCTTGAATTTAAAATGTTCCGGTGATTTTACTTTATTGTGCCACATACTGGCAAAGGTCTCGCGCTACAAACTTGCATCGCATTCTTTATGACTGATTATGTTAATCTTACTGCGGACAAGATGGGGTACCATTGGTCTGCCTGGGAAGGCGACATACGTATACTTCACCGGGCCATAGAAATGTCAAAACATGGCAAGTTGGTACTTAAAGGAAGCACGAAGCCGTTACCACCATGCGGCTGACTATGTTTTATTTCTGGGAATGGGGCAAGCCACTGTATGCTATCTCATTATCTCAAGAAGTGAGAGCGTACCATCGCTAATGATACTCTGGTAGACCTGGGTCATTTAAAGAAATAAGTGTACCGTTAATTATTACGTGACATTATAGAATGACGTCACAGCTGGAGCCAACACAAGAAGTGTAAAGTGGCCGACATTTTCTGCTTGCCTCCGCCATTTACTCTGTACCTTTAAGATTGTGCCATACATCTCCGGCACAAAAAAAAAAAACTTTCTTTAAATCATTGAAACCTCCTAGACATTTCAATTTATGTTCCGTCATATAGAGTAGAATCGCTTTACTAAGACAAACCAAGCACAGGGAGTGAAAAAAAAATCTCAATGGGGGACTGGTCTTATAGAATATAAAATATTAAGTGTGGAAGAACCTGGGCTTGGGCTGGTCTAATGCAGGTTGCAAAGTATTGAGTATGAAGGAACTAGAACTGGGAGTGATCTAAATACAGAATACCAAATATGAATTGATATGAAAAATCAACACTGTTGTAACGTTTTGCAATAGGTAATACAGTAAAACCTGTCCTTGTGGATAAATCCATAATGTGGACACCTGCATAATGTGGACAGTAATGCCAGGACCGCCAGGCCATTTTTAAACACCTGTCTATTGTGGACACCTGCCAGCTCTGAACACCTTTTGCCAGTCCCAGAGGTGTCCAAAATGGGCAGGTTTCACTGTATATCTTTTATGAAGATATCTTAATATTTGGATTTTGCTTTATATCTTTCCTTTGTATAGTGTGTGAGAGACACGTGTTGGTATTACTTAAGATCACACAAAGACTAAATTCTTAAGAAAAACTGAATTCCGATGATCACGAAGTTTATTCCATAATGGGGTCCGGTTCAGGGTAATAAAGGTATGTGTTCCGACTCTCACGTCTGCTTTCCGTATCATATAGTACCGCATTCCTTTTATAGAAAAATATACCGATTCACCAACAAATGGCAGTGTCGGGTGGTTATGATTTTCTACATATTGGCTAAATTGGCTGACGACAAAGTAAAAATAACAGGCAGATAGTGAGGACGCTTATGCCTTCTCCATTAAAGCTCTGTTTATATTTCATCATGCTGCTAAGTAAATTTGCATTTCCTATGCGTTGTTCCTTGTGTGCACGTGTTGTGTCATCTGAACAACAAAATACCATAGTTGTAAATGGTGCAGTCCTAGAGACCAGTCATTCATTCACGCTATCTTTCTGTCACGATTGAAACAAGACTGAAAATCGTGGGATTTCTTCAGGAACAAAATATGAGCAGTGATGTTCGATTCAATTACGATACGACGATCATTGTGTAATCGAGAGGCTACCCTTCATGTCAAAGGTTCCCATCTGTGACAGGCCAACAACCAGGATCCTGCGATTACGGTTTAATGCGGCAACTGAATAGCATCCAGCATGAAACCTCAAACTCTATCCTTCAGGTTGTTTGGTAAATACTATGTCAGGACTCGAAGGTCATGGTACGATTAATGCCAAGCGAAAGAAATATAACCCATCTTAGCCTTCAAAATATCAATGCTGGCCTGCAGGTTGGCATGAAGCTGCCATCAGTCAGGGGACTTATGCGGCTTCACCTGACTTGTGTGTGATATAACGAGAAAGAAAACTCGTAACATTGTGGGATACAGGAGAATGCAAAGCTGTTGAAAATGTTTGGTGCGTCCATACTTTCCAAGGGTACTGAGATCGTAATTCAAAGTTTATCTGGACCCAACAATTTTCCCTCGGGCGGTTAATGCCAATTATTTCCTACTATTTTGATATCCAGCATACTTCCTTCACTTTGTCGTTTGCACCAGTAATTGGGAGTGTTTCGTGGAAAATTACAGCGAACACTACACGCATTTGCCTGCTATACAGAGGAATGTTCCGCGTGTTTGACTACGGAGCGCCCACACAGTAAGGTTAGCGTAACTTAGTCTGAATTTGCAGGCAAACAGGTACAGGACGGCCTACAATCGCGTTAACTCTTATTTTAAGGATGCACGCCCGTTGCTCTTCGCGAGCGTGCTTTAATGTTTACACTCTACAACAACCTTACAAAACAACAAAAGAAACGACAAATTATACATACATGTGAAAAAAAACAACAACAACCAAAAACAAGAAGAAAAAAGGAAAAAGAAAAGAAAAGAAAGAAAAAAAAAAAAAAAAAAACAAGAAACAAAAAAACAACGTACTCATCCTGGGAGCGTATTGTCTGAACATTATGCCAAGTAGTCTCCATTTGTATGGGCAGATGCCTGTATCAAGCATAGCAAATACATTTTTGCTGCAAAAAATTAAGAACTTTGATCAAATGTATCCTATAAAAAGTCTTTTTCGTGTTCTTTATGTACACACTTGATATGAAGAGAAGAAGGAGTCATATGTTTCGAATAAGTATTCTTTGCTTCGAAAGTTGTTAACCGCATCCTGGATTGCATCGGGACGCCGGTGCCATGACGGCTCATTGTGACTGTTTCCTTTGTGACTGCGTTGAAGATTTCGACGAAAATTAATATGCATGTCCTGCATTTCGTTTGCACTTTTCTGGAGTAAAATGTTCGAATTACAGTACATATATTGCAGGAGAAACGTCCGGCTAGCGAAATAGTTCTATGGACATCTCTATACCCTAATGAATATGGAAAGTGGTCACCTACTTACAGAACAAATGAAACGGGCTAACATAACATTCAATAATGAATAGGTAAGGTCCAAAACAGCTAGTACGGCCGGTGGCCGCTATGGCGCTAGGGTCATTTCCTGGTGCCCCTTGCTGCAGGTTAGGTTGTTTCAATGTAGCATCCATATTGCGCCATAGTTAAAGTACAGGGAAAAGACATCGCCAAACCTGATCGTTATTTTCCAACGTACGACGGAAGTACTCACAAGCTACGATGACAGTCTACAATTGCAAAGTCCATGACTCTGAGGGGGCAGTTATTATTTACAAGGGGGGGGGGGTGATCGGGACATTTGGGGGCGCGGGGTGTCACAAATTCTTGGTTTCACCATGACATCACAGGCACTGACCTACATATCTCTACTGGGTGGATACAGGTGTGTTTTCCCATTCATTCCCATGTTAAATAGGCCTTTTTTGGATGCAAATCACTCAGAGCTGGACAAAGATTTTGAGTTGAAAATCACTGATGCTTTTAAACTATACTCTGCTCTATTAGTACATGGGGTTTGATAAAAATTTGACGTTTGGAAACTGTACTTTTGACTTTTGTGGTCCAGCATGTTTTACATAGAATATATAGGTTGCTACGGGCTTGTTTGACCCTACTTCTTGTTGTCAATGCATGCCGTCCACGCCTTTTGATTCGCTGAGTGCCTTAAGTGCCAAATTGGTGAATCCAAGAATTTGATGATTCCGTATCCCAATATCCTGAGTCGCCGCCCCCCCCCCCCCCGCCCCCGTAAATAATGACCGCCCCCTAAGTCAGTCACGCAAAAATTCGGTTAATTGGACAAACACCCCTGGATGCCAGGCGTAGCTTTCCACGGTTTTCCTCCAAAGAAAGAAAAGCAGAAACGACGGGAGTAGTTGAATATGGTGAGAAGACCAGAAGATTATGAACCAGGAAAAATTGACTGGATTTGTTCAAGGCGTTTTGTTGGGGGTAAAGGTCCGACACCAGAGCATCCCGTAACCACGTTATTTCCGTTGTACTTCTGGACTATTTAGAAAAACAACGCACAACAAACCAAGGGCAGAACCGTGTGACATCGCCGACGATCGAGTGACCTACCCAGCAACGAAGAAAGGCCAGTTGCCATGCAGAAGGCGGTGGGTGCGATCGCTGCGTTGTAGCGGTAGCTCTCAGTATTAGCTAATTTGGACCAATGGTATTAATAAAGATGCCCTGCAACACCCATGCAGGACCAGATAAACACAATCACCGGGGCACTCTCCGCCAGTTGGCAGTTTCTTTATATTTCAACGCAGCACGCGTTTTTCTTTTTATCTGATAACCTCTCATGTGTAATTTTTGAGGCTGCCAGTCATTCTCAGGTCATGTATGTGCCAACTGAAATATATTATCGAAGCACCAGAACTAAGCCACGATTATTTTCTCTTATGTCTGTCCGTCCGTCTCTGTCTGTCTGTCTGTCTGTCTGTCTCTTTCTTTCTCTCTCTCTCTCTCTCTCTCTCTCTCTCTCTCTCTCTCTCTCTCTCTCTCTCTTTGGCTGCCGCGTATGACATCTCTAACCCCCTGATATAAAAATGCTGTCAAATATCGGTTTTAACTATGCAGCACGCAACTCCATTTCAGATAATGAAGAAACATAGGAAAAATCGACGGCAGAGGAGCTATACATTGTACACTGCTGTAAAGCGAAAAAAGTTGTTTTTAATACACAGTTTTATACTATGTCCACCTGGAGGGTCGCTAAGCATACTTGCGGCTAAAATGAACACTTGTGGTTTTGAGTGACAGGTGAAATATTCTGATTTTTGCAATTCTACCAGTTTAAAGCTAATTCAACGGGCGGTCAATAAAAAAGTTGCAATGTCCGCAGACGTCACGAGACCCTTTTTCTCTAGTGCCACATCTTCGGTGTTTTTCTGACATCCCCCCCCCCCAAAAAAAAAGCAGAACCCAATATCTCTCTACGCCTTATGGCCAATTGAGTGACTGTCCCTGCTAAACCTATACATAATCAACTAATATTCTCACGTTCGGTGCAAGAAGTTTACAGATTCAAGGCTTCAAGAGCCAAATTAATTTAGAAACTAAGTGCAGTATGTTTGGCAGTTAGTGTGCTCCATATGTAGTTATCGGATTGTTTTCTTTTGTGCCCATTGTTTACGCCCATCGCGCTGGAATTGTAGTCTTTGAGAAATATGACTCTTCAAGAGAAGGAAATTTATCTATAACAATAGAAAGGGATCAGCGGGGAACCACGGACTCAACGTCAGCCCAACTGCCTCAATTCCCGCTGAGAACCAATATACTTAGACATACTAATTACACACTTGGTTTCCTCCATGAAATGCAAAAGTGCTGAATCTTTGGATAGTGGAACTATATCATGTGGGGCTGTTGCTTAATTGAGGTGGTTAAATTGTATAATCTTGGATACCTATTAGAATTTACCCTCTGTCAGCCAGGTTAAAGTTAGGACTCAGTCGTCTGAGAAAACCGCTTCTTTTTTAAAACCATATGTAGCGAATGCATGTTTTTCTTTTCTTCCGAAGTCCTGCAACATTTCGAATGAATTTCAGGAGCAACAACCTTTTTGCCCCCCACTGGAACTGCTTAGTTACTTCATGGAGAGCATTTGAACGAAAACATGCCTTTCTCCTTTGTCGCTTCAGTGCATGAATCAAGATTTGTTTTGATTCATGGCATTGGGTAAAAGCCACAGAAAGCTCTTTGTACGGTCGTGAAGTGTTTCCGTTCCGGGGAGCACAACTCAGCAGGCGAGCTTCTGAAAGACAAACAAGAAGAAATTCACGTCTCTTGAAATTGATTGCCTCTTCCAGGATACTGATCTCGATATATTAAGAAGACACATAATAAGAAGCCTGTGTGCCCAGACACTCGATGGGGGACTGTTTTATCCTCCATCTGTTTACAGACGAAGGCGTACCGTTTCTGCCCTTCAGCTGACACTCAACTTTAGCCCGTTGTTTGAAAAGCATTGAGTATTATACGTTATTATACTGTTTAAGAAACGTTGTCCGCAACGTTCTTAAGTTTCTGCCTCGAGAATCAAAGGTATGGACTTGTTTCTTCCGATGCATAATTAACAAATAAGTTTAAAACACATCAAAATAGATGGATAGAAGATAGACACAAACAAGAACATTCAGACACACAAATAAATACAGAAATAAATCAATAGATAAAAAAAAATGTTGTTAATGTAGTTTTTCCCGGCATTACTCAAAATTTTCTCAATAGGTCTGTTCCAACAAATTGTGAAATCCAAAAAAAAAAAAAAAAAAAAAAATAGAGAAAGAGAGAGAAAGAAAGAAAGAAAATGTAATTGGATAGATAAATGGATGAACAAATTAGCAGTAAGTACATATAGATAGATAGATAAATTGCATGAAGAATAGCTTAAGAATGGATTAACAGGTAAATCAATTAAAAAAGCAAACGGAAAGACAAGTGAAAAGAAGAACAGTTACAATAGGGGTTACAGATTTCATAATACATGCACAAAAGCAACCATTAAAATATGGTGCTTAGGTCTGAACGTTCATGTATTTCGTAAGATCAATCGCTCCACAATTTCATCATAACTTCCACAATTTGAATCCTGTCGAAATATTAAAAAATGTAGAGTGCCTTTGGATAAGTTTAACTTTTGTTAGTTTTTTTGTATTACGTGATAAATTTCAGGCGTCCTTTGAGCTCCCATATTATTCCAAAATTATGTTATGACAGTGTATTCGGTAAATACAACTCATGTTATCACTCGACGGGCATTGGAACAGGTAAACATGTTGTCTTGAGTGCTAAAAATCATCATACGTATTTTGTACTACTTTCTAACTTAAAAGAAAACAACAATCTTTAACATTTTTTTTCTTGGGACGAAGAGTGAAAATTAGGAGGAATTACAGTAAAGATAACATTATTGCCAGAAGTACCACAAAAATGATGGTAATGATGAGAATGATGATGACGATAACGAAAGCTTTGGCTACAGTTTGTTATCAATATTTCATCCGATGCCAATTGCGTTTGCCAGCCGCGTCACAACCATTTGCAGGAGACCGACATATTTACATGTAAATCTTTATTGCCACTTTTGAACAAAGGACGATGTGGTTTGTAATACACTTAACGATACCTTATTCATATTCCTTGTACACCAACTTTGATTCAAGTAATAACATGCTTACAGTCGTCGTAGAGATCCTTAAAGTTGGTTCCTAGGATACTAGGACAATTCAAAAAGATTACAAAACCTTGCAAAGCTGCATGTTTAATATGTAGAGTGACTGGGTGACCTTTAAGGAGCCAATTAAGAGTCTCTGACAACTCGGGTGAAATCGTATGACGTCGCATAAACATTTCTTATTCACGTGCTTACCGGTAACTCAAGACCATTTTCTTTCATCGTTACAGGTGGTTTCATATATCACAGGCTATCAGATTTCAACAAGTAGGAAAAGTAATTTTGATGATAATTAATATATACAAGCGTTGTTATATAACGTACACTTTCACCTAATAACATATACATATTACGCACATTTCTCGACAATGTCAGGTATGTATTTTGTCTGTTTAAAAGTACACCCATAAATGTATAAAACCGCGTGAGTTGGTATCTGAGAATTGGTATCAAACCTTTGAAAACCCCATTAAAAAGTTTTTAGATAACACCGTAGCTCTATAAAATCTAACTCAAGCAAACAGAGATGCTTTTTACTTAAAGCCACGGGTTGAGTCGGCAGAATTCAATGTCCTTATGCTGTTAACAGGTCTGTGAGGGGTTGTCAATTCTGGTGCTTCGTCAGATCAAAACATTACCCATTGACTTAAGCCTGTCTATTGACGGGAATATAGGAGTGCAGGCTTGATGTTGTTATTGCTGACAACAAAAATGGTCGCGGTTAACGATATGAAACAGGAGAGTAACACAGTAATTCTTTCCGTGCCACGTTTTGTCTGAGTATGCACCCAAAGCACGTAGGGGAAAGCTGCTGACCCGGACCTTTAGTTTGGTCTCTGCAGTCATATGGTAACAACAGGCATGGTGGTCCTGAAAGGTAGCTTTACAGTGACAGAGGCAGAGAGAGAGAGAGAGAGAGAGAGAGAGAGAGAGAGAGAGAGAGAGAGAGACAGACAGACAGACAGACAGACAGACAGAGAGAGAGACGGACGGACAGACATACAGACCCACAGAGATAATTCAGTATTGTTACATCAATTCAGAACACACCGCCCTGTGTCGAAAATGGCTTTAAAAGAGTTAATCTTGGCTCCATTTACACTTTCCAAATCTATGATGATCTTATTTTTTGATGGCTTCTGGCTTCAGGTGGAATCTGATCACAACTTTTTGGTGCCCATACTGCAAATTTTAAACTTTTGATTCAGTTAGATTTGGCTTTGTTAATACTCGTTTTCGTGCTGGGTTTGGATCTATTCATCCTAATGCAAGCAATCACAAGAGCTGAGATAAAACTTCATTTCTTAAAAGCAAATGCTTGACTACATTATTTCCATTCTTTTAAAAGAGCCTACTTTTATATAATTGCTCTTAACATCATGAATACATATTTTCAAAATGACTTCTTTATTTTGGTTAAGATAGAAAATGTGTCTGATATATTTACATGTTTGCAAGTTTGTTCCTATGTTCCTACATCTCAATCATCACCCATAATTACTTCCTTCTGATATGGCTGAAATCTGAACATGGATTATCGTTAATATTCAAGCTAGAATTTAAGGTAAGTTTTAAAGCGTTTAAAACGTTATTGGCCTGGTGAGAGTTGAGCGTGCTTGAACATCACCAGTATATTCATTTGCAGTATGATGAATAAACGGCACTGCAATCGTCACCACTTATATCACAATGTCATTTGCATTTCACTGTTCACTAATTTTATTAGGAATCGTTCATCATAAGGAGGATTCATTTGAAAACTAGCACCAGACATCGCATGATAATATATCATTGGGATGTTGGGGAAATGAAACATTTCAATTAAGAATGAAACAGGTTCATGGGAGGATCGTCACACCTAGGATAAAATCTTTTATACCTGGAAAGTAAGGAAAGAATACAATATACTCTAGCTGGATATATTCATTTACAATTTGTATAATCTGGAATTTGATATAACGACTGGCTGGCAGGGTTTTGCAGAAATTACTAGTTTAATGTAGACTTCTTTCAAAGAGTGCCTTTATGAGTGATTTCCTGAAAGCAGAAAAACACATGAACATGTTACTGTACATAGTGCAATAAATTAAGTGTTAAAATGATATGCCAATAACCTTTTTAAAATATGCTTCTGTAAGTCCGTAATTCTGGATCATTACTTTCCAACTGTATACCCTTTTTCAATGCTACATTTCTGGTATTTCCCTGTTGATCAGCATAATTAGTTAATAGATCTGCGACCATGGTAATAGGGAATATGCATGTTAATTTCCCCTCCACAGAGCACGACGTGCAAGGAGGACAAGGGTATATCACTGTCCCAAACAGCGCTAGATATCCCTTTCTCACAAATTAGTGTGAATAGAGAAATGTATGTTTACAAATGCCAAAGTCATATTCCTTTAGTGCTTCCTTGGACATAAGAATAAATTCCATCTGCATGTACCAAGTATGCTTTACATACACTATATTGGCCTCTCACTTACACGGGCAGCTGCCCGTACCACGCTAGGCAAGACTATGGTTACTGAGATAACCAGGGATGCACTTGATGTGGGAAAGCAATAAGAATTTCTCGTATTACCCCCTTGGTGTGTCGTTGGTTTGAGTACGCAATCTGCTATTGAGGGGTCAAGATAACCTTCGAATTCGCTAGCATACTCGCTTGCATGTTATTCAAAGTCAACAAATGTAGCCTTGCATGCGTTGGACAACTAGTTCATGGGAGACAGTACCTTATTTGTTACAAGTTCACGTGATCTGGTCTCTGATATATAGAGGTTTAAAGGTGCCTTCTTTAGCCGTTACCACGTAAAAATGTTGATCCTCGAAATTACATTGCCTGCTAAACAAGCCAATCTCTGTACTTTTTCTGACCCACTAGAAAGTGTACATGTAACAAAGAACTGTCAGTTTTGTAGCCAAAAAATTACGCAAATATTATGTTTTTAAGGAATGTTTTAAACCTTTATGGTGCACTTGGTACAGCACCTTAAGTTTACAATCTTTTAAAACCACATGAAAGTACTGTTCAATCTACATTAAGATGGCCGTGAGGAACGCACTATAATAAGGCTACCGCACAATTTGGCATTACATAGTATCGTTATTTCAACTTTTATATTTATAATATATATATATATATATGTATATATATATACATATATATATATACATATATATATATATATATATATATATATATATATATATATATATACATATATAAGCTATTACCCTAATTCATAGTATCACTCTGCTTTTTTGCAGTATCTTTAGTGAAATAAGCTCGCCGTTTAATCTACAATGAAACTTTCGAAGCACGGTGGAACAGTAGTGTGTCGTTGGTGCTGAAAAAACATCATTGTTTTTGTCTCGGAAAATTATTCATCGTGCTTTTATCAAAGCAAATAACCAATCAGTCAAATATCAATGAAAGAGTTACAGAAATCTGGTATCTTTAAAGTTCATTATGATTTAGCAAGACGTCAGTAACACGTATAATACAATGTATGAACCGGTACAAGGAGGGGCAAGATTAATGGAACAGAGCAATCACCTACCCAAAGTAAAAGAGGGACCTGAAAGGATGCCGCGTATGGCAAGATTACAATAGATTTTTTACTTGTAATTTGAATTGATCTCTACAAATGTGAGTAGCCTTCGTCATAACCTAAGCATGACAAAGACATCTTTTTTGATGGGTTAAAGCCGTTTGAAATTTGATTATTCTAACCGATGAGAGAAGACCCTGCACAACTAAAATGAACGGACGGCAGGGAATTTCGTTTTAGCTCTAACATCCTGCAAATGTAACATATATGAAATGGATCGTTCAGCAGATCACAAGAGACCACAAGCTGTCAAAGTGTTAAAGACTCAGCACACGTGGACCTATGTACATTTGGATTTACCTTTTTCAATGCTAATCATGTCTAAAGTCGATCTTCTTGACGTAAACTAGTCTGAATGATCATAAGGATCCCAGATTCGTTTTCCTCGTGAAAAGATGTTTCATTCAAGGGCCAGTATGCCTATATTTCAGAGAGAATACACCTGGTCAATAGTTTTTCTCTGCGCGCATTGGGCGCACTGCAGTCCAAAATTTGGCGCTGAAAGGGTTCTATACCAAACCAGGGGTTAAAGCAATCTCTCCAGTGCTATGTTCTTTCGTTGTAAAATTATCTAGCCACATTTCAAGATGTGCGTCACCGTACACTGTTTAACCGTCAAGAATCAAAGCTGCTTTTCATCCATTGCCATTGTTACTATGCAGCACAGCTGACTTGTTTGTTACTCCCCTCGAGGTAAGGATTGGCTAGAACCTGATGACATATTTACAAACACCTCTCTCTGTCTCTCTCTGTCTCTCTCTCTCTCTCTGTCTCTCTCTCTCTCTCTCTCTCTCTCTCTCTGTCTCTGTCTCTCTCTCTCTCTCTCTCTCCAGTCCCGTCAGGAGTTTGGGGGGGGGGGGGGGTGGATGAAATATGCGCAGTTAAGTCCCAAGGATATTTTCAAATCTGTTTCTCTTTTGTGACATATTACAGGCCCAGATTGTGTCTCGTCTTTGCTTGCTTTTAATGTATATAGTATATTCTGGAAAGGACTGGGTTTTATTTCATTACATTATAAAAACATCACAGCGCCCCCAGTTTGTTTTGATCTTCCGTTTTGCGTAGATTGTGTTAGTTGTCTACTTCTTCTGTTAACCCGTCGCATGAGTCAACAAAAGCACACTGCAGTTGTATCCTTATTTGCCTTTTGTGTTTTGTTGTGAAAATTATTTTACATTAGTGTCGTGTTTCTGGTAATGACATTTGTATTTTCAGATGTCTTTTAAGTAAACTAATTGCTGTCATCAAAGCTAACTGCTGCATAAATTCAACATTGAAGATAATAACAATTTATTTATTATATGTGTGCATGATCGAAATATATCGTATGCATACAACGGCAAGAGACATGCAGATTTCTCAGTAAAGAAACTATTAAACTGCATTGACAGATTTATAAAATAAATTAATGCAAAAAATTCTTAAATTGTGTTCTGAACTCATGGTTTTCCACAATATATTTTTGAATTCTTATTTGTGAACTCTGCCTAGTTTTATCTGTTTATTATTGAAAATATTGCTTTGCAATGCGCAAAATGATAAAGAACACACCATGATGGAGTTGCATCCATCATGGGGTTTCAATGTTCAGGTCTGGGATTGAAAGCAGACTGGGTGTTAAGGGTGGAGAGAGAGAGAGAGAGAGAGAGAGAGAGAGAGAGAGAGAGAGAGAGAGAGAGAGAGAGAGAGAGAGGGAGAGAGAGAGAGAGAGAGAGAGAGAGAGAGAGAGGGAGAGAGAGAGAGAGAGCTATTTTCATTCATCACACGATGGTTGATTTACCACGTTCCCTCACTACAGAAAACAATATTGACAGACGGCGAATAGGAGTTAAAAGTCAATGACATCACCTTCAAAGTTTTGTCCTCTAAATGTATTAGCTGTAGTCTTGGCATAAGACTAAGTGTCCTCTGCTTCAACACTTGTCAGAAATACTCTAGTACACTAGTCATCGTCTTCCCTCGGCGCACGCGGGAGCCACCCACGGGACGTAGAGGAAAATTATTTGACTCAGTGCCCAACAGGTTCAGTTTCAAATACAGCAAATATGTAAAGTATCGCCAAGTTTTTGACAGAAAATAACTAAAAACGTAATGTGTCACACTGATTAAATTTAATGTTAAAAAACATCATCACCAACCATGTGAGTAAGTAAAATTTAAGAAAAAGACATAAACTGCATATCATAATTATAATGATTATAATAATAATGATAATGATGACAATAATAGTAATAATAGTAATAATAATAATAATAATAATAATAATAATAATAATAATGATAATGATAATGATAATGATAATGATAATGATAATGATAATGATAATGATAATGATAATAATAATGATAATAATAATAATAATAATAATAATAATAATAATAATAATAATAATAATCACCATGACGATTAAAATATATGTCAAAGAACCCCAACACCAATAACGTGAATGCAAGTAGACTTGTGAAAAGACATAAATGGCATATAATGATACTACTACTACTTCTACTACTCCTCCTCCTCCTCCTCCTCCTCCTCCTCCTCCTACTACTACTACTACTACTACTACTGCTGCTGCTATTACTACTTCTACTACTACTACTTCTACTACTACTACTAATAATAATGATAATCACAATCATTATTATTACTAAAAATGGGTGAAACCTTGACCCGTTCTTTAGGTCGTACACTTAAAAATGGTGGCTAGTGACTCACTTTTTTCAGAGAAAAAGAATCAAAGACCCTGCAGAGTAACAAAACAGGCTTTAAAATTAAAGGTGCCAATATTTTACAGGTTGCTGCTGGAAATTTTGCTTTTGTTAAGTTTCTTAAAAGTATAATTTCCAACAGATAAGATTTTACAACAAAGTATTGACGCGGCACACCATAAATTATCAACATGTCTGAATCCACTTTTTTGTTCCTGAACGCCGAATATAAGATGTAATAATCGTGATTTCCACCGGCAAACAGCGTTTTGATTTCTGCACTTTAATTAATATGGTCGTAGAGTTTTCTTTGATGCTGAAGAATAATTCTTTTTTCGTTTTTATTTTCGTTTCCTTCATTTTTTAAACACTCGCTAAGAATTGCAAAAGGTGAAACTTATCTTAAGGTAATTATGGTCGGTATGGCGCCACAACAAATTCATAAATATACTCTTGAGTGATATCTGCTTGGTTTATCATATACTAATTACTCTACATGGAATTGTGCTGTGTGATATGCAGACCGTACTTACATTGAAAATTGTTAATTTATTTATTCTATCAACTCAGGTTTATCTGATTCGTATGAATTTTGCATTTCTTCTCCCTCTCATTCTACTTGTGCTATTTTTATAACGATACGCTGCAAAGTATTCAAAGCACAAAGGCACTATACAATATGTGATACTTCTGAAAAAAAAATAAACAGGTTTAGAAGAGTCTCCGAAACATATTGAGCTAACTGAGAAGAAGCATCTGGATGTCAGAGATTGAGATACAAATATTTGCTCCCCCACCTTCTGTCAGTCGTTGAAATTAGCAGGAACTAATATAGAAATTAGATAAACTGTATGAACAGTCTATCTACTGCAGGGAAAAATAATTGGAATTCTAATAAGATTAAACAGGATGGATTAAGGGTGATCTACATAAAAAAGTGAATTATATTTACAGCAGAGTAAATTAAATACTTTCAGTATATAATAATGGGATCGTTGAATATAGCCTACACATTAATGTATTTTTGTTTGATTTTAATTGGCTGACCTAATGGACGAAACTAACAACATTATTAGAGAACAGTAACACGACTACTCCTTAGCAAGGAAGCCATTATCGCTGACAATAAAATTTTGTTTTAATGCAATGAATTTATATTTTATAAGACAAATGAAAGACTAATTGTCCTATTGGCGGAGAGGCACCAGAATATATTTGCGTGCATATGGAAACACTATTAGCTATACAATGTTGAATACTGATATGTTACTTGCTATTGGTGATCACATTTTAGTAAATTCAACACAGCTGCTTCGATGATGACAAAAAGGAGAGTGAAAAACTATGCGTGTAAACATATATATATATATATATATATATATATATATATATATATATATATATATATATATATATCTGCATGTATGCATGCACGTAAGTACGTAAATACGTCCACATGTATTTATTCATGTATGCATACATGTACGTCTGTATGTATGTACATGTATGTATGTATGTATGTATGTATGTATGTATGTGTGCATGCATGCATGTATGTATGTATGTATGTATGTATGTATGTATGTATGTATGTATGCAGGTCCATATACAAATTAAAGGGCCCAATACAACAATAAGGGGAGTGGTTTAAATTCATGTCAAGAACATTCCGTCCCTCTAGGATGGATCACGAAAAAAAATGGTCGCGTGGTCTTGTGTGGTACAGGTGGACCTGTCTTGTCCTCTTCTGTTTACTGTGTCATTTGATGGTTCCAAGCCTACCTCCTTTCTTTAAACAGAAACTTTCTACAACCGATGCTACATTTTCGCATAAAACCGGAGATTCTTCTTCAGAAGACCTTATCACCTGCCCCAATCTTTGATATAGTTACTCAATCCAACGGGCCTATGTCTGAAGTATCATTTTTCAGTTGACAGAAGGTCTATCATTTAATTGTTCAGTTACATACCCCTTTACCAACAGAACACTGCCCCTAAGGTGACTCGTTATGACGATTCCAGATTCAGGTTTCTTCAAAAAGCCCCATTTAAGCACATGTGTCAGGACGGCGGCCTTAAAAGATGGGGTTGAATAAGCTGCCTCTTGGCTGCATCCCTGGTTGAGTTATGCGCAAATTTTTGTTGAACTTCGTCTATTGTTCTTCATTAAAAACAGAAGCACAAAAACAAACAAACAAACAAACAAAGACAAAGCTAACTGTTAAACAAAATGAAATATAGGAAAGTGCACTGAAGTAGATTTGTTTTTTATTTTGTGTGTTTCTGACAAGCGCCCTATGAAAAAACAGGGAAAACAAGATCCGTGTCTCCAAACTATGGTGAAGCTTAACAATGTCCCTGGATGTGTTCTTATGTGCACCAGGTGTACAATTTTTAGACAGCAAAGTTAAAATCTGTTAATTTGTATATCCAAAACTTTAATTTTCAAAATTGAAGAATTATATCCCAATATTGGCCTAAATGGGAACATTTTGGAGGACAATTTTTAGGTTCATTTTACATGGAACAAAAGAAAAGAATCTTTAGAACTTCAGACTGGATTTTACTGATATAAATGTATGTAAAATAGGTGTCCGCCTATATCTGGTTCTTTTAGGTGGGCATATTTATTCAATTAGAATAATATTTCGTTGATCTGTATGTGCACCAATTCGCAGAGAAAGACAATGCAACTTCAACACTGTATACGTTCATCAACCTGTACCAACATTTAAAAAGCAGCAAAACATAGACGTTCGCATAAGTAGCTCAATACCTTACGTTGCTAAGTAACTCGAATTTTCATTTTCGGATGCCTAACTGTGTGCATATACGGTACTAGTAAAGTTATCACATCTTTGCAGTTCCTTACTGGTTTGGTTGTGTCGGTTCTATATAGTTTGACTTTCAGTGCATAATTAAATGTTAGAGACAGTACAAAGATTCATACTGTGTCTCAAATATCAAATTGTCCACGTCTCTGGAATGAATTTGTCTAAAACTTAAAAGGAATGATCCTTGGAAGTTCTCTTGCACTGGTACCGTAACGGAATTGAACAGCAAAGTAAGTAGGTCTGTATCACTGTCAGCTTGGGCTGACACTCGGCTACCACTACCCACGCTGGCTATAGACCTGTTCATACCGATGTGTACCGAACTTTTCCGGACCGTAATTAATTATCCATTCCATTGTTGGCCTGATTGTCCAATCAGCAAGTAGCCGAGTTGGGCCCACGCCGTCATATGTTTGCAAGGGATGCAACGGCAACACTAGTGATTACAGCATGGATTGTGTTGAACACTGCAAATCTTTTACCTACATTGTCACATCAGTGGTGAAACGTGCATTTATAAATTGCTGACGGTTTGATTTTTCGTTAAATCCAAGCACATCGAGTGTTTTACTTTCTTATGCTTCCACGTGTAATCCGGCCAGCATGGCCGAGCACAAAATGTTAACAAAGCAGGGTGCGCTTCCTGAAGTGAACCGAATATACCCGAGTCCTATGAGCAGGTCTATTGGCAGGGTCATACAGGGTCTGATGCAACGAGGATGCATGGGAATCCTTATTTATGCGATGAAAATAAATATTTACGCCAATCTAATCAGAGGCACAAGGAACGAAGCGGACTCAAAGCTGTCGAAATAAGCTTATATATTTTTGAATAGATGTTGGATAGGTGCGAGTCTATTTCTTGGGTCTGCGCATGGGCAAGAAAAACCTCTGAACCTGATTTAAATTACGTTCTGCAAAGACGTCAAACCACACAAAAAGACGACTTTACAATGATAACTAGAGTTGCTGTTGGCATCATGGGGGATCCTACAACTACATGAAAGGGACTATCTGCTAGTAGTAAGTGATATTGACGACTTTCTGTCACTTGAAAAATTTGCACTGAGCGAGACCCTCCGTTATCGCTCAGTGCAACGCGTGGTGCTGGCCACGCAAGCAGAACGGCTGGTCTGAGAGCATTCCTCAGCCATAAACGACGGTAAGACCGATGCACGACTTTGACTTAATAGAAGGGTGATAACCCTAAAGACCAGTAACTATCAAGCTAATATGTAGGAGCTATCCGTGAGGGTCCCGGTATCCATATTTCTCATAGTTTTGCTCTCCCTACAATTGAGAAAGGGAATGCAGCAAATGAGCCACCTGACAAGAAAGGGTGCCATTGGTCTTTAAAGTACCAGCACACACTGCAGAATGGATGACAAGTCCCCCTAAGTATAAAAGGTACCACACGGTGAGTTATCATGTTGTTTGCGAAAATATACTGTTATATACTGCGATCTTGGGAAAAATAAAGAACGCCAGATCAAAATAGACCAAAAGAAGAGCAAACAAAACAACCTACATTACATCCTGACATTACTGCTCTTAGTCAGCTGGGATATTGAACTTAACCCTGGACCTAACTACAAATATACATGTGGTGTGTGTGTGTGTGTGTGTGTGTGTGCGTGCGTGCGTGCGTGCGTGTGTGTGTGTGCGTGCGTGCGTGTGTGTGTGTGTGTGAAAGACCTGTGAAGTCAAATTAATATGGTATTTACTGTAATGGATGTGATTTAGCGCTACACACATGATGTATAAATATGAGCGAAACTGAATATTGTCATCATCAAAAGGATGAAGCAGCTGACCAGTACTGCATATCATGTCGGCTTTTTCTACTGCTATTTTATTAACACTCAAGTGGAAAACAACATAGACAAAAACACAACATCAAACCCAAATGAGATCAAATGAGACCACATCTCTGCTATGCGAAGAACTGCAACAGGAAACGAAGAAATACCCACATAATTTACTGATAGGACACCTCAACATAAAGAGAGTCAGCAATATGTTTTGGAAGTTGATTGACATCGTCAATCTTGTGGACTTTCTTGCATTATCTGAAACAAAATTAGACAAAAGTTTCAGTGACGCCAGGTTCAAGATAGATGGTTTTGAACTCAATAGAAGAGACCGAAACAGTTTTGATGGTGGTTTGATAGTCTACATAAAGCAGCATATGTCCCACATATGTTAAATAGAATATGGAGGCAAGAAAATAGAAACAATTGTTATTTAACTAACTCTAGGTGCAAACAAATGGATATTGGTTGCCTCCTTAAGACCTCCGTCAAAGAGAAATAACTGACACGTTACAATACATCTTTGCAAAAACTAGCAACATTAATGTGATCGGTGATTTAAATAAAGACTTGTTAAAACCATTGACCGATGGATCACCTATCATAATTATCTGTGATACTCATGACTTGACCAATTTGTTGAAGGCATGTACTTGTTTTAAAGCTGCTCCTCCTACTCTCATTGAAATCATTTTACCAACTATGCCCCAAACACTATTTCAAAACCACTGTGATGAATACAGAGCCCAGTGACTTTTACCACATGCTGTTCGTAGTAAAACAAAAAACAAACCAAAAACAAAAAACAAAAATACAAAAAAACCAAAAAACATAAACAAAAACAAAAAAAAAAAAAAAAGAAAAAAAACCAAAACACACACACACACACACACACACACACACAAAAAAAAAAAAACATTATCTACAGAAGTTTTAAACATTTCAACGAAGTATATTGTAATACCGAGATAAGTAGTGTACCTTTTCAGGTTGCTTATGTTTGTGACGATTTTGAGGACCAACACTGGGCTTTCATTCACAAGAATAAGAATGTTTTAGGTGAACACGCACTGCCCAAAAGGAGACAACTAAAATGTAAAGGTAGATGGCGTGAAGCCATTTAGGAGAAACGCATGCGCAGAAACAGATAGCTTAACAGTAAAAAGGAACCTGATGTACAACATAAATTAGAATTATACCGGCAGCAGAAATATTACTGTACTGCTTAAACACGGAACTATTTTAATGAAAATTGTAAAAATGGACAAGACAATCTTGATTTTTGGCCAACAATAAAGCCCTTTTTTGGATAGAAAAAGCAAGAGTTTAAATTGGATTTGTGCTACTTGAAAATAATAAGATACTTTGAATGAATAAGAGGTTTGAAACAATTTTTGTGATTTTTATGCTGGCGGCCTGATGGAGGACTCAAGGAAGTTGACTGTTCTATCAGTGTTGCTAACCATCCCAGTGTTTTAGCAATTCAGTCCCGCATCTGAAATACTCACGAAGAAGGAATTGGTATGGTTAAATTCAGTTTCTCTCCAGTCACCGAAAAAGAGGTACATAAGAATCTCAAGGACCTCCAAAGCAAAAAAGCAACTAGATGTGATGAAATTCCACCACAATGTTCAAGATTATCTGCTAAATCATCAGCAATGCCTGTTACTAATGTTATTAAAAGAGGTATAGACTTGTCAAGTTGTCTAACTCCGATGAAAATGGCCAATATATAACCAAGTTTTAAGAAAAAATATCGGCTGATAAAGAAAATGAAAGGCCTTTCAGTATTTTTAGAAAGCCTTGCAAAATATACGAACGCCTACAAAGCAATTCAACATATCATGGTATATATGTCAGTTTATAGAACGGCACACATTTACAACACTGTTATGATGAAATTACAAGGGTTGAAATGGGGCAAAGGAGAGTTGCCCATTTCAAGTGACATTTCCCTGATCTGTACAACAATGTATAATGTATTATATGCATTTCCACATAAAATGAAGTTGGTTGATACAGTTAAACTTTGATATGGGTTATCATCCCAATTATTTGGTACCTACCAATCTGACCATCCTTGAGTCCTTCGTTTCCTTTACCAAACAGCTACGCAGGAAAGTATATGCCAACATCTGTGCCATGGAGAGTGATAAGGATTGGCCTGTTTTTCAATCTTTGTAAATTAATTGGCACTATACTGAAGGATTGGTGAAACTAACTGTTATTAGACTTAGAAGAAATCGGGGGGGGGTGGGGGTGGGGGTGGGGGTGGGGGTGGAGTGTATAACCCAGGGCATTTTGAATGTAGAGTTACACTGTACCAATGTACCAACAAATAACAACGGCAAATAATCGCTCAGCCTCAATATTCTTCCGCAATCACTTCATAATTTAGCCCTCAATAACCTCTCTTTAAATTGAATGAATTGCTGATTGTAACCCCCTTTTCAACACCGGCTTGTAATTTTACAAGAAACACAGTTGTCTTTCCGGTAGCATAATTTTAGCGGTCCAGGGGGGCTTTAGTGGACGTTCAGTAAAATATCTTCCTATCCCGCTGGATCGAAGAAAACATCTGGAAACGAAATACAGTCGGTATTGAGGTCATAAAACCAATCGTAACAGCACAGGCAAGATAGTCCCCCGAGATATGAGAAAGAGCGAGGCATGAACATGCATTCGTAAGTGAAGCTTGGATAGTATTACAATTTCACTGAAGAAAGGGTTGATCTGCGCAAAAGCTACAACACGCTTGCGCTAGGCCACTTCTAAACCCGAATCGCCCCCCTGCAACCTTCATACAGTCACATGAAAGGACCTTCTCTGAGTTTCCTACAAAATCTTGCGTGAACGAGTTTTACGACGGAGAGCAGAAGTGGACCAAATGAAGTTTGAACAAAATGTTGTCATTTGTCGAAGCAAGAATATGTGCACAGTAAGGGATTCACACCAACAGATGAAAGGACCTACATACATACAACTTTCATACTTAAATACACACACACATAAATACACACACACACACATACATACATACATACATACATACATACATACATACATAATACATACATATGAGCATTCACGCAAATTGGGCTTATTTTCATGCCTTTTACATACCAAGTTGCATTCAGGCGGCCCGAGCAAAGTGAGAAGAATGTTATGCCAGGGCACGTAAATGGCACCATATTATATTATATATATATATATATATATATATATATATATATATATATATATATATATATATATATATATATATATATGTATATATATATATATATATATATATATATATATATATATATATATATATATATATTTATATTTATATATAATATATAAAGCGTAATTCACCCCATAGAGCTATATATTTGGAATTGTGGACTTTTTTAGATTTAGGATACTTTTAGAGGAGACCGTTTCTGAAGACTATATTGAACGTGTGTGATGAGTATTAGTTTTATTTTATTGGCCACTTTTATTTATAAAATGTAAATTTGAAATACCTTTTCGAACACAAGTTTGAACTAACCAGTTTTAAGCTGTCTGTGAAAAGCCGTTGCAGGTATCTTTGCTGGCGCATGTTAAGGATAATAGTTATCATAGCAAAAGGGTTCCAGTTCCGTCTGCAGTAAGCCAATCTGCCAAACATGATGGAAGTCTTCGTATTTACGGTTGTTGTTTTACATTTGGACAACACTAGCCTTATACGCTGCACAAAAGAAGAAGAAAAAAACATGAAAAGGATATGAAAAAATAAAAACGAATTGACATCTTCCCATCAGTGTAAATGTATGCAGTCTAGTACAATGATATACGACGAAACGGAACGTGTGTAACATAACATAAAATAAATATTAACCGGGAAACTAATTTATTCGTTGAAATGCCGATTACTTGTTGGGATAACATCTCCCGAAAGCTCTTTGCTGGTAACATTTGTAAAGCACGGAGGAAAACTGCGGTAATGGCAGGGAATGCATGTTCAAGTGTTCGGTGTTAAATCATCTCCATCTGAAGTCTAATGAATTTTAAACCACCTCCCGAAGACAAGACGAACCTGTTTTGAGGTTCAGTGTATAATTTTAGCTTTCGATGAATAGACACAAAATTATAGTATGTGATAATGATACGTCAAAATCAACATTTTGTCGACAGCGTCCGTATATTCCATATTTTGCAGTAAAAAAAATCGCGATAATGATGGATGATATGCGTTTAAGCATTTGGCTAATAATTATATCCATCTGGGTTCCTCTTAATTGACATCAGCCCCTGAGGGCGAGTGAAGCATGTGTTGAGAGTCACTGTACTTGTTCCTTGAAAACAGAACAGAATAAAGTTTTTTTGACAGGGACACGTCACTAGAATGAACATTTGTCTTGCATTGTCTGTATTATCCATATCAAGCGAAACCTTAGCGCAGTTACTTACCTCACTTATGTTTGCAAAATTTAACAAAAAGAGTCTGCATTCAAAATTGCTTACAAGCCGACTTACAGTTGATTGACGCAAATACCTGCAGTTAGAGACATGAAAGAAAAGGCCCAGTGCTCCATCGACATCAATACGTTGTACCGTAATGTATTCAATTGGATCCACGAAGATAGGTTGGCTGTGCAGTGAGCCATTGCAACAGCAAATCGTGAGGTGGAATTGCCACAGAATCAGACTACATACACTTTCCTTCATAAATTGAAACCAACTTTCAAGTGCCATTGCACAAGTAAACGCTATACTGGTTTTAATTGTTTCTGGAGTATTAATAATTTGACGGAATTTATTGAAACGAATAGATAAAAACAAAACAATAACCAAGAAAAAAACAAAACAAAAAAACCCGAAAGCTAAACGTACACATAATTTTGAGTACCCAGCACTTTATACCAATTTACCTCTTGAAAAAGTTAAATTAATATTGAAAAGAAAAAAAAAAAAAAAAAAAGAAAATGTTCAAACATTCGGCTCACAATTGTATGAATATCAATATCGAAAAAATCTTTTGGTCAGAATAAAAAAATGAAGAAGAAAAATCATTGAAAATCGTACACTATAGGACAAGTAATAGATTTAATTCAACTTCTTTTAGATGACAATTTGCTACATTTGGATCTCACATATTTTAACAAATTACTGGAATCCCTGTGGGTAGTAGTTGCTTCCTTTTACCTGCCGATCTACATGTTACGTAGCTTAAATTTAAATTTATTCAAAATCTAATGAAAATAGGTTTTTATTCAAACTTTTAAAAATGTCATGCATTTCAAGATAACTAGAAATTTTGAATGCCCAAATGTTGAGATTTTCCGAAATTGCAAACAAAAATTACCTTAAAGAAATTCCTTTAAGGAACACCAATGTTGATCCTTTTTATGATATATCTCTAGATCTAGATATTAAGATGGGAGATAATAGTTTTGTGACTGAAGTTTAATCACCAAATAAATGGTTTCAATTTCAAATGTGTAAATTATTCTTTTTCAGAAAGTAATACCTCGGTAAAATTAGGTTATAATACTTTTCTATCTCAAATATAGCGTTTCAGTCGTGTTTTGCATAAATTTGTAGATTTTGTATTAAAAATTAAATTTACATACAATAAACTCTTATCAAGAGGTAATGTAATCAAGCTTTTCACAAAAATGCTTTTGACATATTTTATTGCAGACATCCAGAATCTGTCTAAAAGTATGCATTATCCAATTTTACTACATTTTGACACTCTATTACATCACAGATAAATTAAATGACGAAAAAGGCTTATTAACCTTGCTACACATTATTTTGGTCACATGTATTTTTGTGCTCTTCACATAGGCCTATATACATGTAGAATTCATTGTTTGATATCTACATACCTGGGTTTTTCTGTGTGGAGTAGAAACTACCCATGGGCTAGGAGAATGCCTTGAGCCGGGTCCTAGCTGCCGATGGTATCAGACATGTGAATTCAATTTGATTTTTTTTTCTAAATTGACTTAGGGGTTCAGATATAAATCTACATAGGACTACTCATTTGTTTAGATTTAAGATATAATACATTAGGATCATAATAAAAATAATAAAGAAAAATGAGTGAATAGTTGCTTCAATAGACACAATACCCCACCCCCATAATGCATGTAGGACGATTTGAGACTTTGTAGCCTGCTTTTAATCTCAATGACATATATTGCAGTTAATGGTTTGTCACTGATGGACCATTTATAAACTCATTTATATCCATGATTAAGACCACTCCCTATGAAGACCATATTTTTAGTCTCTTGGGTGGTCTTAATCGGGAGATACCACTGTACTATAAAACGTATAGACTTCAAGAGGAACAGCACAGAATTTTTTTTGTTTTTACTTGTTTTCCATTAATGGTCATTTTATGTGCTCATTTCACAAATTTTGATTTTTTTTCTCACGCAGGTATTTAGTTAGAGGTATCTTGTATTTCGAGTAGATGTTGTGATGTGTGATGTCACCCAGGCTATTTTCCATACATAATACACGTACATTGAGGGGGCACCATGATGAGATACACAACCATAGCAGCCATATCATTATGACTTGTGTTCTCTGTTAATCACCGACTTTGATCTTTTCAGTGCGGTATATTAGTAGCCTCTTGCTTCAGTATTAATTGGATACAGGAGCTGTTAGCTTGTCTCTATTGATTTCTGAATTTTTTTTCTCCTTATTAATCCTCATTAACTGAGACAAATATCTCAGTTTAGCAAATTTGATGATATCTATATACACTGCTTCTTCCATAGTAAAAGTGGAAAATATGTGTACTGTTCAGGTACCCTTGTTTTTGTCAGATTTTCACTCACCTGTCATTGCATTAGGTGTAGTCGTTAGTCCAGATGACACCACAACCCCTCATTTACAAGAAAACTTGATACCTGCTTATCCAGTTGGGAAACAAGGTTGTGTTTCATGCTATGAGTCCACATTCACCATATAAAACAACTCAAAACTTATAAACTATCACCCAGTACCCCCTGTAAATGGCATAGCAATAACAGGTAACTAGTTTTACTAAAATGTGGCAAGGAGTTGAAATTTGACCAAAACAACATTCCCTGCATAATTACACGACACCTATTTCTCAATATCACAGTTCTGCTGAAAAAATGTTGTTGCTGTGTACTTGTTTAAAACGATTCCAGGTTGGGTAGTACCAATTAGTACAAAGTATGTGAAAGCCATTAGGAGCAAATATTTGCACCTTTACATTAGTATTAGCCTACTGTTATTCGTAACTACAAAAAGCATATTTCATGCACTAAAACAGAGTTTTCCATTGCATCCTCATGAGTACTAAACAAGATAAATTGTGTAGAACTACATGGGTTTGTTTTAAATATCATAAACAAGTTGCGCAATGTATGCTGTTTAGCCATACATACGTCTTAAGCGTGTTACTAGTGCTTGCTGCGATTCTGCTTCTCACCTGCTTTACATCGGGAACATCAGAGGGCACATGAAGCAAAAGGGGATCATGTCATACCTTCTCTCATTTCTGCTTGGTCCTAAATGGCCAAATTTCCTTTATTGACCATGGTCGATCTCTAATCCCGTAGCTATTTCAGTCTTATCTTCATATTCAAATCTAACAGCTAGTGCCATCTCTGCCTCCCGGTAAAAGAAAGTAACCTATCGGAACTGCCGAACTTTAATTTGATAAATATGCTCCACACATTTTTTTTGTATGAGTCCCAATAAAATGTGGACTATAAAATATCCATATGGTCTCCACCATTAATTAATTCCGATTAAGTCGTCTCAAAGGAACAAAGGTAAAGTATTACCATTTTAATTAACGAATCGTAAATTGACTCCACTCTACTTTTGTTCAACTTTGAAGTCTAGAATAAAATCCTGGATCAAATACATATTATCATTGTTATTATTGTTGTCGTCGTTGTTATGGCTATTATAATTGCTACACCAGCATATATGTATCATTGATAAATATTTATTCCCAACACTTCCAGTGCAATAACGGGATTAAGCAAGGTTTTCTGTGTATATTGAGAAGCTGTTAACAAGGCTGAGAATATGTGGCTTTGTGTGTCACAGTGGTTATACCTGTTTGGGTGACCTTGCGTATGCAGATGACATCGCACTGCTGACTCCAGGCATGTAATATATGACCCAGTTTTTGAACGTATGCACATATTAACACTTAAATTTGATGTATTTACAACAAAAATAAAAGAAAACTTTTGAATATAGGCTCCAATATCGCTAATACGTCTGTATATTTGAAACACATGCCAAATTATTTCCTCAGTCATACTGAACACCTCGGTAATACTATTGGACCGAATGCAGACAGGGATAATGCGAAAGAGATCCGTTGCTTGTCTACAATCAGAGGGGAATTTGCTCATCTCTTAAAATTTCAAAGCATTTTGCTATATTCAGAATATATTCTTTAAAGCATACTGTTGGTCATTGAACGGGTGTCAGTAGTGGGATATTTAAGCAAAGTCGCTCAGTCCTTTTTACACTGTGAAGCAAAAGGCCGTGAAATTTGTTTGGGAAATTCGATACAGGACCCACAACAGTCTGCTCCATTTTATTTATAATGATGTCATCATTGAAACTCGCTTACACTACAGAATTTCAAGTTCATCTGAAAATATGGTCATGAGGGCATGTGGCAAATCGGTAACAGATGGAAGTCTTCCCCATGTATGTAACATTTTGGGGTTGCTCTATATAAAAAAAATCTAAGGGAAAATACTCTTTAACGAGGCTCAAATCCCATCCAGCTTAACCGCTGGCACATGCTGGTATTTGTTTGATATGTGTCCATATATACTAGCAGCTTTATTTCACTCAAAAATATGTCTGCAACACTACATTGCAGTTAGGGTACGTGTCATTCTACGTCGTGTGTACTTTCATATCTTCTATATGAGCGCGATTTAGGTGATAATTTGCTCAGGGTAATTAACACTCGGGGGACTCGATAATTTAGTTTGTTACAAAACAGCAGAAAAAGAGAAAGTCATTTAAAGAAACCTTTCCTTTCTTTTTAACATTTCCATATCAAAGATTATCAAATGGCAGCAAGCCAGTCATAAAGCACAATTGTGGCCTTAGTTTCACAAAAAAGCTAATGATACATAAGATATGAGTGAATGAAGTATGCAATCTTGCAGGGAAAACTGCAGATGTGATATATTTCAGGGCGCAAAATATTACTGCCCATGGCTTGGTATACAGGTGTTTTTGTCTTTAAGGTTGCTACAGAGAAGCTAGTACGGACTGAGACCTCAGATTATTTACCCCATCTTTTTCATTTTATTTTGCCTTGAACACACTAAACTATTATTTTCTTGATGCCCCAGGTATCAACATCTACCTAAGGTATCCCCATAAACACACACAAACAAAACAAAAACAAAAACCAAAACAAAAAAAAGCTAAAGCAAAAAAAGAAAGAAAGAAAGAAACAAACAAACAAACAACCCCCCCCCCCACACACAAAAGATTGATCAAATATTTACAGCCAGTTTGCAAGTAAACATGTTTTGCACTTTTTTATTTTATTGAAAATGCATCATTTTTAATTTGACAATTTAACCGAAAATACATGTCCATATTCACGACCGATTTTTCTCAAATTTTGAAAAAAAAGTTTGCATGTAAATTTGTGGAAGTTCAAAGTTGGTTCTAGTACGTTATATATTTGCTTAATTTAATCATCTATAAAGGTAGCGGAAAGATAAACAAGATGTGATATATATATATATATATATATATATATATATATATATATATATATATATATATATATATATATATATATATATATACACGCATACACACCTGCAATATCTTCATCCTGTAGTGGGGGAGCAATTGACCATTCATAAACATGGATCCGAATATTTCATATAGAATAAGCCAATAAAATGCATTGCTTTTGTGGGTGGCCGATACTCATTTATGCAGGTTATATATCACTTAATCATGGGATTCAACAATAAAGAGGCATTATAATGTTGGCTCATTTACATTCTCTTAAAAATCCATGTTCCCCCCCCCCCCCTTACTATGTCTGGTTACCATATTTGCTGCCTGCCTATAATTATCGCCTGCCTATCAGTAGTGTTATCTCTTCAGATAACCTTTGAGTATCCAACAAACCTTGGTTTCGAGAATTGTGTAACAATACTGCTGTTCTCGGATGACTATATATGAGAGGAAGAGGTCTACAGCGCTGTTGTGAACAAGCCAAATGGCACAGGTTTTAGGAAGTAAAATCTTGGCAAAGGTCTTCAGGGCTCAACAGCATGTTTTCACACTATATGCACAAGGCTCATAAGAGACATAAATTGTCTATTTTCGGGGATGGTGTACTTGATATTTTCTGTGCAAAACCACCAAAATGTTAAAGCAGTACTCTTGGTTTACCTAGTGCTCTGTTACTTATCAAATTGCAAGCACACCGGAAATCGTTAATGGCGCGCTTACAATAGCTCTTTAGGTCAGCGCCATCCATGCTCCAAAAAATCAGGAGCGAAAGGTTAAGATTGACCAACAGAATTTTGCAAGCCAGAAATGCAACGTATATTGCAGATTTTCGTTCACGTTTTGATGCACCTAGTCAGCATATTTGATTAATTATTGAGATTTATTGACCGCCATTTACAGATGTGGAATTTTGTACATTTTTTGGCTCATGTGATGAGCATTTGGCTGAAGAACTAAACGTTGCTCTAGCCAAATAAGCTGTAACGCTAAAATTACAAGCACCATACCTGAGTATTTTGGACATATTCACCATGCACCATTAAAGCCAATCAAAATTAACATCCTTCCCTATTTCAATAGACATCCTTGAGATTGAGCAAATGAGTCAATACAAATAACTGGATGTTATCGTGGACTCTATACTAAGCTGAAACGATCATGTCAGTTTTGTATGACAAAAGTTGAGTGAAAGGGTAATAAGAATAGAATAAATACATGGCTAAAGCTTCCCCCATTTGACTGTATATAATGTATTGGTCATGCCGGTATTTGCCGATTGTGATACCATTTACTGAGGCCGAAACAGCAACGATTTGTAAATCATCTTGTTCAATACATGGCACTCGATTTAATGATATCAAAATTAACTTTCTTTCAGCGAAGAAACGAATACCCTACATGGACGTCTCATAATGTAAATATGTTTGCGTGGATTGAGTTCAGAGACTTGTCAGAAACGTTCAGTTATCTTTATTATGTATATATATATATATTCTGTACGACAGACATCTAACAAAAACATTGAAACATAGTCCTCGATGCTGTCAACGGTCTTTCAATAAAGGGTAGCATTACATGAAACAAGATACTAGAAGATGTAAGGACATCAAAAAATACAATTTTCAAGGAGGCAAATACTTCTTTATGACTACTCTTCATCATTGTGCGACCTTTTGTCTTTGTTGTTCAGTACTAGTTTTATACTTTTTGTGTTTCATCTGATGTTTTTTTTGTGTATATGTGTATATGTCAGGGCTTTTTTTGGAAAGCAATGTCATTAAGGAGTTCCTCGTGGTTAACCAAACACCATTTTGCCTTTATTTTACCACAAGTTTCACTAAGTAGGTATCCATGACGAAATTTCAACTCTGGTCGACATGTAGCATTGTGGAACTTTTTGTTACCTTGACATTCACACATATCTTACTGTGGAATTTATCTAATATAATATTTGAGCTGCATGTCATGGGGGGACTCATGGACGCCTGCAATTCAAGTTGATGGAATAAAAAACAAAAAACAAAAAAAAAAACAAAAACAAAAAAAAAAACAAACAAAAAACAAACAAAACAAAAACAAAAACCAAAAAAAAAAAAAAAACAAAAACAAAAAAAACAAAACAAAAAACAAAAAAACAAAAAACAAAACAAAACAAAACAAAACAAAAGAAAAAACAAACAAACAAACAAAACAAACCACATAACAGGAAGGATTACGCAACCAACTAATCAAATACATATATCGTGATTAATTGTCATCAAGCGAGCCTGAAAACATCTATTTTGTTCTCTGTGAATAACTAGAAAGATAAATCAATTAATCAATCAATCAATAGATAAAGTTTTCAGTACTCTCTTTCAAAAATTATATGTCACTTATGATATATTACATGATATGTGGCGACACGATTGGAGTTTGAAATTCCAAATAGATTCAGTGTCAGCTGTGCCGTTAAAACATGTACATTGGAACTCAGCAGTTGAATATACAGAGACCAAACCATCCGGTAAACATGCTACTTGCTTCGCAATGAGACGTGATTTCGGCAGTAAGTTAAGATAGGATAAGAAAAGATCATCTTTAGTTAGAGTCTGAAACACATATACAGCATGTAACCTGAACATCAAGGGTCTTTGCCGACTAAGTATAAAATGTTTTAAATTTGCGTATAGGCAGAGGAAAATAGAAATTAAAAATCTTCATATTAATTCTTTATTCTGTGGGTTGTCTTTGCTGAATATTTAGCTTAGACAAGGAGCCGCTATTTAGAGAGACATGTACGGGTAAAAGGCTCCGGAATATGTTGAGCAGTTACCCGATGAAGACCCTTTGATTTATTTGGGCTGATACAGCCTATGTCAAAATTTAACTAGAAGAACGTGTGCAAAATAGGCAATAGTAATTCCATATGTATATAGGTTAGACAGGGACAGGTTACCTTATGGAGAGTAAAATGTTCGGACTGTGGAATAGGGTGATGACTACTAGGAAATGGTTCTGGCCAAAAACACAAATACAATACAATGACACTCAACTCGGTAATTACTCTACCCTACACATAATTTTACAATTACATTTATCCCAGTCCCATTTTGCGGTTAAAGCTATAGAATCCGTGTAAGTCACTGTTTCTAGAATACAATCAGGTAATTCTTTCCAAACTTTTGCTCCAAAGAATCTGAAGAAGTGTAACCTGTACTTTGTTGTTCTTACTTTGGGGAAACTTACTCGGGTTTTTTGTTCGTAAGATGCGACCGTGGCTGAATCTTGGCAGGAAAAAATTATGGAAGTATTTTGGGCGAAGTTGGTTTTGGGTTTGGTAATAAGTGAGGCTATTAACTTTAATCTTTCTATGTTCAGTGAGTTTAATTTGGTTTCCTGTAGCATTGATTCATGTGAATGAATGTTATAATCAAGTACAAATTTCAGGGCCCGTTTTTGAATTCTTTCAATTTTTGGAGTGGTAGTTGCGCCACAAAAATGCCATACCCGAGGGGAGTAATCGAATTTTGATAGGATACATTTTCTGTAGATGGCGAGTTTGGTATACCTATGCAATAGTTTACTCCCCCTGCGCAAGGCATTTAGTTGCCTTGCAGCTTTCCTGCACAAGTCTGCAACATGAGTGTCAAAACTCAGTTTGTCAAAAGTTACATCAAGCAAATTAACATTCTCCTGCAGTTTCTTGTTTGTCCATTTAACGTCTAGTTGTACTGTCTCTTCATTAATGCTTTTTCAACTCTGGTTTTTTGAATTTTTGGCTCTACGCATAGATTGGCATTTTGTTGGGATAGCTTCCATATATTTCATTCTGAGCCATTCAACGCACTCTGTGGTTTTTTTAACTCAAGGTTTTCTACAAGATCCTTTTTGTAACAGTGTTATTGTCGGCGTAATTACAGATACCACCATCTTTTATGCACTGAAATATGTCGTTAATGAAGATATTAAAAAGTATTAGGCCCAAAATAGACCCTTGGGGGACTTCTTCATTTATTTCTTCCCAAGTGCTGTCATGTTGGTCTATTTAAACACGCTGTTTTCTGTTGTTCAGATAACTTTTTATAAGTGTCACAGCTGATTTTTGTGAGCCGTACCCTTCTAGTTTTGCCAATAGTAAGTTGCGAGGGAGTGCGTCAAATGCACGGGATGGATCCACAAGGACTGCTCCCACATAAATGTTACCATCAAGACCTTTTCTCCAGAGTTCTTTTATTTTCATTGAACCGTGTCACAGCTGTGCTCTTCCCTGTAAGCCGAGAGCATATTGTTGTACACTAGTTCACAGAATGTCTCTAGCTGGTCTTTCAGTAGGCCTTCAAATACCTTTAACAGTATATAGAGTCTACTAAGTGGCCCACAATTGTCTTTCAACTGAGGATTTTTTTCTTATGGCTAGGTAGCACATTTCCCATCTTCATTTCATTTGGCAATGAACTCCTGTCTTTTCCTTTGTGTACTACTTTAGTTAAAGGAGGTGCAATATCTTGAGCTCCTTGGCCGCGATGTCATCTTGACCAGTAGCCTTTTTTATATCAAATTTCATTCAGCTTGTTTACAATGCCATTTTGTGTGTCTGTAGAAAAATTAAATTCATGATTTGCATTATTTCTCCTGTCTTTGATCGCAAGCATACTAGGTGTTTCTCTATGTCAGCTGGGCTTACTAGTGATGCTCCTTTTGCACCGGCATTTGAATAATGCTGATTAAAAATGTTTTTTGTCTATCTGTAGCTGCTTCATCACACTGTGGAAATATAATCCTAATTGGCGGTATTCCTGTTTTTGCGATCAAGAAAAGATCCGATGATCGGCCAGAAATCGCGGTTACTTTGCTCATTTTTATTCATGCCATCCTTTACCACCACATTACCCTATTTGCGACACATTTTGGCTAACATATCTGACATTTCTTATTAAATATTATATTGTCTATGCCTGGTGGTCTATAAGCAGTTATTATCATCCATTTTTTCAGATCCCCAGAAGAGTTATATCACCAGGGTTTCAACGTTTTAACTTTCAAAATCAATTAATCTTCTGTGCAGTAAGTGCTTTTTTACATAAGTCATAACTCCTGTGGCGAAGCGATTTCTGTTTCTTCGGTGCAACACATATTCCCCTATTCTGAATCTTGTGCCAGTGAAACTATCACCCGGTTTTGTCTCTGATAAAGCTAAAATATCAACATGATTGACAATGTCCATTACTTCTTAGAATTTACTCCCGAGGCTGTTAATATTTAAGTGGCCAAGTATAAGATTGCATGTGTGGGTTTTTCCTTCTGTCATGACGGAGCTCAGTATAAAGAAGGTCGTGGTGTTTTTGCGATTCTCTGCTTCGATTTAAGTCCTGGTGATTTTGGCGACAATCAAAGTAAGAGTCACTTAATGCTAGTAATGTGCATGACTCACCGTACCAATCAGACTCAAAGCCCCTTGCATGTTTAAAATAGTTCAACCCAGTCATGTTTATGTATTTAGTGTGCGGCTGCAATTCACAACCATTACAAAAAATACCCTTCTGGTTCGAAGACTCTGGTTTTTTCACATATTGCCGAGGGTGTTTATAGTTTCTCTGCCGTGGTCTACAGTTAGGTAATCCCTTTACATTTCCATTCGTAGGGTGCATGCATTTATTTCCTGGTAACGAAAGTTTTTTTTTTTTTTTTTTTTTTCAATAGGTAGCTGCATTGTCCAGCATATACTGTTTTGCATGAACATAGCTCTATTTGGGATTATGGACTGTAATCCATAGGCGCCATAGTCTTTGTAATCACAGTGTTGTTCAATAGCACATTTCCACGCTCCAGTCAAATGTAGGCAAACTATTGCTTGTGTCTGTAAACACGATCCTGCTAGAAATACAGAGCAGACGGGAAGAATAACCTGCAAAACTTTCCAAAAGCACCATCTTGGCTGTTCCACAATCCTTCTTTTTCTTGGCCCCTTGTTGTGTTGGTTACCCAGAAAAGCCCAATTTCCCAGTCTATATCTCTGTAGATCCACACCCAGTTTGTTGTCCTGGAGTCTGGGTACAATGCATATCTATAGTCACTAATATATCAAAATTCTTGTGATACTTGTACAATTTCCACTGGAAAAAAAAACACCAAAGGCAAGAGACCATAAAGAACAGCTTGAACTATCACGTCGCATGTCACGTTTTTCAACTTAAGCTGAGAGTAAAACCAGCAAATGTATAATGTATAATGTCAAATCTAGGTGAATGGGCACTCTGATATTTTGTAGAAGTTGTTTATTTCTAGTGCAACAACAGATAACACAATAATGTGTGACTTGTACATGCAAATGGCACATATTGTGGCAATTAATGGGATTGTTTTTACAAGAGTAATAAGTTTTGTGGAAGACAATTTATCACACGCCAAGTGATTAATGAGTATATACCCTTGTACATCGGTAATTGCACCATACTCTCTCACCCGTAGGACTATTTTTTGTCATGCAAGCAAGCAAATATGCAAACATAATGATCTGCATCTAGCTAAACAACATGTTTGGATAGGGCCATATTTATATAACTAGCATAGAAGGCACCTTCTTGCTGACGAGCCGCAAATGCACGGATGTCACTTTTCGGTTCTCAAATTCATCCTTGTAGGTAAGTGGCAGAAAATTGTTTGCCTGTGCAGGATCAATGGACTGTTGAATTCCTCTGCGCCCCACGAATAACAGTCTTTCCATTATCAGAGTAAAGGGCAGATACCGACGGCCTGGCTTTGCAGGCAAACCGAATATTGGCTCGTTAAAATATGATCAGCTTTTAAATTCCATTGGCGGGTAAACACGTGAAAGGTATTCTGACTGTACGTCAGTTAAAACGTCCAATAGCATATTCTTGTTTTTTATAAAATTAGAATTGTTCGGATGAAAACGTAAAAAGAAAACTACTGGTTACTCTTTCAATATTGCTATTACATAAACAATTATTTATATACTGAAGGACATGAGTGGGGGGAACGGTGGAACAGAATAACACGAAACCTGTAAACTAGTGACACAAAATAGTGTAACTGGAAGCCACATCTCTCAGGATATTGGTACTTGTAACAACTGTTGTCATGAGCATTAGGGTGACTTGTATACAAATAATTATTATAATAATTAAAAAATGGTCATAACTGCTGTCTTGCGATTTGTCCGATTCAAAGTGTCTCTGATTACATTTGTTAGTTAATATGGTGCACTTTGATATGAATTTGAAGGATCCCATATGTGCGTATAAACAGTCAAACAGTTTGATCGTTTCATCATTGAACTGGGCGTATAGTGATTACCAGTCACAGTCGCCCAGCCAATAAATTAAGCCACCCATAGGTACTAATTACCTGTTTCTCTTTGACACTAGCAATGCATTGAAGGGAATGGAAAGTGCTGAGCCCAACAGATGTCCAATTGTACCTGACATTTATGGGTGATGCAGGGCAATATACATAATATCTTGTCAGCTCAAGAAGTGGATAACAGCTCATTTATCAAAAAACGTGGCCGACAGACGCAGGTCAAAGGGATAAAAGGAAACCCAATTATCGCATGATCATTGTGGAATGACATCGCAGCTGAAGGGCCTAACAATGAGGTAAAACATGGCCCATCTTTTCCACCCATCTCCCATTATCTTTAGTTGTGATACCGTATTATATCAACCAAGGACTTCTGGTGTTTAGAGCCGCATACTTTCACAGCCAACATACATTTACGAACTACGTGCGAAGATGTTTCGCCACATATATTCATATAGAAGTTCTGGTAAAATAGCTTTTAGTTTATGAAACTATTAAAATACTCTTTGCACCTGTCTATTCCCTACTTATATGTTTCTTTCGATTACACGATGCACTTTATTGTACACAATTTTGGTTAAGGCTCATACTTTTAAAATTTTATAATCTCTTAATCAGTACCTTTTTAAAAATGTGCACTTTGTACATACTTACATGCATATTTTTTTCCAGGAACATGAACTAGAAATATGACAGCTGCCTCATTTTAGCCTCTCTGGAAAGAGATAGCAAAACAACTTCTGAGATAATGGTCAGCAGTTACACGTAGCAGCCGCATATGTACTAAATATACGACGCCTGTTGCAGACACAATGTCTTTATGACGTCAATACTGCGTGAAGACGCTGACACAATTTTCGTAGTCCATATACCACACAAGGGCTACCCAGAGGCTTTTGTACTTCATGCTTGATGCTCCCGTTTCCCCGGTTTATCTGAAAGAATTCAGCGTTGTGCCATAACGACTCTTTGTGCAAAGAACTTTTATCTCTCACCCACAATACCGAAGCTGAAATTCCTAATCTTTTTTATTGCTAGCGCTCATGTTGCAAACGAGAAGAAAGACAAACGAAAGAAAGCATAAAAACGAAAAAAAAAAAAAATAAAAAAAATCAAGGTATTAAACCATGCATTGCTGTACGACAAGTGTTACTGTGTTTCTCGTGCGAATAGCATACGCAGAGAAATGTTCCTTTCCTTCAACCCAAACTGCTTGGTTAAACTGTCTGAGTGTCAAACATTGTCTAATTTGGGTGAAGTCGACACGATACCTTGACGCGCTTTAAGCGCAATAACGCAGACCATTCTAGTGGTCCCTGCAACCTTAGGCCTATTGGTATTTGAAAGAAGGGTCAGTTGACGAGAAATATGAATGTGATATCTTTATGGCGATTTAGATTATTTCAACTTTGGTGCAAGTTGTGAATAAAGGGTACAGAATATCAGATTTGTCCCAAACTAGTCAGTCCTGATGTAAATCTTTTCAAGGATTTAGACTCATTCATCGCCAATTTCGATAAATTCAGTATGTTCTGAATTGATGTGACACTGGAGATCTTACTATATTAAGAATTTCATTAACGTTAATAAGGAACATTAGTGAGTCCAATCACTGAACTCTGAAGGACACTCCTTGCAATGCTCACCCGTGTGAAAGCTTTGACGTCGGAGATAAGACTGTGTTTTGTGATCACAACGGATGTCATGGTAGAATAATAGCATGCGTTGTCACGTATTTACAGCTTTCCTGATTTGCCAAATTAGGCATATGGCTTCTGAAACTAGAGCCTGTTACTTTAATTCGGTATGGATTATAATTAATTACTCATTACATTCTAGTCTGTATTCTACTCATTATTTCAGATTATAGTTGGCACTCATGTGTACTTATATTTCAAACTGGCCACAAGAAAAATCCATCACTACTATTTTAACCATACATGTTCGTGCTATCTTGGAAACATATGAATATATTTGGCAATTGTAAAAATTAGCTTTGCAACTGCCATTTAGAAGCAGTTCTGTCTTACTTATATTTCACATTTTTTCACAATTGAAAATGAAACATGTCTCGGAAAACACCCTTATAATGCACTTATACTTATACTATAAATAGATGTGTCAGAAGTTGTTAGTGTAGTGGATAACGGATCACTTCAAGCTTGCCGTTTCTTCCTCCCAGAGAGGAGAAGGATATTTTTTTTCTATACAAAGTGCCGGATAAGACCAAAGCTGATTTTATGAACATACCGGAGAACCAATGTCATGGTAATTCCGATGAAAAGTGCTAACCCAACGGTATTTTTTGGAAGACTTCCATGGAATACATTGTGCTACAATCACAAAACTTGTAATTTAGAACCTATATATCTATCAAATCACAGCCTGGTTATAGCTTAGCGCAGATCAATTTTACAGATGGTCACGCTTAAGTAAGATCACCTCTCAAATCAACATCACCATGTCTTCACTTTAAACTGTAAGCTCCTTTTGAAATCATCACTTGATAATGTAGTGATTTTTGATCCAAGAGAATCTTTAGGAAGCTTCCCATAGGATGATTAGCATGATTTGCTTATGGTCCAGTCTAAGTGCACGGGAAAGATCACATTATCGCTAAAGCTCATTCTTTATTACCAGCAAGGGGCCAGATTCATTGCATTATGGAGCTGCACGCAGAGCAAGGTGTCACAAGACCAGCCATTTTTTCCAGCAGCATGGTAGTACAGAACAATACCCACCACACAATAGGGACTGTCTGATACAGTCTTCTGCTTAATGGCAGCACTTTTTTTCTGTGTCAAATGACGTCTTAACCAATCGGTGAAGCAGGTTTACTCTTCCCCCAAGTGTGTCAGCTGTAAATGATGATTCCTAGCATGGAAATGCGTGCAGTACCACTCATATACAACATTCTCCATTGACATATGCCCAAAGTCATAATGCCGAACAAGCAGAATATATTGTGAAGCTTTCAAAAAATCTGTATAACCTACCGGATACGAGGAACTTCTGAGGAGTCCGTCTTGGCCCGCATTTTGATAGCCTTATGTTTGATGCAGTAACAGGTTCGGTTCCATGTTTATGTAACAACGTCGATAAGGATATTTTTTTATTTTTTCAACTTGGAAAAACACACCCCTGCTCTGAAGTTTTCTGCTGTGAGCTTTGAACACTGAATATTAAACCATATTTTATTTGCCTCTGTGAAGGGTAGATTTAAATTGATACGTTATACACACCGCAAATTATGTGAAGTTTCATTTTACTTTGCAAGACCTTCCTTCGTCATTGTTTTGTCATGTAAGCCCATGCCAACGGTAACTTAATATGAGTTGTATATCGTAAGACCCAAAACGAGGTGCAAAAATACTCTACAAATGAGATGGCTGATACTTTACTTTTTTTAATACAGACCTACTGGCTGTTTAATGGTCCTACTACGCCACACATGTGCCACCATAGAAGTAGCTTATTACAATAATATCCACTAAATGATACAAACAAGTTTACAGTGGAAATACGAGCAAGCCAGAAGTCAGGATAGTCCTCATTGTATGATTACTATGAAAACATGGAACTGGCAACATTCGTTTAATACATTTTCCTTAAGCTTTGACTTCGATTAATCGTTCTATATGATTCGCATTTAAATGCAAAATCAGGTACAGCCAGGTATGTGTCAAATAAAGTATTCTGGTTAAAACAAGGTTCCGCAAAGTGTACAGGATAGGAAGGTGAGGTTGAAGGTCACATTTGTAGCACGAAACAAGTCTGAAATTATATGATCTCATGTATAATGGACTGGTACATTTTTACCAGGAGGATCTCTACTCTAAGTATTTCCTGGAAGTTCAGGCGAAGAAGTCGTGGAAAACAGGGAGAACACAGGGACGTCACCAATCTTCAACTCTCACGAAAACGCCTTATTTGTCAAGATTAATGTATATGCACAGCAAAGATGGGGTTCCTGTTTGTGACAGGTCATAGCAGTGTTCCACTTATGAGATATCACCCGGAAGGAAAATACTATAATATATCTGCAGACCTTATCTGTAACACCAGATTGCTGTTTTTCCCTCATTATGAGACTTCGCATCAAATAACGTCGGGAACACAATTGTTCCTGGGTCTGCTGTTGTGTTTATCATGGCCCATTTATATCTCCCTTGCGTATCGTCTGTTACGTTATGCTTAGGACCCCCCAAAATTGTCTAGAACTCCTGACTCAGGATACGTTCATTCACCCACTTAGTACATACAGGAAATTTCTTTTCAACTAAATGTAGATGGTCGGGGAATCTCTTATTAAGACAACAATTTGTCGCTCCTATGAGAGCCATCCCCTTTACATTGCAAGTAGTAGCTGAAGCAGACGACTGGTCCATTCTATGGTCATTCAATATATAATTGTTTTATCACGGCATAAAATTCTTATTGGCAATAAGACGCAGGTGAAAGTAGAAATTACTGGTTTTGCAAAATCAAATCATATGTCTCCCGATGGGACACTTAAGATTTATGCAATAAAATACGTATGTGGAGAGCAGGAGGAAGATGCATACGGCTGCAAACAATGGTCACTAGAGTTCAGCTAATCACTACTTATAAGGATTGTATTTGTCAAAGGTGTTAAAAAACGTATCTTAATTTACAGGACTCCCGCTTTCTAATGTCTTTTACAAGTTAATCTTACTGAGGGGCTTTGTTGATTCTGTTGTGGCCCACTTCTGTATTAACCAGCCTGCTTTCCAAACAATCATCAACAGTGAACACTTTGAAGGTCTAACTATGCAAGTTTAATTCTGCCAAGTTTCATTACATGGTTCAGGACTTATCACATGAAAGTAAAATTTAAATAGGTGAACATATGACTTTGAGACCCCTATGATTGTGACAAATGTGTCGCAGTTACCTAAATAAAATCAAACCCCAGGTCTAATCTACATATATATGTCCACCACTTTCATTAAATGTGTCAAGAATTGTCATATGGAAAATAACTTCATGACATAACTGATCCTAGGACTATGAACATTAGGTAAAGGAAACCTACATAACTGGCCCTGTGGCCTTACAAATTATATCAAGGTGACATATGCAACTCCTGCCAAGCTCTCACCCGGATACATAATCCTACCAAGTTTCACCAGCTTGTGGTACGTTTTCCATCAGTTATTGAATGAAAACCAATTTTACTTAAGTTACCCATTGATCTTGAGAAACTAGATCAAGGTATTCCAGATAAAACCCCAAATAGGTGTCAATTATATGCATATTCCGACCAAGTTTCATGATGCTTCGTTGAGTTCTTCAAGCGTTATCGTGCAGAAAGCAATTTCCCATAGCTGACCGTGTGACCTTGAGAATCAAGGTGACTCGGATATAAATCCAACTCACGTCTTAACTGGATGCATAATCCTGCCAGGTTTAACTCTTTGGGTGCCAAAGTTTTGGACTAAGTCAACAGCTTTGCGCTGGAATTAGAGGCATGCTGGTACTTAAATGAAAGGTCTTTTTACAAGGAATATGAATCTGGAATCCCAATGATTATTCAGACTAGTTCGAATAAGGTATATCAACTTAAGACGTGATTGGTACTAAAAAAGTGAATGCAGTTTTGTTAATTCCGCAATGCTTATCTCACGAAAAACAGAGGTATTTAAAGATAACGGATATATTATGTTCAGCCAGTGGAACACTATGTATTCTGCCTTCAAGTTTTTGTTTCCATTTGAATATTTATGTTTTCTTAGCTGTATGGAAACTCTATCCGCGCATGGGGAATTTTATACACAAATACTCTTCATTTGATTATACGTGAAGGAAATTCATGTTTTTCGTCTAAGAGCACAGAACCCCCCCCCCCACCACTAACACCACCAAAATTACAATGTATTCAAAATAAGAAAATAGTTTGAAACGTCCAGATAGATAGATAGATAGATAGATAGATAGATAGATAGATAGATAGATAGATAGATAGATAGATAGATAGATAGATAGATAGATAGATAGATAGATAGATAGATAGATAGATAGATACTTTATGGCAAGCTTTCACTATAATCACATATATACAGAAGTATAGAAATCATAGTGTATAAAACATGGTATGTTGAGAACAAGGTCTATGCCTCCTGTACTTCATGCCAAGAGTACAAGGAAATATAATGGTTCGGGTCAACAAAATTCCTCAGTGTGTTTTGGGTATTGCGATTAAAGTGCTCCGCGGAAAGCTGCGACTCAGAAAACACGGCACTGAGAGAGTTAAGAAAGTTTAATGTTAGAGTAATAACAGGTAACGTGACATCTAGGCTGCACTCAGGAAGGCAAACATTGATGCCATCAAGACATGTTGCCTTTCCACTGGATATCTCTTTCACAATCTTTCTCACATACGTTTCATCATCTGTTTAAAATATATAAAAAAAGTGCTTATTGTGGTCATGTTCATGGGTCTATTAGGTTAGTTTTACTGGTCAGATTATGACCAATGGAGGCAAAATATTAATTTCATTCACTTTGTTTTCTATGTCATTTGTGTTCTCAATGGAAATTCCGTTTACAAGCAATTTGATTGCGTCTATGGTTTTGAATATGGACAAAAGATTTCAAAAGTTTCCATTGCGACTTTTGGTTGATTTGGTACTCCTTATCGTTGTAAGTAGCCGATTCCAAGCATCATTCATATAAGTCTGTTCCATAACATGTCGGAGTTCTAGATCAGATTCCGCGTGTTCGCCTAGGCGGATATTTCTGTATTGGTAGTAGTAGTCGTTTTCATTGATAAAGTCCATTACTTCACTATTGATCAGGGCTTCAGATATTTGTGTACTCTCTGATATACCGACGGGGAAAATATTTCAATGACTTCAAAGAATAAATCTTTAAAAGGTTCCCATGTATGTGTCATTAGGGTCATCAAAGGTGTAGAAAACGTTCTTAAGTCTTAAGAAATTTTGAGATCTCGGCACAGGGAACAATCTGTTCCATGGTCTTTCTTTATTTCAGTACTTGGCAGTGATATAGTGATTTTTGTTTTGTTGTTGGGTATCGTGCCTACGAACAACAAAATCACATCGTCATTGCTTATACCGACTAGAAACCTTCCGTTTTATTCAACATAACTTGGTCAAGTTATATATATATATGCTTGATTGCTAGCTGGTCATTTTCGTAGGTTCAGTAGTGAACAAAATAACTTCAAAATTTACGGTTTTGAATGACAGATGATTGTCAAGTTGAGTGCTCTGGTCAACATTCATTTCAACAAGGATGTAAAGTGATGTACCTCTCGGTTTCTATCTGTTCATGAAGATGAGGCAGATAGTCCTAATATGAAGTGTTTGAAGAAAGTGGTCTGTGAGTAGTGAATACAACACATGATATGTAAGCAGTGAGGCTAACAGCAATTGTCGGGGACTCAATATCAGGTTATATGAGGGCGTTGTTTCCACCTAAGGGTATTGGATATACATGATATACATATCCTGATTCCTCTGCCTTACTTGGTTTCTGTTTTATTGCGGTTAATGAGAGTTTAGCATTTTGTAGACAGCATTGGTGGGAAGATTTTTGTTTTTTGTTTTTTGTTTTTTTTTTTTTTTGGGGGGGGGGGGGGTGGGGTAGATGGGGGGGGGGAATCGCCTGACTTTTCGCGCAAAAAACGTAAATTTAGTTTCGGGCATACCTACGTATCTTTGACAGGAATTGTGAAGAAAGTTTTTGAATCAGAGTAACATTTCCTGTCACGATTTTACCGTTAAGTATTCCACTAAAGGAATGCAGCAATCGCAGATGAGTTACAACAATGATAAAAATTATCTACAACCAATTGTAGATAGAAAAGGTTAGCATATGGCAGGAAATAAGGGCTAAGTATGAAATAGAATTCCAGCCCCAGTCCCTTTCTGACTACAATTATCTAAATGCCATACACACAAAGACACAGACACAGACACAGACACAGACACACACACACATATATATATATATATATATATACACATATGTATGTATATATGTATATATATATGTATATATACTATATATATATATATATATATATATATATATATATATATATATATATATATATATATATATATATATATATATATATTGCAATTTAACACTTCTTGATAAATGCCGGGATTTTTTTTTTTCGAGAAAGATGCCACCGTTTTACAAAAATTTACGACACATTTTCTTTCATGCAATGTTGTGGATTCAGTAAATCGCGTAGAATTGCAGAAGGGTTCACTGGCAGTCGAGTACAAATAGTTCCTCCATGAACCAGGCATGATTAATAGTCAGCATCGGATCAGTGCACGCGCTTAGTTAAGATGTGATTGAGGCAGCAATTCTGATAAAAAGCTACAAAGTGATTACGTTTACCGAGACAGAAGTGTTTTGCTATACGAATGCAGATAAAAACCTTGTAAACAAAGCGAGTTTTTGTAGATTGTGTGAGCTTAAGTAAGTGCATAGTGGATTTATCTGTTAAACGCCGCGTGCAGGGACATCAACCACTCGGTTTTGGCGAGCTTTAAAGTTCATTGTGTCAATCCAGTGCAAATATTTTCCAGCACACCGCTATTTTTGCCAGTTTATGAAATATGCGTACTTGACGTTGTCATGTCTCCTGTAACTGCAGTTAAGAAGCACTGCAAAATAATATGCAATTGGATATATTTACGCTGTCTCAGGGGCATTTATCTAAAAAGGCTGAATTATAAAATGTGTGTTGCTGACAGTGACATACAATATCACATGCCTCAAGCGCCACTAAGCACACGATTGATGACAATTCCTCGGAGTCCTCATGTTTACTTTGTTTACATGCTCAAATAAACCATGCTGGTGGGTTCAGCGGTTGCTATTGATCAGGCGATGGAACAAACAAACCACCAGAAAATAAAAGAAGACAATCTACTATCGTTTTCTTTATATAGCCTCTACAATATTCACAAAGGTAAACAAAAAGTGCGGTGATAAATAAAAAAAATCCTCTGGTCGTACTTAACTCATATCACCAAAATGACCCTTTTTCCCGCCAATATCTAAATGTCGTCTACTAATTGTATTTCACTAATCTAGGGATTATTTTTCAAAATTTTGGATCCATTTTCCATGGAAGATCATTCCAAATTATATGCCCATGGTCAACAGTTTTCTTACGCGCGCCCTGGGCCCAGTGGTGACGTGCTTAGTCTTTCAGAACATATGCATGACTCAGTCTGTGGCTTCGTAGTGTATGCTCTCAAAGATCTATGTAAGGTCAACGTGAGAAATAAACATATACAACGAAGGAAGTCAAATTTACCTTAATCTACGAGGCCTTATATTGTCTCCTTACACAGGAGTAAATGAACATACGAATCGTCTTTTTATTGGGAGGGGTTGACTTCGGGTGTTTAAAATGTGCGCAGTTAATTTCATTCTTACTTCCTTTTACAGCTTTTCTGTGTCTTTGCAATTTGATCGCCTTCTTACAATTGTAAATCTAATAGATCACTTCAAAAGATCTAAAAGTAAAATGAAAACTGTGCATTGACGTTCACCTAGATCGTTGTTACAGACGACAGTTTCCGGTTTGGTTCAGGAATGCGTCAAAGTTCCGTTTTATACGTTCATGGCACGCATACCTTCTGTCAGCTTTGATTCAACTACCAGTGAATGAAGGGGTTCCAGCAAAAGTTTGGTGATTATTGTCAGGTGGCCGCTTGTGGCCATAATGAAGGCACAAACAAAGATCTCAATTCGTAGGGCTGTGATAACGTCACCAAAAGGAAGTTCCTCCGGACAGACAGCAGCCTCTTCCGACTCTGGTCTGAACCTTTCGGCTATGCCCAGACCTCATTTGCTTTGAAACTGTGCTCATGTCTTGCTTAATCTGTTTAAGACAGCAATTCGAGAGGGAAAAAGTCCCTGAAAACGAATACTCCCAAGTCTAATAGGATACATACCGCAAGGAGCAGTTAAAGTTATCAATACGAGAGAGATGCAAAGGGCTTAAAGTTTTGAAAGAGTATTTAGCCCTTCTCAAATAGACAGTACTTTGCTCCAGGGCTTGGGCAGGTCTAAATAAACCTGATGGTGGTGTTGACGTATGTGGTACATGTTCTTCTAGTTTGAATCATTTTACGTGATCTAATGGCATGGGGCAACTTCTTCATTTTCATCCGAATTAAACTTCCAAAACCAGCCCTGCCGTTTCGCCTTAAATTTGGGATTTCTCTGAAGAAAAACCTCGTCACTTGTCTTAGTGTATGCTGAAACTACTCAATCTAGTGAACCTAAGTACACATTTCACACATCGCTTCCAGTACACAGAAGTGTAATAGTTAATCGAGGTAGAACATCGGCCGCAGGATTTACACATTCGTGGTATGGAAACAAGCTTGACACTTCTTATAAGTATTATCGCAAGCCTTGGGTAAATAGAGTCAGAACGGTCTGCAGAGTAAGAACTGCTGCTCGTCTTTACTGGGAGTTTAAGCAGGTGTGTAGACAAAAGTGAGCTGTTCAATTTGCTAAATTGCAGATTCCCCGCGGAGTTCCGAAAGCATTATTGGGTGAGGACTCCCACGCTTCGCTGATCTTGGTTCTCTTATGACTCGTCAGGTCGCCTATGTGACAGGGAAAGAAGAAAGTACGCCTACGTCGTTTTCGTGATGCTTATGGGTCTAGGACATTGAAAAACACTTTGCTCCACTATGTTAATAATCTCAGCCCACAAAACAACACAGCAAATAAAGTATTTATCAACATGGCCCACTTCCCAATTTTCACCTCAGCAATGTGAGTAAAGTTAAGAATTGCAAATGGCAAAGAGTTATTGAATATCAGCTTTCATCTCTCAATACCATTATGCAGAAATAAATTTCACCCTTGACTTCAGACGGACAATCACCCATGAGAGGCAACTGGTGGCTTAAAACCAGTCCTCTGAACCGTTACAGTAGATTCTTCATTAATCGTTTATTAGAGTTATGGTTTTTGTCTCCAAAATATACAGCCTTAAGAACTCAAAATTTACAAATGTATCACTTGCAGCTCAGAAACAGTCATGCTGGCTCCCCAAGCAAAAACTTGCTGAGTGACCTCTTATGTGACAGCGAGTTTAATGCATATTACTACTTATTGACCTTTAATTTTAAATTTGCGACATTGCTCAAATGCTAACATATATGATGATAAACTAATTATTCTGGTGTGCACATCATATTTCTATATATGCGAAAAAAAGCTTTAGTATGCAGCCAATCATCTTACGTAAACCAGCTACTTGACAATCTTGCTTCCCAGCGCACAAGCTTTCAAGCAGATCCCTTTGTAGATTGCTCCAGGAGAGTATATATTTAGCCTTTGTTCCACAAAACGATAAAGATACGTGACTCAAGAAAAGAAAATGGTGCAAAAGGGTTAATGGGGAATGATTTTGAAATAAAACCTAAATGGACGGAAAGGGACCTCTCATGTTGACTGTGTTCAGAATGGTACTGTGCAGGAGGCGATAAAAGGCTACCGGGTAGTTCCGCAATTGGACTTCTACCGAACTATGTGTCCATGCTTGTAAGACAAGTCATTTTCCATGAATACAAGTGGTGACTGCATTCAAAGTATTGTAATGTCCACATGCCTGTTGCGTTTTGTGATAATAAAATCACCATGGGGTACAGCTTCGCAATCAAATTCCAATCTGGGGACCTTTCATTCGAGATTCATGAAATTGTATCGAACACCATTTTGCCTGGCCCTTGGGCCACGCAAACCTGTTAAACTAAAAGTGGATATAGAATTAAATATGACAGGCCGTGTAGGGTAAAATACGTCCCGAACTTAAACTTGAATGAGTCAAATATTTGCACTTAAGGTGCAGATTTTACATCTGTTTACAAATTTTGATAAAAGAGAATCTATCCTTGTAGTCATTCATTCTACGAAACACAGCTATCTAGGCCTATACAGTGATCACTTGTTTTGCAATTGTAGTTTAGTGATCTTGTTGTTGCCTCTGCATTGGAAGCTCGTAAGATTGCCATACTATCATACATTGGATTCTCCATCTCGAACATTTGGGAAAAAACTATCCCTGGTTAACCTGTTTGACTTGACATTTTAATATTTAGAGATGAGTGAAGTATAGTTCTGTTTTCAAATCTGTTTGGAAAATTCAGCTTTTTCATGAATCTTTCTGCCAAATATGGTGAACGAAATACACAAGGGGATCCTGAGACTACCAAATCTAGAAAATATTTACTTTTGATGGGTTATATTGTTAATAAGATAAACCAGCAAGGTGCAGAGTTCTCCCTTTTGACACGAGTACCTTCCAATAATTAATGGCATTTTCTCTATCTCTATAGAGTCCTCAGAACCACATACATTGCGTTTTTTATTCTATACCCAGCTCATGGAAACCAATGGTGCATGCACTGACAACAGTGTAACATCGATGGTCTCATGCTGTTGGCCCTGTTGAAATTGCGTCTCTTGGGAACAGCAACATGAATGTTGAGAATACGGACTTCTTGTTGATGGAAGCAGTGTGACTCCACCAGGCCACAGACCACAGTTATAAATCCTTCTATTTTTCATATTAGCATTTTTCAGTCTAAAAAATCAGCATTTTGGTATTTTGAAATTCCGTGAACGGCATTTAACAGATAAAAATGTCAGAAAAATGTGGACGGATTTTTGTCATACAATTCCCAGCTCGTTAATTTGTGATAATTGAAATACGAAACAACACCTGGATGTCAGCTTTATACAGGTGTATGAACTGTGCTCTTGCCAGGGTCACATCATTGTCCTTCCCCACCATAAAGTTCCCACCTAGCCTGGAAGACAGTGCACCTATATGACCTCCAATGAAGCAACTCTGCGATGCAGCAAACCTGACTTGGCTAACTTTATTTAAACAGAAGCTACAGCATGCTGAAAACACAGTATTTTCGCAATTACGGACTATCTCCGTTGGGATGCGCAACCAGCCAATCACAACTGTAGTCTGTAACCTAATAGACTTATCAAAATTTTTAAAACTTGTTTAACTGAAGCCACAACTTGTTTTCTGCAAAGGATTTGCATTAACTTTACCAGACTTCAATATTAAAGAAAATATCAACTTTTTTGCAAGCAACCTTTAAATCTGAAAAATCAGTTTTTATGACAAAAAAATCAATTAATTAAAATTTTGAGGAAAATTATACAATTGCATCCAATCAATTCTTTTCTGTCCAATATGAATACAATACACAATGGGCTATGATGCAAACCCATAATCACTTGCCTGCATGTCCTGCCCTTACAATGAGAGATCAAATTACAATGCCCCACCCCTTAATTTTAACCCCAAATTTGAATATATTGCTAAAATTTTATGAATTTTTAGGTGAAATTGGTGATTTTTTTACTATTTATGGATAGATTCGTAACATTTGTCTACAAAAAATATGACATCTATCACTGATGAGGCATTAATGGTGGATGGGGGGAGTATCAATTACACCAAGTCAGCATCTAATACCAGTCATTATGGCAGTATTTTCCTGATATAATCTGAATTATGGCAGACAATGGAACAGTTTCAGTGTTTTAACATTATTAGCCCATCAAAGTGCACAGTTTAGGACCAGTAGGTCACAGATTAGAATAGCAGTATTCAGCAAATTATGTTTTTGGTACTAAAATTATGGAATTTTAACGCGCCCTTTGTTTGAACATTAGGAGGGCAGTTGGGTGATCCAGCTTCCACAAACCAATAGTGCTGTGCCTTTTTTTCTGCAGTAGACTGTATAAGTTGTGGTTTATTGACATGGTTTCTGGTGTATGTGCACATATTAGAAAGAAAATGACAAAATTTTGTACAGTTACTCCAATATCATAAATGCATATTTGTATTCACAAGTGCTCTGATTTTAAATTTGATAAGCATCCAATTATCAATCCAATTATCAGGCGCAAGTGTTTTCAGGCAAGTGTTTAATGGAAGTACTTTTTTCCCCTTGTTTCACTTTCTGAAACTCTTATAATTTTATGTGGTTGTAAGTCGAAGTTCAAATGTTTTGCCACCTATGTACACTAGCTTGGTAAAACTTATAAAATCTGCAGTTCATAAGTGCTGTCATCCATATTCATGGATATAAATTGATTCATTTATGTGAAAATAATATGCTGATGAACTCAACAGCTCAACAAAGTCAGCATGCCTGATTTTAAATGATTTACCCCAGTCAAATGACACACATATATGACAAGCTTTTGTCTACAAAAAAAAATAAATAAAAATAAAAGGGGATGGGGGGGGGGGGGGGGGGAGAAACAAAAACAAAACCAAATAACCAGAAATTTACATTTTACCTAAGATTTGTACAGCTCTACTGACAGACAATGTGCATTTTTTTCTGGTATGCCGAAAATCACTTTGACATGATTTTGTATAAACAGCTCTGCATATGAATGGAGGCTGTAGGCCTACAATGACAATGCCACAAAATTAAAAGTTTGAAACAGAGGGTCACTAAGTTTCATATCAATGGGATTAGCATAATTTATTCATATCATATTAGCATTGTTAATTTCTCATACACACATGATTACCTGTGTGGTACCTGTGAGGTATCGCTAAATACAAAGGGCTATGGAAGCTATCTATCTACCAAGCAGTCAGCAAAGGAGGCATAGCCTGTGCACTTGTTAAATGTCTTGCAGCGAATCCTGTTATTATTTATGCAGTGTGGTTCCACTGATAGGTGCAACATGTCTATGCACAATGATTTGTGACATAAATGTGATACTTCATGAATTTTTAGAAAATTGAGACTGTTAAACTTGATATTCACAGCCGATCTATGGGTGTAAAACTTTTTTTCTCCTTTCATAAGCTGGCCTGAGGTACACAATACCATAGCCCAAACCATTTGCCTTGTGATCTACAGTCCCAGGATCATATCTTGCATGCTCCACCCATGTAAAAGTTGTTAGGATCACTCAAAATTGTCCAGGCAAATGTCAAAAAGTGCTGACTTCCCATTTATAACTTGCTTGATGGACGATAATAGAATAACACCATGACCATGTGAGTCCCAATGCATACAGAGTTAGCCCTAATAGGCCACAGACCACAGTTATAAATCCTTCTATTTTTCATATTAGCATTTTTCAGTCTAAAAAATCAGCATTTTGGTATTTTGAAATTCCGTGAACGGCATTTAACAGATAAAAATGTCAAAAAAATGTGGACGGATTTTTGTCATACAATTCCCAGCTCGTTAATTTGTGATAATTGAAATACGAAACAACACCTGGATGTCAGCTTTATACAGGTGTATGAACTGTGCTCTTGCCAGGGTCACATCATTGTCCTTCCCCACCATAAAGTTCCCACCTAGCCTGGAAGACAGTGCACCTATATGACCTCCAATGAAGCAACTCTGCGATGCAGCAAACCTGACTTGGCTAACTTTATTTAAACAGAAGCTACAGCATGCTGAAAACACAGTATTTTCGCAATTACGGACTATCTCCGTTGGGATGCGCAACCAGCCAATCACAACTGTAGTCTGTAACCACCACAGGCTGACGACATTTCAACTCTTCTGCAAATTGTCACTTTAAACTGGTGCACCGAAATCAAGTGTCTTTGTCTGGAGAAGATAGGAATGTGAAAAACATATCATGATGCATATAAGGAACCACTGGTGGATGATACAGCTAATACTAGTGAACTTTCACGGCGACCTCAGGCCTGGCGTTACCTGTGCCTCGACGTCGGCGAGCTGGAGGTCGTTGCCCAATAGGAATGCAACGAGTTAACACGTGATAAGCAAGCAGATTACCGCGTTATACAGGCAAATACAAGTTCCTTCCATTCTTGTTCCGAAAGACGTAAATTATTGTGTAATACAAAGTTTAATGGAAGCAATCAAAATATTGTGCAAAAGAAGTTCTGAAAAAAAAAAACATTCTCAGAGTAAAGGTAGTGGCTGGTGTCTAACATCATAATTGACACAATCATTAAACCAACCAATCATGCCCGTAAACAATGCAAATGTTGTTTGAAATTTATTCCTTTTAACCAATTGTGGTCAAAGGTTGCATGTGTGCACAACAAAGTTGGTAGCATTGTTAGGGAATGAAAGGACGGGATAATAACAGATTTTGTAGCGGCCACGAGGAAAAATTCACGAGAGGTACTACTAAACCGCGATGCCGGAGAGAGTCATGTGCCTGATAATCCCCCCCCCCCCAAAAAAAAGCATCAAGCGACGTTATCAGTCATATAAACAGTTACAGTCCACAAGTAACCCACTACACACTTGAACACTGCTATCCTCACTAAACCAAAGTGTTCGGAAGCTATACTAACCACGGCAGACGTGTGGAGAGACTACAATGAAAAATATCCAGAAAATCCAGTATCCTACGCCTGTTGGAAAAATTTCAAGTGGCAAAATATTGTGTTCAGTTTGAAGACAAAATTCGTCACAAAAAGGTGACTTTTAAATGCTGACAGACGAGCACTGCACAGTAACAAAAAAAAAAGCCAAACACGATCGCCACCATTAGATGTCTGCAATGTATAGTTTCGAATGGACTCGACGAAAATGTATTATGACTCTGTCGGGTACTTTCCAAGTGTTCATTTTGTTGAAAGTGAAAGTCTGGAGGAGCATAGAAAATAAGGAAGCAAACATTCTCCAGAGGAAAAAACTATGCAAGACATCAATGCGGCCCAAAAGGCACAATTGTGAGAGCGAGAGAGAGAGAATGCCCATGATGCCCGAAATTAAAGCCATTCTGTGCGGCCTCGCTAGAGTTCACGAAATCTACGGATTTAAGCACTGCGTAAAGGGAGACAGTAGCCAGTATAAGCCCGTTAACGGGACCATTGTGGTTCAATGTAGTGAAGTAAACTCATAAAGGTAACATTCCTGATTATTCTGGATGTACAATTGACATGTCTCGTGGTTGGCAGAGGATGGATTTGGTTTTTGCTGGAAATGACTTTTTTGTATATAATGTACGGCCCACTACACCATAAAATATTGGACATGGGATTTCTTGTTCGGCTTGAATCAATTATCATTCCTGCTTGGTAGCGAATAAAGGATTTATACAAACAAAATCTCGAAGAAACACTTACTAGCTCCCCCCACCCCCCCCCCCCAAAAAACTTGTCAGTCAACCGAGTTGACAGCAGAAAAAGGTACGCCCTCATCGTTTTAAAATTTCTATATGCATGAATAAAGGCCATTATAAAACACTTTAGCAATATACTTTCGTATATTCTTTATTTCCTCCATTTGCTGAAGAGATACATGAATATAATATTACATTTAGTCAAACGAAAAACAATACACAATTATTATATAATACAGGCTTGCATCTTGGATTGTTTTGTTTCTAATTTCTTGTTCCATACACTTCTGCTAGGGAATACAGGCCCACTGTTGAGGATCTAAAAAAAAGTTCAAACAGGTCATACTTGATTAGGACCCGTACCATACTTCCAAATACACAATGTGATAAACTAAGTGACCCATACCTTAATTTATATATAGGTGACTAACAGATTTCTTTCCCTCGCACAGGCAGGCAATCTCAACAAATTACTGCAAAAGGTTAACTGTTTTAATGCAATTTCTCCCTCAACTGTATACCAACCCAGGGTACTTACCACTCCAGCATTTGCTGATTTCTTGGGAAGACTTTGAACACGTCTCACCGCCTGTCTGTGTGCAACACCGAGTAAATTCATCTGCCGATTTGAGAGAATCCATAACTCACTTCCGTACAACATAGTCGGTAAACATATTGACCTGTAAATTCTTGCACCAGTCAAAGGGTTAATTCCACCCTTGGGGATACCCAAGCCTGTTGAAGCATGTACTGCACGTCTACTACTACTGATACGGTCATTAATACTATCTTCTTGCAGTCCATCTGCATGGAGATCAACACCAACATGTGTATAGTCATCCAGCTCTTTAATGTTACTGGAGCCAATTTTAAATTTTCTTATCTTTCTTTGTCTCTTTCTCTCTTGTTTACTTTCATTAAATACAAGTACAGCTGATTTTTGTTAATTATGTTCAAAATGCCACTTTATACTGTATTCATATACACAAAAAAGACATCTATTCAGCCCTTCACTAGTAAGTAATAACAAAGTCACATCGTCTGCTACTGTGGGCGCGGAAACATTGATGCCACGAATGGAAACACCATAATTACTATTTTCCGTAAGAAACAGTAACTCGTGCAGTAAGACTGTACAATGGAACATGGATAATACACCACCTTGCTCAATACCTTGTTTAATAGAGAAGCATCGCGAGGTATGGCTCCCTAACCGTACATATCCCTCTCTGTCTTGGTAACTTTCTCTGGTAAGAGTCCAGCTTTTCCCCTTGAGACCCAAATGATATAACTGGTAGAGCATGCCGTCAATCCAAAAAGAATCAAAGGCTTTCCTCGTATCAAGGAAAGCCACAAACATCTTCTCTCACATTTTTTTTAAAAATAATCAGCAGATTCTTGTATAATAAAAGAAGCATTGAGACAAGACACTGCTTCCCTCTGACGACACACTGTAAGGGATGCGGATATTTAATGTATTCTAGTCATGTTTTCAATCTATCATATTTTACAGTCTCCCAGACTTTAGATATGATGGTAGTTAGAGAGATACCCCTGTAATCATCCCTTGAAAGAGGGTCCTTATTTCCGCCCTTAAAGATCGGTATAACAACAGAAAACTTAAAGTTTTTTTAATATATTCCATCTTCACAATTGCTCTAAAAATATTTACAAGAATTATGTGGGAGTAGGCATGCGCAAGCCGAGACTGCCTGGAGAAGCTTGTGGCTGTACTTTTTAAGTATCAAAAAGTGACTTTTTACGCTGTACAGTTGAACCTTTTGTGGTATATAGTTTTATGAAGAGACTGGGACCTGTCTGTGCATGATTGTGAGCTGTTTAAGTGCAAAAGCTGCTGGCACAGTGCCGTTCAATTTTTGCCAGACCACGAGGTCTGATGTTGAGTTAAATGGCGGCTGATTCGAATGGTGTGAACCACGAGAACACCGGGACAACTGCAAGTTTGGGTCTCAGTGGAGAACTATCTGAGGGCCCTGAGGACAGACATGAGGAGGAGTATATTGCAGACTCTAAGTGGATTTTATATACGTTTTACAAGGAGGTGATCCCAGATGGTCCTAGGATTAAGTCGAAACGGGGGCCTAACAGAAAAGGTATGGACTTGCAAGATATCTGTGAAATGTTTCACAGTTGCGGCAGCGGGATGCTACCTACGTTTGTCGCTAGTGACTTGGGGAAATTGCCGCCACTCAGTATGAGCAATTTCGACATATGTGGTCTCTTAAAACAGTTCGATGTGATGAAAGCAGATATCAGAGCCTTGAAGACCCTGGCTGGATCGGGGCAGAAATTGGTGGAGGAAATACAGCAGGCAAGAAAAACTTTTGATGCAGTTATTAATGTTTGTAATAGTATTAATGAGAGAGACATGCCACTGAGACATATAGCACGTGGAGAGGCTCCTGGTTCCGAAGCAGACCGATCGTTGAATAGGGAGGAGTCGACGAGTAGTTTACGTGACCAAGATGGCGTCGATGTTGTTATACAGAAAGAGACGGAGGCACCGCCTGTGAGCAGGAAGGAAAAACAGGTCTCCAACCCTGCCAGTGTTAATGTGGACGATGGTTAGCACCGAGAGGAGAGTGTGGATGAGAATACTGAAAATGTTATAGGTGGTAGTGACACTAGTGATCAGGATAATACGGTTGGTGTGTTAAAAGAAAGCGTGAGCGATAATGGAGTTACAAATATACGAGGATGAGAGCACTGTACAGCCGAAGTGTTTGATGTATGGGCATCAACACAAAGGAGAGATGGTGTTGTTAATAACTTGGAAAACACTACAGTATATGGAGGGTGTAGCTATACAGTAAATGAGTCACGTCATACTTATAAAGACAGATACATCATTAATTCAAAGTATGTGGGGGATGTGTTGGAGCAACCCCATGCTAGTACTACTACTACTAGGAGGAGTTGGGCCATAAGTCATGGACATGGGCTTACTCTCAGTGCAGGCAGGAGCAGTGCTAATCCTGGTCAAGTGTACCCAGGGCCTAATAGTGGGAGTGCTAATAGGCCAGGTTTGGATCTTGCCATACTTGGTACCACAACCAGTCGGCAGAATCGCAACAAGCATGGGGCAAACAGGTTGACGGACAGTGGTGGTTGGAAAGAAAAGAGGAAACCTATTCTAGGCACAAGAACTGTGAATATGAACACTTGTCTTAAGACTATTGGCCATGCTGAAGGACATAGACAGTATGGTAATGGCCAAAGTCGTCGAGTGTCTAGTTGTGTAGGAGTGTTTGTGTTACGACTGCACATGACAACAACTGGAGACAATGTGGCAGAATATGTCAGATTGGTTACTGGTGGTCCGACTGTGAAACCTGAACAGATACAAACGCGACATTCTGGCTATAATTCATTCCTTATTAGAGGAAATAAACATTTGACTGAAAAATTGCTGTGCCCAGATCTTTGGCCTACTGGGTGCCTCGTGAAAGGTTACTTTGAGAAGAAGTGAGACACTTTTTAAGTACAGTTTATAACTTACACATGACTTGAGTAATACCCAGGATGGTGGATTTAATATTTGACTTTTTAGTGTATTTGCTGGGTGCAATAAACTTTTTAAAATTAACATGGTTAAAATAATATCCTTTAACTGTCAAGCATTAAAGAGTTCAGTTAAGGAGTTAAGGGCACTATGTGTGTCACATGACATTATTGTTTTACAGGAAACCTGGTTATATAAAGAGGATCTGAGTATTCTGAATAACATACATGAGGATTTCTGTGGATTTGGTATATCTTCTATGGATACGGGTAATAGTATTATTACAGGAAGACCATATGGAGGCTTAGCCTTTATGTGGAGACGCTCTTTATCAAAAAGTTGTAAAGTTATTGAATATGATGAAGAGAGAATCCTTGGACTTAAGTATGTTAATAATGGTAATGACTATCTATTGCTAAATGTCTACTTTCCTTGGTGTTGTGCAGAAAATTTTGATCAGTTTCAAATGTACCTGGCTAAAAGCATAGCAATTATGCAGGAAGCAGATACACCTAATGTGAGTGTTATTGGAGATTTTAATGCAGACTTGCAATCAATGTTTGGAAGGGAATTGGAGCAGTTTTGTGATGAAGAGAAACTTATTATTGCTGATGTACAAATACTGGGTAAGAGCAGTGGTACATATACACGTGTAAACCATGCATTTGGTACAACGTCTTGGCTGGATCATATAGTTTGTTCAAAAAGTATGTTAGAACATATTACAGATATTAGTATCGATTATGGTATTATATCACCAGGCCATCTTCCAATAACGGTGTCAATTATGTGTAATGGTGATGATTATGGTAACAGTTGTAATGATACTGGAAATGGAAATTGTAACATGACGGTAGATTGGAAAAAAGCAAGTGTGGGTGAAGTGAGAACATATACAGAATATTGTGAAAAAATACTAAGTACTCTAAGTATACCACATGATGTATTGCACTGTAAGGATGTTAATTGTAAAGATTCATTACATCATAAGCAAATTGAGTCTTTTTATGAAGGTATTGTTCCAGTACTGAAGGAAGCAGGTAGAATTGCCATTGGAGAGAAAAGAAGTAATGGGTATAAGGTAATACCTGGATGGAACAGTGTAGTTGAAAATTTGCATGTAGTAGCTCGCGATGCCTTCCTGATGTGGGTACATAATGGTAAACCTAGAAATGGGTGGTTGTTTGATTATATGTCTAGATCTAGGATGAAGTTTAAATATGCTTTGAGAAGGTGTAAAAGTATAGAAGATCAACACAGAGCTAATGCACTTGCCAATGATATGAGTAAGAAAGATTTTATAAATTTTTGGAGAAAGATTAATTCTATGAATAATAATAATACAGTTTTACCAGATGTTGTTGATGGTAAAAGTGGTGAGAAAGAGATTGCTACTGCATGGCAGGATCATTATAGTAAATTGTTAAATGAAACCGGTGAAGCAGAAGCTCAACAGTTTATGTGTTTACATTGTAATGATACTTATGAGGACCTGAAAGTTAATGCTGAAACAGTTTATAATATAGTGAAGAGTTTGAAATCTGGTAAGGCAGGTGGAGCAAATGGGTTAACAGCAGAACATTTAAAGTATGGAGGTGGTAGGTTAAATGTTTTATTAGCATTGAGCTTCACTATGATGAAAGTACATGGATTTATACCTGATAGTGTGATAAAGACTATTATTGTTCCTTTGGTTAAAAATAAAAATGGAGATCTGCAAGATAAAAACAACTATAAACCTATAGCTCTAGAAACTGTTGTTTCGAAAGTTTTAGAAAAACAAATTTTGGTAGAATGTGAGAGTAATTTTACCACTACTGATAATCAGTTTGGATTTAGAAAAAATCATGCAACAGATTTGTGCATTTTTGCCTTGAAACAACTTTTGCATTGTTATACTTCTTCGTCAAGTCCTATGTTTGTATGTTTTTTGGATGCGTCAAAAGCGTACGATCGTGTGAGTAATCGCCAGCTTTTTGAAGCCCTGGTGGAACGTAATTGACCTAGGTATATTATAAGATTTTTGGCATATTGGTATAATGCACAAGTAATGTCCGTTAAATGGGGCAAATTTGTGACTGAATGTTTTGCGGTAACTAATGGAGTGCGTCAAGGTGGAGTGCTCTCCCCCGGACTCTTTAACATTTATATAGATATTATCAGTAATAAGCTTAATGAGATTAATATAGGTTGTGTTGTGGATGGTGAAATTGTAAACCACTTAATTTATGCAGATGATATGTGCCTTATGGCACCCTCAGCTAAAGGGCTTCAGTCTATCATAGATAAATGTGTTGAGACAGCTGATAAATTGAATATTGCTTATAATAAGAAAAGACTGTTATTATGTGCATGCAGCCTAAGACATGGAAATTACAGGTTTTTACTCAGTTGTATTTGAATAATCAAGTAATTACATATGTGAATAGTTTTAAATATTTGGGGTGTATGCTGTACAGTGACTTGTCTGACGATGCAGATGTACAACGTCAGATAAGAGCAATGTACAGCAGAGCCAATATGTTAGCTCGGAAATTTAGTAAATGCTCTGAAGATGTTAAAAAACAGCTTTTCTGCTCTTATTTGGGTAATGCATATTGTTGTCAATTATGGGCCAAAGTGAAAGTTCAACAGTTAAATAAAATAAGGGTAGCCTATAATAACTCATTTCGCATTTTCTTTAACATGCCAAAGTTCCAAAGTGTTAGAGAACAGTTTGTACAGAAAGGTTTACTTACTTTTGAAGAATTGATAAGAAAAAGCATATATAGTTTGAGGCAAAGACTTGGAGAAAGTGAAAATAGTATTATTTCTTGCCTGGTTGGTTCTCACTATAAAGTGGTGGAGTTATATACATACCAGAGATGGCATAGGCTCTTGTATATGTACAGATAATTGGAAATGGAGGTTGATAGCATCGCTGTATCCTAGTTGATTGCATTTTTTTTTAAATTGTACATATATTTGCATCTTAATTTTATTAATAGCACTTGAATCAAGTTGATTGTGATTGAATATTTCACTTCAATATATGCTCTTTTATATTGTATTGTATATATGGACCGTGAGTCTGCAATAAAAGAATCTTAATCTTAATCTTAATCTTATGATTCCTTGGACTCCACAATATTTTAGGTGTTCTCAAGTTAAACCATCATACCCCCCAGGTTTGCGTGTTTTAAGCTTTTTACAAACATTTTGTACCTCCTCATATGTAATTGGGTAGAAGAAGAGGGGGTCTCTCAAATCTATCTCCTTCCCATCACAGCGTGCTGACCCAATCTTTTGCCGAACACCGTTTTCAACAACTGTTTCATGGTCCCTGTCATATGGATGTTGGGTGGCTTCAGGGTTACTTTAAAAATGAGAAACCCATGCATTAAAACTCTCACCCATATTATTCAATACGACATTATCTACTCTTAAAGACTTAACTGGCGGAGGTCCAGACTTTCTGCTGGCTGTAACAATCCTCAAAAAACATTCTGGTCTATTTCACTCATATTATCTATCTCATTGTAGAACTTTCTGTCATTTAAATGTTTCGCCTTCATAAGCCCTCTCCTGAAATCTTTCTTCATTTCTTTATAATTACGGAATATAGCGTTGTTTGAATTTTTGGGTGAGCCAGCAGCTTTGTACTCCCGCCAAGCATCCATTTTACGTTTCATATGAAAATCAACACACTCATTCCAATATGGCTTTTGGAAAAACTTATATACCGATATAGGTACGTTTTCTTGTGCCGTTTCCCTTACGATTTTAACAAAACATTCAACAAGCATATCTATGTCATCTTTACATTTGATTTCTTTGTATTGAAGACCTTAAGATTGGATGCTTTGTTTTCCTTTGTTTGTTACTTTCACTAAAACTATGTGTATGAGAACACAGCCCACCGTGAAATTTAAAAAATTATGCATGGCTCATAAAAAAAATGAAATAAAATAACTGCCCAGAATCACAATTTCACACCAACAAAAATAGCAAATATGAGAGATTTAAGAGTTACCAACACACCAACATCATATATTAATATAAATATGAGGAAAGAAATTTCACTCCTAACTTGAGACGGGCCGTCACCCAAAATGCAACTTGTGGTTTTAACTTGGTCCTATTAAACTTTGAAATAAAGTCTTCATTAGCTGTGGACTTAAGTTTCTTTTTTTTCCAAGACACATTAGCTTAACCATCTCAAAACCAAAAAACTTATCACTTGCGCCAAAGGAAAAAAAAGATGTGGTGGGCCAGCAGCTTTTTTGGTTCTCCTGCCATGTCAGTCAACTGATTTGACGGAAAAAACAAACAAACAAAAAATAACCAAAAAACAAAACAAAAAAAAACAAAAAAAAACAAAAAACAAAACAAAACAAAACAAACCAAAACCAAAACAAAACAAACCAAAAAAAACCCCACCCTAGGGATATACATAAATAAATAAATATATATATATATATATATATATATATATATATATATATATATATATATATATATATATATATATATATATATTTATTTGGGGGGGGGACATTTATGAATCTAGAGCATTACAAAAGCACTCTATGTAAACAATGACTATGCGCCAACATAAGAACACAGCTTATGGCCCACGTGCATTAATTTCAACCCAACTATGAGGGGACAGTTCAAACTAATTTAAAAACCGACATCCGGGATTTACTAAAGCATCAGCATTCATCTTTCGGGGACAAATATGAAGAAATAAATATCCTAACTGACTTAAGACAGACTGTCGCCCATAGAATACAACTTGTTGTTTACACTGATCTTCTCAACCTTTGAGAATAATAATGAAAAAAATAACTGAAAAAAAAAATTCTTTAAATACAGATTTTACGTTTATTTTTCGAAAAGATATAGGTCCAACTACTTAAAACCAAAAATTTATCACTTGCGCCAAACTAAGGTATAAAAAAGACATGGTAGACCCCCCACTTTTTTTGTTTTCTTGACTAGTCAGTTAGCCGACTGGACAATTAAAGAAAAGGTAGGGATACATCGTTTTCGTGATGTTTAGGGGTCTAGAACTATATGATAGCATCTTTGCCCCACTATAACTATGTGTCAAATAGCTTAACCCACAGCATAAGAAAGACATTTTGATAGAATTAAGTTTTTTTTTTTTTTAAAACAGAGACTCGTTTGGATTTTCGAAAAGCCAAGACGCCGTCCCGTAGACATCTACTAAATTAGTCTGCACTGTTAGAATCACTTCCATGGTTCCTTATAGCATTGTGGATCCTAAATCTGAAAAAAAGTCGCACAAGTCAGAGCTTCAGTACCTGTTTCCACAACTTTGGTCTCATATATTATTATTATTATTATTATTATTATTATTATTATTATTATTATTATTAGTAGTAGTAGTAGTAGTAGTAGTAGTAGTAGTAGTAGTAGTAGTAGTAGTAGTAGCAGTAGTGTTGTTGTTGTTGATTTTGTTATTTTTCGTCAATGGAAAATCTTTTAATTTAGCAGTAACGGGATACATGCAATTTCCATGCACCATACCACTCTATAATCATGCAAGTTTTACGCAACCAAATACTGTGCAACCAGCCGAACAGGCGTGACGTTATCCTGGATCATCCATGCGTAATTACTATGACATTATTTTCTATATTTTACTTCCATAGATCTGAAAGATTGCATTAATTGTCCACTCGCACACATTAAGGTCCATGTACTTATGCACAATCGATACAAAATGTCTATGGAGAGGTAAACTATATTAACTTTAAACAAACACTCAAGCAATACCCATATACATATCCCAAATGTGAACAGTGATACATAAAGTGTTATCCAGAGAGATAAAGAGGCAACATCTCCTCTTCAACATGGTGCTGTTTAATGAAACAAATTATACATTGTCGCCTGCAGTAACTCGAGGGTTCATGAAAGCAGTTGAGAACAATCAGCAAAAAGAACTGAAACACAGAAAATCAAAATATACCTCAATTCGCAAATGTTAAACATGATATAAAGATATACAACATAATCACTCATAAAAGATATCTACAAAAGTAAGCAATCATCAACGATTCGACATATAGAGCAGACACTGAAAACGTGGCACACTATCAAATTAATTTCAAATATAAACAAAAAGGAAACTGATTTTCATTTTTTTTTCGTACGATAAGCAAATGTATGATAAGAAATAAAATGCTTCGTTTTTCACTGAGATAGGGCCCAGGCTGGAAAACAAATTAACGTATCAAAAATATCACACTGTACACCCTTATGAACGAATCAAAGCAATAGGACTTTTCCCTTTTTCGGATCCTAAAAGTGATACCCAAACAGCTGCTACAATCTTTAACCCGGGAATAAGCTCCCGACATGAGTCAGTCCCCTCAGCTTTGAAAATGTGTCACTCCTCTATCTGTAGGCGTTTGGCTTTCGTTATCAGCCAGTTATCAGATACAAGTCCCCCCCCCCCCCCGTCCCCGAAGAAACTAGCAGTGCCAATGCTACAGTAGGTATTACTTATTTGTAAAAAGGCATTGATACTGTAACTGATACTTAAACCCATTTTTCTGCTCCCTAAAACATCCGAAGTGTTTGAGAAAATTGTCCATCTTCATATTGTATGACTTTGGGCTTTGAATAATTGTTCGAATAAAATAATTTTGAGTTCGTCTTTAAAACTCAGTAAAACATAAAGAGGGATAAACAGAGAGAGAGAGAGAGAGAGAGAGAGAGAGAGAGAGAGAGAGAGAGAGAGAGAGAGAGAGAGAGAGAGAGAGAGAGAGAGAGAGAGAGAGAGAGAGAGAGAGAGGAGAGAGAGAGAGAGAGAGAGAGAGTACCCGACTCGGCATATTGTGTCAATAAGTTGTATAGTTGCAGAGTAAACAACACAGTGACAAGTGAATATGTTATTTTAGTAATTAAGGTTTGTGTTATTTTTAGAGACACGAATAATTTCCTGAATTATGAACTTCCTACCTTTCTTCCTAGCCGTATAAATTTCCATGGTAACATGAAAAGGTACAAGTAGCATGGAAATAGATTGCACCTTCATACACGTAGAACAATTAGCATCTGTATGTTTTGTGTTGTTGAAAAGTGTGCTTCTCTTGTAGCATGATACACAAAGATAACTATGGCATTTGTTTACAAAATCAAATTGAACTCTGCATTTCGCATGATGGATTTTTTTCATATCGCTTTGCCGCTCGGCAGTCTGGCAAAACTGACATTTAAAATTATGCGGGTACATCACTACGGAGCCAATAGCGAAAGATTACCACCAGACGCCAGTGCCATGTTATTGTATAAAGGGCCACATATAATGCTGCGGAAGGCTTTAAAAATGTCGAGTTTCCTGACATTGTCATGTAAACTGATTTTGTGGAGATAGAATAAGTGGCAAACAGACTACCACAGTACTAGCTGAATCTTGGACAAGGCATCCAAAATATAGTGCTATATCGCCATGAGATATTTCAATATTGACATGTACCATATACGTCATCAATCCCGTTTTTTAATGTCTGAATGAATTTTTAAAGAAAAAATATTTGCAATGATAGTGCGGTTAAAGAATTTTTTTTTCTATTTCCAAGAACTAGTTTCAAAAAACCCACAATAAATATATAAATATATCACCGCATACATCAAAGAACACAGACACAATATCCGCTCTCTAATGCAGTGACGTCAATGCTCAATTTACATCACATGCGGACTGATCAAATAGTAGTGAGACCATTACCTGTCAATATCGTATTAACAAATCAGTCCAAGTCTCTCAACATGAACATCACCAGACACAACAGCAAGATTTGAATAGCCATCAAGCAATTCATTATTCATTGAACACTGAAGATGATGAGATGTCATATGGGCAACATAGAAACAATGACTGCCATGTAAATAAAGTGTACATCAGTTTTCAACAATTTTAGAGAAGCTGCACCTAAAATCGGAATGAAAAAAAGCTATCCATGATCAAAAAGCTTCAGTCATCAATCTAAACAGGTCAAGATCCAGAAATTCAAGGTAGACATTTTAACGGCTGTAAAATATTACTATTTATCAGTCAACGCACGTGAAATGCAGTATAAAGGTAAACATCTCTCTCTTGACCTGAGGCAGGTACCAACAAAAGTTAGTAGTAGTTTAAGTCATTTAGATGCTAACAACTCTCAACTGAAATGAATGTTTTGCCTCAAACATTCATTATGTAAAATGTATGTTACAATTGCTAGGTGTACATATATACTATTTATATAACATCTCAAATCCACTGAGTATCTATATAATTATTTTTTTACAGAAACTTCAGAAATTATTGTTTTAATTTCAATTTCCTATGTTCCTATTTCACGTGTTTTTGTGAAAGCAGGAAACAACGGAATCCAATGTTGTCAAAATCAATGCATACTCTGCCAAAGGCAATAAACCTCGATACATAGACAACAAAAAGGCTGGTCTGAGTAGAATATTACTATCCACATGGCGGTAATGTATTATGTTAAATTCAAAATCATAGCGTTTGTCACATAACTTATATAACCTCTTATATAACCTCCAATTCACTATTATTGTTATACATAATTATGACTAAAGACGAACATTCAATGTCATTTTCTGTAGTTTCTTTCAATTCCAAATCATTGGGGTACATTCGCGAAATATATTCTCGAAAGTGTTCATTATTGATGCTTGAAGGCTTGAATGTGCATGTTTCAAAACAGAAAGACGGGTGACTCATGGGTTGTTCTACCCATACGGTACACTATAAAAAAGATTCAGATCTAAAAATAATTATTGTACACAAATTCTAATTTAAAAAAATGCTTTCTGTACATTTCAGGTGTAAAGGTTTGTGAGGTCACTAACGCAAATCCGCTGGCTGACTGGGGAGACTCCACGCAAGGAAGCTATGGCTACCAAAAGTCACTTATGAACATGACTAAAAATGCATGCAGAAATATTCCTTTTCGTCCCTGTTCCCGTCCTGGATGGTTCCTTGTGTTACTGCAACCTTTTTTACTTTCCCAAAAGACCCAAAATTAAGGACAGCATGAACCTTTGTTGTTACAAGGTATTAGCTTGTAACAAAACATTACGGTGTTTAACCATTTTGATGTAAAATATGGAAAAAATGGGTTGAAAAATGGACAAAGAAGGGCGAATCTTGTTCCATACCCATGTCTAGAGTTGAACAATGAATAACAGATCACTGGGTTGAGTCAGCTGGTCACTAAATGTGTTTGTCGAAACTACAACTGTATATCGTGAAGCGTTTACCTCCCATAACCAGATAGCTCTTTTTTGGATAGCCTCCACTTTCACGCCTCATCTATGCAGCTACCAAGATAAGTGAGTGGCTAGCAGTTGATCTATTACAGTCATGTACCACTCTCAGATAGTCCCCAGCCAGCTCCCAATAATTGTGTGTACAAAATCTCATCCCATTGTATATTTGTGGGTAATATGGACCCGGCAAGGTTAGTCAGTGAGAGGAAATTATTTACCAGTGTTACAAATGGAAACGAAATGAAATAAAGGATCATAATAGGAGTCTTTACATTGAAAACCATTCATAAATGCCAACTTATTTTAAACCATTCATACAAATTGGGAAGGTAAAATTAACTGCTTGTACACGCTTTTACATACCGTAGGCATAGCTTGAAGCTGTTTTTCTCGTGAATGCTAGGATTCGAAACACTACAAAATCAGGCCCATCCTAACGCAAATGCAAATTCATTGCATGCTCTTGTCAAATCAACTCGAGGAATTTTGGAAGAGAAATATATCTTTTGCAACAAATTATTTTTATGCAGGTTGCAAGTTGGGACCGACTGGTTGTCCCACCACTGCCACTCCCTGCAGTACTAGTGATGGCATGGTTCTGGGTGCCTGGCTTAGGTCTGTGAGGCGAATGATCTTCTCCTCTGCAGTTTTGGCTTTCCTTATTAATTTTTTTTCAGCCTCATCAGACCACGTGCATGAAAAACTCAATTCTGACTCTGCAGAATCACTATGCTCTGCTGTATCCGCCATGACTCTTGGCATGGTGAAGGCATTCTGGCTTAAAACACGTTCACCCTTGCCAGTATATTGTGGTTGTGACGTCAGTAACAGTTTCCCACATAGGACCATGATTGGAAAAATCCCATGTTATTATGTGGCAAATGTGACCCACTTTTTCAGCCAAAAAACACTATTAGAAAATACTTTAAAACATTTTGGTTTCAGACATATTTTTTAAGCACTCTAAACACCAACTTACTAATTTGTGGTGGCCATTCAATCAAGCAAACCTATAATAGGTCATCGATGTATATAAGTGTCAACTTAAAACATTTATCATGAAATTCCCCTTCCTTGCTGGGATATTGGACATGTAGGTCAGAAAAAATTCATGCCAAATTTTGATACAAGTTGCTGATGTGTTTTCGAAATAATATCACATGCTTTATTCACTTTTTGCATATGTGGTGGAATTTGGTTGGTCAACAGGCCTAATTTCTCAATTGGAACTTTATAATTAAATTGTCTACATATGGCAATATTATTATCGGATGCTTTATTAGGAGGTGCATATAATATATATATATATATGTATATATATATATATATGTATATATATATATATATATATGTATATATATATGTATATATATATATATATATATATATATATATATATATATATATATATATATATATATATATATATATATATATATATATAATGCATCTGTTGTAGGCAGTGAACAACTCCTGGATGTGGTGGTTCACTGGCTGTTTTCTGTTATTTTTGTATTCTGTTTGTAATGATGTGCCTTATTTCACTGATTCATTCAGCTAACACGGAAATATTAAACTTAATTTTCTTTGCCCATTTTATGGCACATTCTATAAGAGTTTCCATTATCATTTTCGTTTCTTTACCCAAAGCAGTTTTCTGTTGCTCATATGTTATTAAGGCCCTTCTGAAATTTACATATTGCATCATTTGGCGCAATAGACATCACCATATCATATGACCATGATGATTTTAAATATATTAAGGTGAAGTATTACATGGACGTGGGTTTTTTTTTGGGGGGGGGGGGGTTCTTTGATTTTGCTTTTGCTTTTTTTTTTTGTTTTTTTGTTTTTTTGTTTTTTGTTTTTTATTTATTTATTTTTTTTTTTTTTTTTTTTTTCTTATTGCCATCATAAATGATATCATTAACAATTGTTGCAAAGCTGAATTTCTTGGAGGCAATAGTTTTGGAATTATTGTATGAAACTTTAGGAGAAGTGCTATTAAGGTAAGCTGAAATGCACTATTGCACCATCGTACTATGTAATATATTGTGAATAATTATGTAATCAACACCCATGTGTATGTTTTTGCCTTGCCTTGATGTTAATCAGTTGTAATGAGCAACCAATCTTACAACATTTTCAGAGACATACCCTACCCACACTTGAAAATTGGTATAATTCCCAGTTTTGTCTCTACCGCCATCAAAATGTTGTAGCACAAAATTGTCCATAAACTTTTGAAATTTAGGAATGGACTCAAAGAGGTGTAACTATGATGGTTACTTTAACTTACACATTATCTTATAAATATATTAATACAAAGTTACTGTAATGAAGAGTGCTCATATTCATATTTTCTCGACTCTTCCGGCAATGACAGGAGTCCAAAGGTATTGATCAGAGTCCTGACTCACTGTAGCCCACAGGTATTGATCACAGTTCACAGGTACTGGTCACAATCCACAGATACTGGTCACAGTCGCCAGCTGATAAATATAATCCAGAATCGTAACACAGTTCAAGCAGAAATAAGTTCATTTCGAGCTTGGGCCAAATAGCTTACAGTGGCATATCACACTTGCCCACTGGCTCCACATAGTCTCATTCAATGATACTCTGCATAATTACGATATGTTGGAGTACATGGAAATTTCACATATTTTTTGCTCATGAGGTGATCTTCATGTGAACTTGACTGACAAGGGGTAAGTAAAAAAAAGGGAACTTTTGAACTAGTTTTCGCCTTTTTGACAACTATAATGGTCGAAATAAGAATAAAAAAAAAACAGGAAGAAGTTCGAGTTGTTAAGAAATTTCTCTAGATTTACAAAGAAAAAACAAATAACAACCACAAAAAGTTGAATTCAAACCGAAATAATGAAAAGTACAAGGGATATGTGATGCTTTTAATTCCAATCATATACCACCAGGCAACCCTATGAGGAAAAAAAAAGAGTAAAACTAGCAGCTCAGGCTCAAAGAGTAAATACAGTTAAAAAAAAATCACAATAATTCAAAATTAAAGAGAGTGATGCCCGTGTATATCAGCATCCGCTTGAGCCAAAGAGCAGCCATCTTGAATTTTGAAAATCCAAAATGAGGCACTGTTTAGAACACACCTAAATTAATTGAAATTGAATCATTTTTGACGAACTTTTTTTTTTTAATCATGTACTCATTAAGCAGCATCCCTAGGTGTGCATATGGGATTACCTTTGTTCGAAACTTATCATGATATTATGGGAAATGACTTTTTTTTGGTAGAATCTATGAACAAGGCTAAATTTCAAACTATAGAGCTACAGATTTCGTTCAAAATATCCTGAGATTTCCTACTTAATAATAATTGCATCATCTGGAAACTAGCTGCGCACGTACGGGAGGAAATTTGGCCAGATATCAGAATAAAGATATGTTTATACTTCAAGGTTAATTCGAGGTCAAGTGAAGGTCAAATTTTAATTCCCGCTACATATCCTACCCACCTGACCATTTTCATGCGAATATATCATTTGGCCAAAAATCTATTTCCAAGAGAGTTTTGAAGGGCCAGATGGTCCCTCTTTTTGGCCATTTGGCCCGATGTGTTTGGCAAGGACTGGCGGTTTGTTTGATCTGATGTCCGCTCCTGAGATAATGAGCCTATTCTTCCTGAAGGCTATATTAAGTCACACCAGGGGGGAATATAGTCAGATGCACATGTATGCGCCAAATTGCAAGTCTCTCTGAGAATATTCAGTCAGTCAGAATTGCAGGATACAGACATTCTAAACATTTGCCAGTTGACCCTTACCAGCATGTGTATATATCTTTGACCAATAAGAGTCTTCATGACGTTGAACTTACCTGACAATGAAATATAACACTTCTGTGTCACTTTATATTTCCTTGTATCAAGTCTATTTAAAATAATCACCCGAAAAGTACACAATGCTTAATCAGAACACACAATGAATTCAGCCCTCCTCCCCCGCCCTTTTGCGTTCAAACTTACATCCACAGCAGCGACGTATGTATGTATGTATGTATGTATGTATGTATGTATGTATGTATGTATGTATGTATGTATGTATGTATGACCAAAGGGTAACACTACAGACGTTCATTGTCTTTACACACTGGCAGAATTTAGTGATGGCTATGCATGGAGCAATGAATTTGGACCCAAGGTATTGTAATCAAAACAGCTGTTACATTGTTAACCCACATAAATGTTTCAGATTGTCAAAATAGACAAAGTTAGTGAGTGTGCTATAAGCCAGTATCTCTCTAAAAAAAAAAAAAAGGAAATATGGGAGGTCATGGTAATGACATTACTGGAGGACACCCCCCTTCCCATCCTATAGTACAGTTAAACTCTGGTTGGCTGCATTTAAGAGCACTAGACCTGGTGTCGAAGATGGAGCACGGTCAGAAACATCAAGAACTGCTACCTCGATAGTAAAGCCCCAGACGATTCATATGGTCCTCTCTGACAGAACAGTAAGCATGAATCACATAATGCTGTAGGCATTTCTTTGGCAGGAATTTATTCGGTTGTAACAGAACACCTAGGAATGATGGAATTTCAGCACGATGGGTTCTAAGGCTTCTCACAGCTGATCGAAACTGCACGGTGTTCCGGGTGGCTATGGAGAATCTTTGGCTTTTTGAGGCATACCCGGAAACTTCATGGAACGATTCGCAACCATGGACAAGACCTGGGTCCATCATTTTGAAGCGGTTTCTAAACAACAGTTGAAGCGTATGGGTTCTCCCCGGACGAACAGGCCCAAAAGCTGTGTCTTCTGCTGGAAAGGTCATGGCCCCTGTTTCTTGGGATAGTGAGGGCATCATACTGATGGATGGTCTCCCGAATGGACGGCTAAATTTCTTTTTGTGACAACTACTGGACAGCACAAAGTTAGAGCGGCGTGGAATGCTCCGACAATGTGCTCTGTTTCACCAGGACAACGCACGTCGGTCGTCGCCATGGCTTCCATTGATGACTGTGGTTTTGAAAAACTTGTTCCCTACCCAACCACCCAAACAATTCCCCTGATTTCGTCCCTTCGGTCTTGCGTCTTTTTCCAAACATGAAAAGGTATCTTGCTGGAACTCAGTATAATAATGTTTGTGTCATATCTGCCGTGGATGATTTCCTTGAGCTCCACCATATGTCCTTCAATGAGAGTGCCATTAAGGTATTGCAACGACGCCGGAAAAAGTGTTTGGACTTACATGGAGATTATGTTAAAAAATGCCCTACATTAATTCAGTTGTGGTTATTGTATAGTTAGGCTTCAAACCTTTCAATTACGCCTCGTTGTTAGTCCTCTTTCGGAAGATTGTAAATGTTGAGCATGGGCTCACATCCTCATTCGTATTTTAACGACATAGATCTGCCACACAAGACTCGCCACATTTCCTTTTGAATCTGCTTCATAAACCCGCCTTTCATTAAGGCATACAGCAAGAAACCTCAGGAGTGGTCAAGGTCAAGAGTGTTTATCGGAGCAACTTTGCAGACATCCTGTCCAATGTGCCGAGAAAAACTGTTGACCAGAGGAAACTGTGCACTGAAAGAGTTACCGGTTATGGCTATCAATGGAATATTGATAACACATACGATTAGCTCTGTCATAAAACATGTGTTTGCGATGTAAAAGATAAATATTACAACCAATCTACTGGTGTTGGGATACACGGTTAAAGGCCAGTTAAATGTCCCTAATACATTGCAATCAAAGTTGGCTGGTTTTCCTTTCGCACTACCTGCCTGTAGATATGCATCGAATTCGGGAGACAAAGGGTTTGTGAGAACATGTTTTATTGAAACCAAAATTACACCAATGCAAGTGGGTAACAAGGTTCCCAATGCAAACACCTCTCCCGAGACAAAAAAAAGGGGCAAGCAAATAAACTAGGACATTCCAGGCGAATTGATATACACACTTGGGACTGAACACATGAACTGCATGCAGGCAGAAAAAAAAAGATTAACTGTAACAAATCAGCAAAAGCTTAAGAAATCGTCGCACTCGACCACAAAAATGGGTTAAAGAAAACACCGGAAAACATACCGGTAATTAAGGATCTATCAAGACAGAAATAGACCAGAAGCGTAAACAGAACAATTGAAAATACATTCAATTGTTTGCTTCATGCATACACTACGTTAACTTGTTTTGGAATTCGATCGTCAATTTGATCCATTCATAGTCTGCCGCAGCTGCGTCCATATTGTGTGCAGCACGCGAGAAGCCAGCTGTGCGGTTGGGCCGCGGCAGGCTGTGTACGGGCACTTCTCTGCATGAAGCATTGGAAAAAGAGAAAACTTTACAGTAACATATTGTTTCCTTTAACTCGTTCATACCAGTCCCTGATTTTTCCGTATATTTAACTAGATTTAAGACGACAAATGTATATTTAAATTCTTCATGAAAAGAGCTTTCATTCAAGTGCCAACATGCCTATAGTCTTAAGTCAGTGGTTCTGGCACTGACCAAGACCATAGCATGGAATGAGTTAAATGTACAAGACTGCTCTTTGAGGACTGTGCAAAATGTCCCGTGTATATTGGTCCACAGGAAAAGACAAAGGACACACGTCTATTTTTGTAACTACATTTTGTCTTTGCATGCTATTTACTTTTTAAAAAATATTTTACCAACTTCCTGTGTTGAATTTTGCATTGCGTGTACTGTGAGTCATTCCACTGGAAAAAAAAAAAACAAAAACATTTATATGTTTGGTTGACGTTTTAAGCCCAATGACTCCCTGCCGTTTCAGCTCATTTTATGATCCGTTGCCCGTAATTGTTTTTGCGTCTCATTTTGATATGGTCCACTTTTAAAAAAAGCGTGTGACAGGATCAACTTCAGACTTCAAGGGTTTGTGCCTTGTAGAATGAGCCAAAATTGTTCAAATGGTCTAACTGCGGTATGTATTGGTCATTAATCATTCTTAAATCCCTAGACACAATTTGTCAAGTCAATGAGACCACTTCAAAATGCTCGTAATTAATTTGTTCACCAGATAATTCTGATGCTTTTTACTTTTTTATGTATAAATTGTCGTGTTAATTTGAATGATTTTAGACCCCCCCCCCCAAAAAAAAATACAAACAAAAAACAAACAAAAAGCAAATACAAACAAAATGATTGCTGGCTTATCGCAAAGCTTGGTAGAATTGTTCTTTGACATACTATGTGCCAACTTCATTCCATTGATAGTGCTGTTGGTCTTTCCAGGCTTCAATAGAATGATCACATAATTATCATTATGCGTTCAAGTTGGCGTGGTTGGGGCACGTACACACAAAGATTTATTTATTTATTTTTTTTTCTATCTATTTATTTATTTATTTATTTATTTATTTATTTATTTATTTATTTATTTATTTATTTATTTATCTATTTGCTTGTTCGTTGGTTTGTTTGTTTCGTTCTGTCTTTCTTTCTTTCTTTCTTTCTTTTACTGATTTATTTATTAATTTATTTATTTACTTATTTAGTAATTGATTTATTGATTGGACTGCTCTCTTTAACCCTACTGCGAATATATCCTTATGCAGGCCTCTGATAAAGTGGATCAATATGCCCCATTTCAGTGAGTTTTGGATTTTCAATGAATTTTTACTCATCTCTATAAACTGAAAACTTGTAAAAATGCAGAGTTTCGCATGAGCCTATGGCTTCGAAATAGTGGGTAATCCGGCAAAAATATTCAAAAGGTGACATGCAACATTGGTGCGGGGACAGTATTCTGTATCAATCTTCGTGTGTTTTTGACATTTTAGACCTCTTACCGGATAATATGCAGGAAACTTTCTTTAAGCTTGCCAGAGATAGCCCTTGCCTTCCTGTGTGGCAACTTTGTTGAAGAAGTGGCACATGTACCGGCCTCAAAGTCGAATTTCAACGATTATCTGAAATTACATGCGGGTCATTCATCAAGAATTGCACCGGGTAGCGTGCTTTCTATCAGGGTAATACTGCAACTGCATGCATGTGTCGTAAGTCTATGTCATGCACTATATCACTGCATGAGGTTGTACACAGGGAACGCATCGTTATGCATGTTTGCACAATATATCTCTGACAGGAATGCTGTTTGAAGAAATGGCTTCTGTTACCGTGTTAAGAAAAAGTGTCCATTAACCAGACGATAATTACTGCAAAGAATAAACTCATGTTCTTTATAAGGATTTACAGATATGTTGTTGCCAGGCATGACGCCCTCGCAGGTCTCTTCTTCAGTTTCTATGCAGCAGATCCCCATCGTTCAGAGAAGAATAAAGCAAACGACACTTCACAGCAGGCAAACTGAGTGTATGATGGCGACGTCCCTTTGAAACTTGGAACTAGTACTTTGTACTTTACATGCAATATTTAATTTTCTCCTGGATATTCACACTTTTGATAAAAAGTGAGACAAACCAAGCACATAATGGGTAGAATCCGACCGAACACAGCATTTCTCTTGGGCGCCGATTACACAAATGAAGACGCCTATTACATGAACAATAACTCTTTCAGTTTAATTGCCATGGGCAAATGCAGGGGGATAGAGCAAAGGTATCAGTCTCACTCTATTTGCCTTTTGATGTACTAGGCCCTAAGGATATTACTATCTTTACATGTGTTGCAGCGGGAGGGGGGGTGTAGCTCAGTAATACTCACATGCTAATTAGAATGCCTTACGTTAATCACGGGTAGTATCACACAGACCAGTGTACACATGCCTTCGATAACACTCGTCATCTTTTTAAGCAGATGTCATAAACCTACTTATGAAGGTAAGAAGTACCCAAACTACATTTACAAATAAGACAACTTGAAATCCATATGTCCACCATCAAATTCCATCTCGAGGGCTTGCATTTCTGAATACCTTCCATGCATCTATCCGCGTTTAAGGCCGAAGAATTTCGGCAAACACTTCATAAGATTTGGAGGGAGCTACCGGAATTTTTTTTTTCATTAGAATTTGATGTGAATTTGGCTTTTTGTCGCTTATAAGACTAAGACAGTCTAAAACCGGGCACGCACAAGCAATAGACGGCATATTACGCCCTGAAAGTACCCCCAGCGCAAAATCAGGCCAGGCTTACACATAGCATTCCAAAGATATACAAACGTATTTTCTTGACCTATATGTCTAAATTTAAGTTCGTTTGGCAGGTGGTTTTCTCGTAAACCAATGTCGCTTGATTAATTTAGATCTGGTAGACAATCTCAATAAAACGCATATCAGCAGATAACTTGCATGGTGCGAAAAAATCGGACAAAGCAGACAGATGCTGCAGATGTCTTATGACCTCGTTACGGAAGGATTGAACCGTCGGGCAATGATATCAGTAAATTAATTAAGGCATTTATTATAGGAAATATATTTCAGCATCAACCGTACAAGTTACAACCATTGCCGGCATCAACTGTCACTTTATATACATTGCAAAACAACATAGTGACACTCAAAGCAGCATAAAATATAAAGCCTGCGAGTGTATACATTCTATCCATCAGATTGAAAATAAAACCAACCATAAATACATTCGCGGGAGCAAAAGTAATTAATTTCGTCTGGAGGGGTCTGCTACCAAGGTGGTACGATTTTCTGTGCCCCTATTTCGACGTACCTTTATCCATCCTTAAGAGCAATTATGTGAAGCTCTCCCCCCCCCCCCTAATAAAAAGTGCCATTTTAATTTGGATATTGAGACCATTTAGAAGTGATTAAGACCGCACTTCTTATCATAATCATGGCAAGGTGATTTTTGTGTGTTGGTCTCAAGACAGATGATAAAAAATAACGTGCCTGGGAAGCATACTCACCTCACTTTTTACGGAGATAAACGGGACAAGGATTGAAAGTCCAAGGTGAATCAAGTCTTTCCCAGAGACAACTGTGTTTTCAGCACCCTTTTTCCTGACATAGGTCGGAAGGTCTCATCACGTTTCGCTCAAAATTATTTTGCCAGCCTCAAATATCCCACACTTTTGATTTTTTTGGTTTTGATGACAATCATGAAGCGAATCACACGAAATAACTTTTCACACTCACAAGCCATAGAAAATAAAAATCCGTATCATACTTGTAACAAATTATGCCCTTCACACACTCATGAGCGCGTGCACACACAGATACACCACAGTGACGCTCGTATTACACAAGTCAGTGTTTTTACACTTTTCCATTTGTGGACTTAACACTGCATCAGCTTGGGAATGCGTTCAAGTTTAAAAAAAAGAAGAAGAAAAAAGAGAAATAGAAAAGCATTTTTGTCTTAGTGGTACCGGAACGTGTCTTACAGTGTGATTTGGAGTGAAAGGACGCATCCCGAGGGTCAGCCGGATTTTATACCGACCTCGAAATAGGTACCCCCCCCCCCCAACCAATTGTATAGCACCATCAGTGACAATAGGTGGTCCAAGTGTAAATATTTATGAGTAATAAGGTCACTTGTGCCTCCCTTTCTCTCTTCTTAGCGAGTTCTGTGCAAGTTTATCCATTGTCGTTTATCATTTGCTCAAGTACGGTACTCAGATTGTGACCTGGGCTTAGCGCCGTGTGAGACGCAAGATGGGATCAGAAATAGGAGCTAATTGGATTGTAAATGTTCATACAAACGGAAGTAAGTGTATCTGTTAAAATAAACGATTATTGGCGTTGCTTTGACAATGCAAGAACTGCTGCGCGCAGTCTTTGGCCTTGGTAGGGCCTACCATGGGATTCAGAGAATCCCCGATAATGACGTAGTTCTACGCGTGCGCATTTTACACTATTTACATTTGGTATCACGTGAGTAATTCGGCCGGCTTCCGGGTAGAATATTATGGAGTGCATATTTGAAATGACCCTGTACAAGTACAGGGAGCTGTCTCTGACATAATTCTAACCGCTGTAACATATTTTTTTTTTTTAGAAACTGACAGATACAGTGTGCACTATTTATTGACAGGTCAGCTTTCAATATACCCAGCGTAGTGACTGAATACACATGGCCACAATGTGAGTACTCCGAGTCACCGCACAAGGCGGCGTGACTGCTGTCAGTACTTTAGCTGTAGCAAATGATAATATCTTAATATTTTCCCAATGATGATCAGGAATTTCTGTTCTCATATGATTCAGAATATTGTAAGGAACAGTTTAGCATAGGACATGTTAGGGTTTATGAGTTATTTTGGAAGGTACAGACTGCAACCTGGTTTGCTTACATTTTTTGCGGGTTGAATTAGTAGCGTAACACCTTAACGGAATATAACGTTCCGCGATTCAATAACATCAAGAAATGGCAATGATAGTGAAAATAAACTATCTGGCCTGAAGAAAGTTAAACGTGAACACAAAATAAAACGTGTGTTGAACGTTTTACAGAAACAGATGATTGATACCGATGGGGAACACATGCAGGCGCTGCTGACATGCCGTCTAGCCCGTGTTGATGATCGTTAATGTCGACCCATTGTTTTTACCTTCAGACGGAAAAATCGTACATGTACTTGCGTCAGTACTTATTTTTTATTGCACGTTGGAAAATAAATGTTGATTTCCACGGTTTATTTGATTTTAGTGGTAACTGTATCCAAATAATCAGGATATTGATACAAGGTGGGCGATATAGTACAGGCAGTATCCAGTTACAGCATGAAATGTGACATGTATAAAAATCGGAATAAATATATGATGATTCCCAGTAAAGTGCATTGATTAAGTTCCATTAGATGCAGGGGAGCGGCGGACGTCTGAAAATGTATGTGTCGTGTCAACACATATTACCAGTAGAAAGAAAACTGCAATTATCTGATTTTTCTTGAAACATTTCAAGGCAAAATGGTGAACCTAAAGCAATATTTCGTCAGGTCATATGACCTGACGAAATTAGAAAAAAAAAGGAAAATTTTTCTTTAAACAGAGCATTGTGTATCCCCGCCTAATGTACTATCGACGCTGAGAAAGAAACGTATGAATACATTCAGGGTAACCTTATCATAAAGAGATGACCGTGAACTTGTTGTAGCACATAGCACTATTCCTCCAGAGGGGAGACAAACTTAATGCTGTAGAATTGAATGATTGAATGAAAAAACGCAGTTCAGTAGCAACCTTGTGTACAGACAGTGTATTAGACATGACGCCAGTGTTTATAACCATTGTAATTTGTATGTTTACACTCGGAAGCAAGCATGAATATGGCATCGATCATTTGGAATTAAAGTTCGCAGCGTTTGAGAAAAGCAAATTGGTTTAAGTGCTGTATTGTACCCTCAGGTGACCACAAGTTAACAATGCTACATTTTGAAGGAACAAATTGTGCTTTTTGTCGTGAAAACGTTAAAACATAGATGGGCAGTTTTATGACAAACAGTAAACAGACTGTACAATATCTTGTTGACAGTTAAAGTGTTCAATCACCGCTACGTGACGTCCCACTTTATACATTTGCATAGAAAAAACACAGATACATGTGATAAATCGTTCGAAATTTACCATTTCAAATCGGTTGACATACATGCTGTATTTTGCTTTTCCCTTTTCTTTTCTTTTTACGGCTGGATTACAAAGGAAACACTGATGGTGTCGCAACCACCTTTCCATATTCCGATTTATGGCGCAGGTGCCGCGCAAGTAATTGTCGACTGCTGCCGACGCATCAATCAAACTACCACATGTTCTGTAACGCAGTCTACATATGATGAACCGACACGTGTGATAAGCAGGTACCTGCCAGTCCGATTTTTTTCCCTGCCATCAGCACGTTTTTGTTCTATATACCTGCCTTTGAAATTAAATGCCATTATAGACAATTTTTCAATGGGTGTTACTTCGGAATCGATTTTTAGTGTAACCGTATTTTATTGTGAACCGTACAGATCGACTTAAACTAATGCAACTTTAAAATTCCTTCACGTGAGTTTGGGATGATCGGTTGGCGCAGGCTACACCTTGCATTAAGTAGGCTATACCACAAATGTAAAATGAAGTGAAACAGCCCACTTTATAAAGCATCTAGATTTGCATCCAATACATACAGACATAGGCACTAACAAGTATAAACAGTTGCCACGAGCTTCTATCTCGTAGGTACGATTTACGATTTCATATCCACGAGTTTTTATCTCAGCCCCCCTCCCTCCATGCCCCCCCCCCCATGTCCGTTTTATGGCTACACCGTATCAACATCTCTACGACTGTGCGGAAATGGTGCTGGGGTAACTCATTTACATTTGCAAAGATTATTTTTTAAAAAATGAACAAAATGATAGGGAGCATTGTGAGAAGGTGCATTTTGTGCTTTTTTTTTTTCAGACTTTAATTTTGAATATGTTTATTTAAAACATTCGTCAAGCGAGACTAACCATGGGAGTCTTAAAGTAAAGATACATTTTTCTGCATGAGAACAGAACCTGCTTCTTGCATCACATGAAATTTTCAGCCAATAAATGACGCGGGCTTTGCTTCCCTTGCAGATGTCGCCACCTGAAGTTGGTCGATAGCAAGTGGCAGTAAACTATAGCGCCACCTACAAGTGACATGCTCCAGTCTCGAATAACCCTTTCGGTCTCTCGTTGTGCACATTAAACGCAAAAACATATGGTAGCGTATCCAAGTCAAAGTGTGGATAGTCGTTCAGAAAGACATATGTGCCACTTTATCATTGTGAGTCCTTAAAAAAAATATAATTCTCTACTTTACCTTTGGCGTCTATAAAAAAGGTACCTCTGCTGAATGAAAGGGTTCAGCTGGTGGTCTTCCGCACAGATTACGAGTTTATTGACTCCTGTGACAATAGTTTAATGTCACCTCGTGACGCATGATCTTTCTGTCGTGAGAAGACATTCTCGAGAGTGTTCCTGCACAGGAACACAGATTCTTTGTCTTCTTGTCTTGATTTAGTAACTTGTAATATAACAAATGTAATTGATCAATAAGACCCAAAATCCCGGGAATCATAAAAAACCTCAACTCTAGGACCTTGCTGGCACGAATACACTATTATTGTCTTAATAAAATGCCCCTTCACCTGAGGGAATGGCATGCTGGCTTATTGCCATGAACTTTGCATGAATGCTGCAGCTATGATCAAAACACACATCTATTTTTACGCAAATAACGGCTACCCAGCACGCAAGCAATAACAATTTTAGTTCTCCTCGATTAAAAGCCGCCCTTCAAATGTTGAAAGTACGCTTGAATGGCGGGGTACTATATCCTACATCTTAAACTTTCTTGTCATTAGATGTAATTGTGGCAGTAGAAACATAACAGACGACCAGTCTGCGTTTATTTGATGTCTTGTCAACTATAAGTGTTCGCTGTATTTGCACTCGCAATTCAAATAATTTTGACCCCCTCAGTGCAGAGTTGGAACTGAGGTTAAAATATTTCCTTGACGTGCTTTGGACACATTATGCCCCCCCCCCCCCCAAAAAAAATAAAATAATGAAAACACACACCCACACACACCCACACACACACACACACACACACACACACACGCACACACACACACACACACACAAAACAAACAACGACAAAAAAACTGTTCTTTTAAACGTGTTTCCTTAAGCTGGCTTTTAGATGAAAAGCATTTCCTGCAAGAACAATTTTGTACGAGCAAAACCGAATAAGATGTTGCACAGGCAGAGTTAACAATTAACGTTTGCGAGCAAAATAAAACAATAAAACTTGCGATTGTTTTTATTGTATAGATTTTTTTATTGAATAGAGATAGGAATAATGTGTAGAAATAAATCCATATTACTAAAGACTGCCATGTCCCTCCAAAATCGCTATTTTTTTATTTTTTAACCGACTTTTTCTATCAATTATGTGCATGATTGAAAAGCTACTCTCATTCTCTCTCTCTCTCTCTCTCTCTCCCTTTCTCTCTCTCTCTCTCTCTCTCTCTCTCTCTCTCTCGCTCTCTCTCTCTCTCTCTCTCTCGTGTAGTTGGACTTTACATTTGGCTAGGCGAGTGTGCCGAAGGTAGTGGGTTCGAATCCCATACAGGTCGACATAAATTTATCGTATTTTCACAATATGTACGCACACATTATGCATGTATGTATGTATGTATGTATGTATGTATGTATGTATGTATTTATGTATGTATGTATGTATGTATGTATGTATGTATGTATGTATGTAAATATATATGCGTATAACATAAAGAGGAAGCAAATAATAGCGCATAAATTGGCCAACCAAGATTTAAAAACAGAATACTGTTTTCACACAGGAGGAAAATCTTTCACACCAATTTATATGTTAAGGTTTTATAGAATATTTCAGTTTCGTTTAAAATGGTTTTAGCGATTAAGGAAGAATTAGATGGAACTGTGTTAAATGACTGATTTTTTTTCTTTGTTTTTTGTTTTTTGTCCGTGTTGACCGCAAAATATTTCCCTGGATTCCTGTAAAATGTTAAAAGATGTAAACCAGTCGGCAGCTATTTTAACGGAACATACCAACCAGCACACAACCTCAGTTTAAGTTAAGACACTGGCTGCCACACTGTCTCAGTTTAACGCGTACGGATTACACCGGCTAACATATAACCTCAGTAAAGTGGAATACAACGGCTACCACAAAACATCAGTTTAGCAGAATACGTCCAGCTGCCACACAACCGCAGTTTAAAGGAACACACCGGCTACCACACACCCTCGGTTTAACGAAATACACCGGTTACTACACAACCTCGGTTACCACACAAACTCGGTTTAACGGAATACATCAGCTACCACACAGCTCCTGTTGCGAACATAGCACTGGGAATCAAATGGAGCTGTCGCGCTCCATTTTGCTTCAGTCGCAAATATGTTGACCTGTTCCTGGGGTAATGCAAATTACGATAAAACATCGTGCTTCAGCTACATACGTGCAAGTTGAGCAAGCCCCATATGCTATGGTTACAGTCTTGACGACAAATTTTAATGGTGTAAGTTCACGTGGTTACTCAATAAACGTTATGGGCTTAATTGGTAACGGGTGGGACTATGTGGGACATCACTATTCTGTATCTGCCCCCAACACAAATAGCTGGGAGTGGATAAGTTAAAGCATATGGGTGGCATATATCCTAAACCTAACAGTTTTGTCCTTTCTCTGACCCGTGTAAACATTTATCAGCATTATGCCGCATACAGAGGTGGCTAAAAGTTGTACAGTCATGTAGAAGAACGTCTCAAGGCTGAGGAGCGACAGGCTTGTCGGTGTGAAGTAATCTATGTTTGTGGACAGTGATACGAATATGCACAAAATTGTGTTTGTCGCTGTTCATTAATTTGATACACGGGAGTCCAGATGGAACTGCTGCGCCCTGGCACCCTCTGCCCTACACATGGGCTCGGCACAACGACGCTTTTCTGGCAGCCTTACAACTTTGCCCTGCCACGACACCGCGTTTTCCCTTAAAGCCATTTTAACGGGCTCTGTTACAAGACCTTTGTTCCTAAAGCTCACGCGACGGAACATTCGACACATGTATTATGTTCAGGTAATTTTATCCAATAACGTCAGGACAAAAGGCTCACACACAAGTTAAATGCCTTTTTTCAAACTTTAAAAACAAGGATTTCTAAATTGCCTAATAAAGTATACTGTTGGGTAAAAAAGATGCCAGCCCGATTGGTATAACATGGACCCATCTAAATATGCCTTTATATGGAAAATATATATTTCGCAAAAAAAAGCTATGTAACACCAACAGGATAGGTTAGGGTGTGCCCGATCAGTCACACACACACACACACACACACACACACACACACACACACACACACACACACACCAAAAGTGTTCTGAAAACAAGACAACAGACGGAAAGGTGCGAAAAGTGTACCTGCTATTAGGGTACCTATAGGCTTTATAAGAAGTCCATGGCACTACTGGGATCAATGTGAATCCACAATGCCACTGCGTACTGGTCACTCACAACTGTCTAAGTTTGACAGGGACAGATTCATTGGGATGTTGGAGGATGGCCTTTCCAAGTGGATGGTTGCCAGGGTAATGGGGTGCTCCAGGCCATCGATAAAAATGTGATGGGACAAATATCGGCCAAACGGAGGGATATAAGCACTCTCATTCGCATCCCTCTCGGTACTACACACCATATATGGTAGTGCAGTGGTATGAGGAACATGCACCCTGGACCAGAAATAAATGAAACAGCATGATGTGGTCAGATGAATTCCGAATCTGCCTGGAATTTCATGATAGAAGAATTAGGATTTGACAAATACCATCCAATAGGTTCTTAGAAGGATGTATGGTTGAACATGACCACCACGCAGGAGGCAGTACGTGTCATGATGTGTATGTGGTAGGGAGAGGGGTAATTACAGCAACAGGGAAAACAGCTCTCATCAGGGTGAAGAAGATACAAAGAGACCAGTGCTATGTGAATGAGAATGGATCCAACAATATCCAAGGCTACTGTTGTAAGGGGATAACACAGGACAATGCACTGCTCGAGTCAGCATGCAGTGCCTACAGCAGCACAATAAACCATTGTTGCCACGACCAGTTTGGTCTCCTGACCTGTCCCCCATCGAGCATTTGGCGAATGTGCTAAGCCATAGAATCAAGGATGAGTGTGAAGAAACCACGCCCACCCTGGACCAACTGGCATAAGAGGCTCAGAGGCCAGTGGAATCATATTCCCCAGGCTGAGATAACCAAGTTAACAGGGGGCATGCCAAGGCAGATCCAAGCTAGCTTACAGAAACGTGGTGGTCACACCCGTTGTTGATACATGCAGCCTCCCAACAACAACAACAACAACAACAACAACAATAACAACAACAACAACGACGACGACCAAAAAGGTCCTTTTTAAGGAACAAAATTTCCTCCCAAAATACATATCGAAAGCAATGGTATAGTAAAGTAAGCCAACTCCCCACACACATCCTCATAACACGTGCATAATGTTGGACAAGGGGGCATCTTTTTGCCAGCAGTATATTACAAGTATTTAGGTAGACTTCACTTCTCTGTCCATTGCAGCACGGTGTATGTCAATAGATAGATAGATAGATAGATAGATAGATAGACAGACAGACAGGCTGACAGACAGACAGACAGATAGATAGATAGATAGATAGATAGATAGATAAATAGATAGATAGATAAATAGACAGACAGGTATATCTATATATATATATATATATATATGGATGAATGAATAGATGGACAGACAGACAGACAGACAGACAGACAGACAGATAGATAGATAGATAGATAGATAGATAGATAGATAGATAGATAGATAGATAGATAGATAGATAGATAGATAGATAGATAGACAGACAGATAGATATTTTCTATTTATAGTCAGTTTGCACAAGAAACAACACGACTACAATGGCGCTTGTCACAGACATATTACGAATATAAATTAAGAACTCATAAAATGACATACATACATACACATATACATACATATATACATACATACACACATACATACATACATACATACATACATACATACATACATACATACATACATACATACATAGATGATACACGCTTAATACAAATGATGAGTAACACCCTTAAAATTATACAGGTGTAAAATAGGAGTCAGGTACTTTGAGGAGTATCTGCATTTTGAGCACTTTCCTGTATGTGCCTTCCATTTGTAGATTGCGTGTCGAAATGAGCTAAGGTCTGTAATACGTTTCATGCCGGAGGGAGTCTGTTCCAGCATATAGCTTCCTGATATGAGATTGAGTGCAGACTATGTTTTGTGGTATTGCAGGATGGAACTACAAGTCGGCTGCCATCACGCAGATTGTATGTGTTCTGTTTGAGTGAAAATTAAGGGGAAAGGTGCATTCTAACTGTTTTTGTTAACTTTCAAATTTACAACAACCTTGGCTCAAATGGGAACTGCGGCTCTCTTTAACATGTTTCATCAACTCCATTCAATGTTCCACAAAAAAGGGCCATTCTGATGGATCGCGGGCGGTAAATGATTTTTTAGTGATAGCCCTGTAACAGCTTGATCGCTGACGCAGACTGAGTTCAAGTGCAGCTTCAGGGAATAAATAAGAGCCTCCAAGGAACTTACACACATGCGTACGTTTAACAATTAAAATGTTTTCTGCCGGTTAATCAATTACGTGCAAAATCGTGCCACGTTCGATGTTCATGCATGGGTGGCTGTGTCTGTATATCCAAGCGGAATGCCATGTTAAGAGGTCAAGGTCTATCTTTATATCAAATAAAATAAAATAAATAAAATAAACAAATTAGTATAAAACAGTAGGTGTGTGAACGTAAGAATATGGCGTATTTCAAAATAAATGTGGAAATCATTTGCTGCAGATTATATTTTATCTGTGATTGTTTAATGCTTTGGTTCGCAGGCGCACAAAGAGATGCTATTTCGTTTTTTTTTTTTTTAATGTAATTCGTGACCATCACAACAAAGGATACGAAATGCAGAATTGGGAGCATGGTGGCCATTTGACACTCTCCCCTTCTTCGAGCACAACAGAATTATATGCTCCAATGATGTTGGAGAGAAATTGGTCTGTGGCATTGTTATCAGCGACAGGCATACATGTGCCACAATCCCTTCTCTATGTTCCCATGAAACCTTCTGTCATACATTTGACAAAACAGTGTGTAAAGGCGAGCGTCTGTGTGTCATGGACTGAGACCATAAAACATAGAGGAGGAAGTTTGATGGATTTCATATGAGTAGAAAAAAGTGTTATTTTGGTAGTCATGGAAATATGCGTGCACCGTTAACTGTGACTTTAAGTAAATATCTTTGGGAAACTACAGAAGCCTTGTTCGCTAAAAATACTCAATGTTTGGATACATCTCATAGTGCAAGCGCGTTAAAGTGTTTGTAATGGACCATTAAACCAGATCCACCTTTGTTCGCCTCATTCTAATGTTATAGAAGATAAACCCACAACCGTTGCTGGCGAGCAACACACTTATTAAATTACAGTGAGCCCTCTTGCTTATCGCAAGTTTGGAACAACGTCTCTGTTTTACTTTGGTGCAAATGGAAATCAAGAATGGTATGTTATTCCTAATTCATCACATGATTGCTTATAAAGACGTTTATCAGCATTATTTAGCCCTACTTAGACGCAATATTTTGCTGGTTAGACTGGGTTGGTCATCTCAACCTGAAAATGCTGCATTGAAATAGGGCATGTGCGTGAAATGCATGAGTGAATACGTAGAACAATAGAAAGTCTGGCAAGCTTTGCTAAATTTGAATAAAATGTATATTCCACCATTGACTGAGTATTTCAGAATTAAAGGAAATAATTTAAGCACTAAGTGTGAATGAAAAACTTTCTTTTCAACATTTTTTGTACAAAATGTATCCCTAGTATCTGTAGGCAGTTTTTAGGGAAAAGTTACATCTTCCTAGCGTGTTTCTTTGTAAAATACCCACGCCCTTGCAGGACATCAGGTTAGACCACTGGGGCGTGACTTGTGTATTCAGTTATTAACAGGCCAAATTAATCCATTGTTCTTGTATATCCGTTCATGGGCTATTGAAGGTTTCATGGTATTCTTAAGGTGGTAATCTGAAGCCAGCACCTTTGGATAGCCTCTACACACTTTTTCATATTTTTGGATAGTTTGTTACTTAAACTACATGCTCCCAAAACTCAGATGTGGGACAGAAAATTTATATGGGAAAATTGATTTCAAACTTTTGTTTACACCGAAACGTTTACGCAGTGCTTAGCACATGGGTTTTTTTTGCATGGGAATCATAATGAACCATGTCATTGTTTTTTTAAATACTGAATTTTATAGACATTTTCAACAAGTTAAGAACCTCCGCTTACAAATTCTCTGATGTGATGCAAATATTGGTCCCTTTTCATAAATTGTATGGTCCTGTATGTGCATGAATGATACAACTGTTCAAGCCAATTTACTGAAATAGGCCTATAATTTCAAACAAAACTTTTTGCATTCTGTCATGTGAAAACTATATAAGGTTTTTTCCCTCCTATGGACCTTTGCACTTACGTTTTGGTCTCTTTTGGGTAAATACGAACTATAAATTTATATGTTTCAGCTACACATACCAAGGAACGTTGCCTTTGGTCGGAATTGACTTGGATTTGTTTCGTTAGGACTACGGTTTGGATATGGTAATCACACTGTCTAATTTGCACAGTCATTATTCCATGACCCCTTGAAATCAATTGAGCCATAGACAAGGGTCACTCATAGGGAACAGGAAACCAGTAGCAGAGGAAAGAAGAATGGGTCCATTGAGACTAATCATTACCATTGTTCTGATTACTTTGGATTCTCTATTGGTGTAAAAACATATTAGTACAATCCATTTACTTGGTCCCAAATATGGTAATGTGGACCCATACCCAAACTAGCCAAGTGTGACATTGCCAAGTTAAAAAAGTCGAGATTTAAGCCACAAAATATATCCTTTTTAATGACAATATTACAAAAGTTAAGCTACAAGTTCATTTCACACAGTGATTAAACACAGGACAGAAGAATTGAGAATGTGTCATATTAGAGCCATAAATGCATAAGAATTGGAAACTTTTTCCTTCAATGCGATTTTCTCTGAACTGGTTTTTGCTCAACCTCTGCAATTTGTATCTCACCTCACAAACGTACGAATTGTTATATCACATTAAAATGAACAGACATCAAAAGAAAAATATAATATCCAGGAGCGGTTCCCAGGATTTTTTTTTCTGACAACCCCTTCCGTGACTTTTTGAGCAATTTATAGAAAAATAAACAACCTTCCATGACTAAATTAATAATTTTATAACGTTATATTTATGCTATACAAGACCATTGAATTTAATGGATATATATTTTAAATTTCTTCTGATTTCAACTTTTAAAAAAAATTGTGCGACCTCTACGCAAAACATGGGAAAATCCTACCAAGTCAGAAAGAGCGCTATAAAATCTCAAAAAATATCCCAATCCTGAAAAAAAACCCTGTGGTACAAACCTATGGATATGTAGTAATCAGAAAATATTTAGATTTAATGTACTTGTGATAACATTAAATGGGTAATATTGATCAAAGTTGCCAGTCTCACTGTGCACTAGCTTCAAAGCTTCCACCTTAAGTGAAAGTGGAGCAGGCACACACGTCTTCTGAAGTTAGTGAGCAAAGCATGCAAACCAAGCATTCTGAGTTTGATAGCGGCAAAATAGCATGATCACTTTGACAATATAATAACGTCAGTTGTATATATATATATATATATATCCAAAATCGGTGTGCCTAAAAACAGTCAAATGGTTCCAAAACCATGAAGTAAACATGAGGCGGTTATTTGTAACTCCATGACACTTTTATTGAAGGAGACCAAAAAGGTTCACAATCCAGATAGTCCATGAGCTGAGGGCCCAATTTTGACCAATTGGTACCATCTGAGCGCACCAATCTTAACGATGCTTTTTTGGTTGGTGTATGTCTCAGGAACTCAAAACAGCATGATGGAATTTTCTGCGGCACAGCTTTTAGTCAGTATACGCAATTTAATAGAAGTAAGTAATTTTGCATAAAAGGTGAAAAAAAGTCTGCATAGTGATTCGATTGATGAGTATACATGTCACAAGGCAAAAGGTAGCAGGATTTGAATCACAGTTTTTTAATTGAAATGGAAACTTGAGGAAATAAAGGTGCTAATCAATTTTAATAAATGTACAGAGACTACTAATCAATATAGATTTATAATAGTGAAAGTGCTAAATATTGTAGAATAAGGTAACTTGAACAAGTCAATATATGCCTCATCCAAACAACTGCTAATAAACTTTGAGGAACTTTCATACACTGCTAAACAATGCTAATTAATATTTATTCATGGTAAGGAAAGTGCCAGTCAATAAGACAGTCTTCCTGCTTGGAGAAACTGGAACCCATAGACAAGCTAGGGTTACCCATATGCCAGAAAATATATACCGCGACGTACGTATATTGTTTTTTACTGTCACTATATATCTAATTTATATAACACATATTGGCATATCACAATAGATACCACTTTTTTGCCAAATTGAATTGTAAATTTGAACATATAAAATCAATTAGATGCAGGTTGTTGAAATGAATGTAGATTACCCTTGATTGTAAATATATAAAAACCAAAATATCATGTACAATAGCTGTATGTTCATTGTATGGACATTAGATCAGAATTTAAGGACAAATAACATTTGTCAATGTTAAACCAATGTATGGAACCCTTTAGAAACAACTGACAAGGAACTTTTGCAATGGTAGCTAGGAATGAAAACAGAAGACACTTCCCTACATACAATAGATTTCAAGCATTTCAACCTAGACATGACACAGACTTATTGGATAGACAAAACCAAGGTCAGAGATATGAACTAGGCCTGACTGAGAAAACGAAGAAACGTTTCCTTTTTTACGCCCAAATACATGATGGCGCCCTCTAGAAGAGCAAAAAAAAGGCGACACAAATCAAAGAGGACAAAGACCACAAACAAACCAGAGGAAATCAAGAGAAGCAAGACACACCTACCAGAAAGAGCAAAGATACAACAGATGGAGAAATAGCGCAACAGTACCCCCAACAGCAGGAGCCCAGAAGATATCAACTTCAAACACATCTACTGTTAAAATTATAAACTTATCAAGCAAACAATAGACACAAGGACAAGTAAAGTTTTTTTTTTTTTTTTTCAATATTTTTATTGAGTTCCTCTATTAACAGTATACATATGGTACAATACATTATTATACAACTTGTATCTGCCATACAGTATAGTACAAGAGAGTACATTATGTGCAAGATGTAATATGTTGCAGCAACTTGTCACATATATGCAAGTATAGAGTTGCAATATATAAAAATACCATGTATAATATATATATTCTTTTTGACTTATTCATTATACAATTGTTATGATTGTGAAGCACAAAATACATTTGATTCAAAATGGTTGTTCATAGCCATTGTACATGATACCCATGATGGTCCACGCATTACAGTGATAACTGCCGGAGATGTGACAATTTAAGTAAAATTGCTTTTTGTAAGGTTTCCCATTTTGCTTTAAATTGTGTAGTTCTAGCTTTTACTGCACTAATATATTCAAATACAGAAATTTTCCTTTTTAACAGAAACAAAAAAGAAGTAAAGTTGATATTTTCAGAACCAAATCTTTGTGAATAAATATAATATTTTCCATACAAGATACAGTAGTTCAGGTTGATTTTGTTGGGAGTGTCAAACAGGCCAAATATTATATTTCCCTGTGTAAATGTAACGCTTTCATTCATATATGTTTCCCAAAAATTAGATAACTAATTCCAAAAGGAATTTGAGGAAGGACAGTCCCAAAATTTGTGAACTATTGTTTCTCTATGTTCTCCACATATTTCACATATTTCATTGTCTGTAATACCGATTTTATATAACCAGTGCTTGTTCACAATTATCCTATGTATGATCTTGAACTGAAATGCTTGTAACTTTGTTTCTATTGTAGTTTTGAATGACTATGAGAAAACTTTTTCCCAAAACAAAGCAGTGTTGGAGTGTAGTTCTGGAAAGATATGAAGCCACTTTCTAGTGCATGAGGGTTCACTCACTTCATTATGTTCTATCATTACCCAGCATATATCTTTGCATTTTAATTGATCAAGTGAAAGAAATTTGCCATTTATGAAAAATTTTAATGCAGTATTGCGGAGAGTTATATTTTGTTGACTTTTAACAGTCTGCTTCCATTGATATGGAATAGCAGACCGAATTTGCAGATACTCAAGAAAGTTTGGCACAAACCCAAATTTTTCATTTATTTGTTCTGGTGTAAGAAATTCACCATTCTCATTTACAATATCATTGATATATTTAATTCCTCTATCATACCACTTTCTATAAAAAATTGGTTTTTTTTGCACTACTATATTATCATTAAACCAAAGCATTTCTTTACGTACAGAAACAGGTGTACTTGGTTGAAATAGAAATAAGAACTCATTCCAAGCTTGTAATATACGAATATAAAATAATGGTATTTGTGTCCAGACAGAACCAATAGAGCATCGACTTTGAAACAAGTCATGAATATTGACACCAGGAAAGAATTCTTGAATGACATGCTTCCATTTAGCATTTTCTTCACTGAGGAGCCGTTTGACCCATGTTATAAATAATGATTTGACCTTTACCTCAAAATTTGGTGTCTTGAGACCACCGCGACAAGGCCTTTGGTGCATAACCTTTGCTTTAACTTTAGGAATGTCACTGCCCCAGATGAATGCATCAATCTCTTTTTGAACTCTTTTAACCATGACTGGAGTAAGTGGTCTTGTTGAGGCACTATAAACTAATTTAGAGATGCCTAAGGATTTGATAACTAGTATTTTCCCAATTAAGGATAAATCATGCATTTTCCATATGTTTAAAACTTCATGCATTTGTTGGAATTTGTCCTCAAAATTTTGAATATATGTATCTTGTTCATCATTGAGAATTTTTATGCCTAAAGTGGAGAAGTTGCCTTCATTCCATTTAACAGGTAAATCTCCTGGCTCCCTTCCATAATTAGTGCCAATCCATACACATTCAGTTTTATCTAAATTAACTTTTAAGCCACAGCAGTTTTCAACATTATGCAAGAAATCTAACACTGCTTTTCCAGATTCTACATTTGAAATGAAACATGTAGTATCATCAGCAAGCTGACTTAATTTGATCTCTTCGGACCCAATGGCAATGCCTTTTATATTTTGATTCGTCCTTATATGAATGGCTAGAAGTTCAACGGCTAGTATAAACAAAAAAGATGACAGGGGGCACCCCTGACGAACACCTCTATGCAGGGAGAAAAAGGATGAAGTGTAACCATTATTAATTACGCAGCTGCTAATGTCAGTATACATAATTTTAACCCACTTTCTGAAAACTTCCCCAAAATTGAAAGTTTGTAAGACTTTGTCCAAATAATCCCATTCCAAAGTGTCAAAGGCTTTTTCAAAGTCAATAAGAAGAATTAATCCTGGTATATTGCGTAAACTAGTTAATTTTATGATATCTGAAATTTGCCTTATATTTTCTCCTATGTACCTGCCTTTAACATAGCCAGTTTGATCTGAATTAATAAGTTTTGGAAGAAATTTCCGTAATCTTAGTGCCATGATCTTTGCAACTATTTTATAATCTATGTTTAATAATGATAATGGTCTCCAGTTCTTCAACTGGAGTAAGTTTTTATTTTTGTTGGGTATTAGAGAGATTATTCCTCGTCTTTGATCAACTGAAAGTATTCCTTTTTCAAATGCATAATTTAAGCTGTCAAGTACTAACTGTTCTATGTCTGTCCAAAAGAATTTATAGAATTCGACCGGAAACCCATCGCTTCCAGGACTTTTATTGTTTTTTAATTCTTTTAAAGCATTTTTGCATTCGCAGCCAGTGATGAGCCCTTCACAGTTACCTTTCTCTTCATCCAATAAGTTAGGGATGTATTGATTATCAAAAATGTAATTGTATCTGTCATCTCTTGATTGATGCAGATGTTTATTAGAGGAATATAGTTTTTCATAAAATGTTTGTTCTTCTTTTATAATTTCTTCTGAATTATCTATTTCTCTATTGTTAGCAATCTGTAGTTTTGTAATGCATTTGGACTTATAATTTCGTTTTTCTAGGGATAAAAAGTATTTGGTGCTCTTTTCACCCAGTTCACACCATCTTGCGTGGGATCTAATCATGATACCTTCCACTTGTTGATTATAAATATCATCTAGTTGCAATTGAACCTGTTCAATTTTATTTTTCGTTTCTTCACTGGGTGATAGTGCTAAATCATTATTTAACTGTTCTAACTTATGTTTTAAGTCTTTTTCTTTCTGCTTTTTGAGAAACGCTTTTCTTTTAGAATAAGAGACAGTGAACCCTCTGATTTCACATTTAATTACATCCCATTTTAGGCTTTTATTATCTAAATCAAAATATTTATCTTCTTGTTCGTTAATTAATTCTCTAATTTTGCCAATTATATTTCATCTTTCAATAAGCTAGTATTGAATTTCCAGAATCCTGGACCTCTTCTTTTGAAGGCTGTACCTGTGAGCTGGAGACTTATTAAACTATGATCTGTTTTAATTGATGGTTTTATTTTACAAGAGGTCACATGAGGGCCAAGAAAACTTGAAATAAACCAGTAATCTAGTCTACATTGGATTAAGGGTTGCTTTGAATACCAAGTGTGCATAAAGGTGTCTGGATTTCTCATTCTCCATATGTCCACAAGATCAAATTCTTCTATGAAGTTGAGTAAATCAGAGTGATATGCTGAAGCTGTTTCTGCTCTGCCACCTTTTTTATCCAGTGTGGGAGCCAGTATAGTGTTGAAGTCACCTCCAAAAATGAGGTTATTGTGAAGTTTGTCTGTTAAGTGAGCCCTTAAATTGATCAAAAAGTCAACTTGGTCAGTAACATGATCTTTAGTTGGAGCATATATATTGATGAGAGTGAAATTTTCATCATCAATCTCAGCTTCAAGAATAATGAATCTGCCATTGGGGTCAGTGATGTGGCTCTTTATGTTACAATTGACTCTGTTAGAAAATAATATAGCCACTCCTCGGCTGTCTCTGGAACCATGTGAAAACACAATGTTAGCACCCCACTCATTTTTCCAAATGCCTTCGTCCTCCTGGCAGCTGTGAGTTTCTTGAAGAAAAATGATTCCATTACTAAGTTTACGCAGCCAATGAAACATGGATCTACGTTTTTTAATATCACGCAGCCCTCGAACATTAAGAGAGTGTAAGGTTAAGTCATAAACTTCAGTCATACTTTGGGTAAGATGTCAAGCATAAGTACAGCATGTGTGCTGTTACACTGGTAATGTGCATAATATATACATTTTGTTTGTGTAATGAACTGGGGGTAGCAGAGGGTACTACACATGATGTATACAATGTAAATAATGTGAATACAAAAGTATCACAATATGAACATAATGAATAAATATGTTAGATCTTGGATCAGATAGTATACATGGTATATGCAACATTTAAAATATAAGCTGATGAGCTTGCTACATGTAGGCTGTTGAATTGGTGCAAACAATTGATTGTATGTCATTACAAGTATATAAGCGTCATTACACAAGCAAGCATGACCTGATGTACCAATTCTGTCATTTGACTCGACACTCCACATTCTACAGAGGAACTCTTTTTGACAAGTAAATGAGAAAGAAAAACCACAAAATAACAAAAGGATAACACAGAGTGCACATTCTGAGGAGCATGCACTCACATATATTAGGGTCCACTGAGAAAGCAGCATGAAGGCCCTTCATGACTGACTGGGACCGAAAATCCAGAGTTAAAATAGAGAAAAACAAAAACAAAAACAAAAACAAAAAAAAAACAAAAAAAAAAAAAAAACAAAAAAAACAAAAAAAAAAAAAAAAAAAGGAAAACAAAAACAAAAGGTCATGGGTCATTCCAAGACATGGAAGACAAACCAGAGGGGGGAAAAAATAAAATAAAATTAAAAAAAAAAAAACAAACAAAAAATAAATAAATAAGTAAAAATAAAAAAAGGCTTTCATTCAGTATCTTATCACTGGTACTACTTTACACATAGCCAAGGATAACAAACACAAAGAACTCCCCTCGTTAGAAGAGAAGCACACATTATTCCACTACATGTGCATAGCTTGATAAGCATGTTATATATTCAGAATTTAACTCTGTCACAAACACACTGAAGACTAATGATCACACAGACTGTAGAATAATGTTAGAATCAAGCTTAGATTTTTAACAATTATGATAATAGTAATATTACTGATGGTTGCTTAGCTCCTGAGAAAAAGGACTCGTAATCTTTCCGTATATTCAGCGTGCATATGCATGTGGATCATGCATTTAATATGAAGCTAGTCTTATGCTGAATGTAAGGACAGGTTTTGCGTTAGGTAGCCACTATGTATGTTCTCCTGTGGATTGCAAAGGAGAAAGAACGGAGGTTATTATAATAACAGGAATCACAGCAACAGACTTGTTACTATAGTATGGTTTCAAAGGCATTTGTGGTTGCACATGTAATAATGTATATGAATGCAATATTCAGATACCATGTGAATGTTCATGTTCCAGGTTGACTACCGTGTGTAACTTTACAGAATGTATTGTCATGTTGATATAACCACAAGTTGTAGGGCAAGGAGAGTTTTAACTTAGTAATGCGGGATGTGTTGTAGACAACAGACAGCAAGGAATATAATGAAACACACTAACTTATTTGTAATATGTTGGTAAAGATTAAATCTAAGCAAGCTAACAGGAATCTCGATAATAATAAATTTGCCACTAGAGTATAGTTTGGAAGCAAAATTGTAATAATGTAATATAACAGTATTTGGCAGATTAGATGCAAAAAGTGTGTCTGTTTATGTTCAAGGTTTTGAGTCTGACGTATGTAACTTTGCAAAGCATGACGCCATCTTATTAATGTGTAATACGCTGGAAGTAATGGAAGTCCCAGTAAAGGATTAATGATTAAATCTGAGCAAAATTGACAGGAAATCACAATAATGATAGTAAGGTGTGATTTCTAAAGATAATTGCAGTGGTGCATGTAAAAATGATCAGGTGCAGCAGTATGATTTAGAAATTTTCATATGTCCAAGATGTATCATCACCTGGCTGTCATGATAATGCTAGCTGCACAGTGAGCAGTAAGAGTGACAGTACACAGTCCTGTTTGACTCTAATTAGATCTGAGCAAGGTGACAGGAATCATCATGACAAAACTTGCTAGATTTTGAGCCAAACTTGCAGTAATGTTATAATAATCAGGTGGAACAGTATGATTGTTCAGGTTCAAAGTTGTAGGTTTAACATATACAAGTGCAAATTTCCAAGTTGTGTTTTCACCTGGCTAACCAATACTTAGAGTCACAGCACAGGGTACACATCATAACAGGTATCATGGGATGGGTGAAGCAAAGTCAGCCGTCCCTGTTCAGCACTTGATCCAACCTTTCTGCATACTTGATTTGGCATACCCGATCAGATCCTCGTGCGACAAAGAAAACTTTACCAGCCCAAGTCCAAGTAGTAGCCACACGTGCATCATTTTTGACCCTGTTGAAAAGAGCATACATCCCTTGGCACAGGTCATCCACAATGATCATCTTGGTCCCCTTTAGTTTTCTCCTGGCTCTCATGACTAACATTTTGTGTGCCCTCCGCAGGAACTTAACGATAATTCCCCTTGGCTTGTTTGGAGATCTTTTGCCTAGCCTGTGTGCCACATCAATATCTTTTTCTTCTAATTGTATTTCCAACTTCTCCTCAAAGAATCTGAGAACAATGTGTGTGGTATCTTCATACTGGTCTTCTTTCAAGCCAAATATTCTAATATTTGACTTGCGAGAGTACTGTTCATTATGTACTGCTAGGGCTTTTACTTCATTCACTTTCTCATGTAGTTCTTCTTTGGTGACCATGTTTTGTGTAACTTTCTCCACCTCAGTCTTGATTTGCTCCTTGAGATTTTCTTTCATTTCCTCCATGCGTTCATTCACATCCTGTACAACTTTCTGTATTTCTTCTAACAGTCCAGCTTTCATGTTGTTCATGAGTTCATTCAGCTTTTGTTCAATTTGCTGCATTGTAGGTGCCATGTTGAGGTCAACTGAGGTCACTGTAATGTCAGCTTCAGCAAGTTCACAGAAACTATCCTCTTCTGTAGAGCTTTCAGAAGGGAGCAGTTTGAATCTTTTAAAGTCAAGCTGTGGAGAAAAACTGCTGTTAGAATCTGTGCTATAATTGCGTGGACGTTTGCACTGCCCACTTGGAGTCTGTGTATTTTGAACAGCAGAATGGCATGAATCAGGCTTTGGGGTAGCACTCATTGACACATAGTCCCATATGTATTGTGCAAGCATGCATAGAAAGTAGTCAAAACTGAAATGATTAGATATAGCGCTGAGAAACTACTATGTCCATCACTGAAAATGTAGATCCATATATAACAGTCAGGTACCTTGGTTTGATCACATACCAGCACTATTTAATATTTTCCGAAGCCACACTTGCACACTTGCAGGTCCCAGTCAGTCACAATGGCCTCCATGCAGCCTATGTCTCAAGCAGTGCACATGTTGACATGGATTGAAAGTCCACAAGTAGCCAGCAGTTCTGTCTGAAAATTGAGTGTGAGAGACTCTAATACTTCATGAACATAATGTACTTGTTCAAGAAGTGCCTGTTGAATCCTGATAGATGTAATCCAGACAATAGTAGAGATCCTGAATCAAATACAATTGCTGTGGACAGTGCCACCTGGTGTCCCCTCCAGGACAAGTAAAGTTGCTTAAAAGGGGACTGAAATTCACACCGACACCAAGAAAAGACACAGAAGAATAAGTAAATAATACGTCTGAAAGATTTTTTCCACAATGCAGATAAGGAATGTGATGAATCACTGATCAAAGGAAAAAGTTCTTTCACCCCTCCTTATGGTCAAAATGAGACATTAGAAAAATGCATTTACAGACTGAAAGAAATTGTGCACTCTCTCCACAAAGTACCTTCACCCACCAACAAAAATAATTTAACTAAGGAGGATGAATAGCAAACTGACAATTCTATAATAATTAAGAAAGGAGACAAGGGTGGAGCAGTTGTCATTATGAAGACCGATTATTATGCTGAAAAGATAAAATCATTACTTAATAGTGAACGATTTTATGAGCGATGCTAACCAGACAGAGAAAAAATAAAGTAAGTGATAAATGAAGGAAATTTATTGACAAACATCGTAACACCTTTACAACGGAAGAAAGAAATTATCTGGATGGTTTGCAGTCAAGAACAAGTAATTTATACGGCTTACCGAAAGTTCGTAAGTCTAATATTATCAAAAAAGCTATCAATGAACAACATGGTATATATGTACATACTATTTGACCTACAGATTTAAAATTCTGACCAATCGTCGCACTACCTGTATGCAATACGAGTAGGCTTAGTGAACTCATAAACGAAATTTTGAAACCGCACTTATTACATGTCGACAGATACATGCGTGACAATATCAGCTTCATCAATAAAATATCTCGAAAGCAAGTCAAGAATCGGTATTTAGTCAGTTTTGATGTGATTAATTTATATAGTAACATACCTCATGAGTAAGGAAGGCGTACGATTGAATACTGGCTGATCAAATTTCCTGACACAAAAAATCAACGTTTCACAAGATAATTTATTGTGGAAGGTCTTTCACTTATATGAGAAAATAATGTGTTCAGATTTGATAGAGAATACTACATATAGAAAAAAGGGTGTGCGATGGGAACTAAATGTGCACCAATTTATGCAACGCTTAGTCTTGGATATCTAGAAGTTTTATTATACGAAAAACTTAGGTATACATCCGAATCCCTGCCATGTTTTTTAAAAAGAACTGGAAACGTTATCTAGATGACTGTTTTATAATGTGGACAAAGTCTCTGTCAGATTTACACGATTTTCACCAACTTTTAAATCAGCTTGAACCAAGTATTCAATATGAAATGAAATATAGTCAATGTGAATTAGAATTTTTAGACTTGAAAGTTCTTCTAAATGATGGAAAGATTTCATTGGATATATACTACAAGAATACAGATACTCATCAGTATGTGCCATTTAATTCATGTCACCCACGGCACACTAAGGCAAATATCCCATATAATGAAGCAAGAAGGATCTGTATAATTTTAGAAAATACAAATCGAAAAGCAACGCGTCTGGATGAACTGGGAAATTTCTAAAAGCCAGGGACTACCCAGATTCACTCATTTCAATGGATTTTCAGCGAGCTTTATGTGTTACACAAGAATCATTAAGAAAGGACCTCAGAAATCACCCGGGGGACGACATAAATCTGGTAATGATCACAAGATACAATCTTAACAATCCAGTGATGATAATAACACAAATACGTGAAATCCTAAAAATCTTGGAAATGGATCCCTCACTTGGAGAAATATTTAAAAATCTGAATTTTATTTTAAGCCAAAGACAGCCTCGTAATTTCAACCAAATTCTTACGAGAGCAAACTTTGAATCAAGGGACAGTCAAGGCGGGAGCAAAAAATGTGGTCTTCCTCGTTTTGAGAATTGTATAAACATGATAGTTACTGACACAATTTCGTTGGACACAACAGGAAAGCTACCAAACTTTCACATTAGAACAGAAATGGACTGTTTGAGTAAACATTTGATTTATGCGATTGTCTGCAGAGGATGCAATGAGGTATACATAGGATCTACAGGCAACGAATTACACAGGCGCATGACTGCACACAGACAGCAAATACGGGTGCCTGAGACACGGCAACTCCAGCTCAGTGAACATATTGATAGTTCTTCTAATCTTGTGCCTAAATTCTTTGTATGTCCCATATATCAGATGTCAAATGATTCTGACATAGAAAGAGAGCAAAAAGAATTCATATTCCAACGTAAATACAAACATAGACTGAACAGTGTAATTTATTAATTATTTATAGTAATCTCGGACAAATTAGGCCTATTTTCTTTACGAAATATTTGTTATTAATTGATATGGCAATGACGTCATGTAATAGGCCTAAATCAGTAACGTAATATATGAACGTAATAATATGCTTCTATACTTATAGATTTCACTACAACAACAACAGATACCGTCAAGATTATACTGGACTGAAAATTATTTCAACATCTTTGCGGTATGGAGCTTGATAATGCATTAAAATGCTAAAACCGGTCGCGTCTGAAACGCAAAAAATGCTTTTATACTATATATATATATATATATATATATATATAGGTAGGTATGTATATATATATATATATATATATATATATATATATATATATATATATATATATATATATATATAATTTATATATAGGTCACCATACATAATAGAGGACTGGTAAGAATAGAAATAAATCCCATGGAGTGTATGACCTTCAGAGTAATGGCAAGGTCACCAAAATTTAGTCATTATGATACAGTATATAATCACTTCCAAATGGTAAAATAAAGCAAACTTTTGATTATACATGCAAACAATGTGAAATTTCACCAGGATGTATGTGTACCTTACAATGGAGGAACAATCTCCGCAGACCTACCGGTTATATCCTCCACAAGGACGTGATCTTGAAAATAGGGCCAAGGACAAAAAATATCCAGGGATCAAAGGATGACCCAGAGGCATGTTTGCACCATTTTTCAAGAAATTCGGAACATGTATTCATGAGGTATTGAGATTGCAGAAATGTAATACTTGATGTACAAGCTGAGGGCAGCACCCCCCCCCCCCCAAAAAAAAATCCAATCAATGTGGGTATAATAATGATGGCTTTTCTCTTACCTGTGTGCATTCGTTTAGTATTCATAGGTCGCATGAAGTTCATTGTGCAGCTGTTGACTGGATACAAACATAATATGTATATTTCAAGTCTAATTATAATGTAGTGGCCAACTAGGCATTCACCATATACAGCATTTTGGGCCGTCTGGGTATAAAATTTTAAAAATTGCAATAACGGGCTCCAGCTGGGCTTCTGGAAAGTCCATCATGCGTTTTTGATATACCCTAAGGTGTACCAACACAGGTATAAAGGTTTCGTTTGGTGCCCTCAGATGGTACCAATTTTCAGTCTGGCTCATGGACTAAGAGCTTAGGTGCCCACACCTCTCAAAAAATGTTACAGAGGTGTTCCCACTAACCCCTGCCCGCGACTAAATTGCAGGGGTGTAATGAAAGTGCATAACAATGGATGGTGCCGTAGGGAATGAGGTTCACGTTTTTCCAGACAACCGGAAGAGCAGTAAAGGTATTATAAGCAAAAGGGTTGTATATGTAGCTCGTCACAACAGACCTTTTTACCAACCTTTATCGGTGATGTTTTCGGCATCAAATGTTTTTAACAAAAAAATTAAAAAGTGGAGTACTACGCAGCAAAGGCTAAATTGGCAAAATGCATTTGCTAGGAAATATGTTTCCCTCGCCAATACATATGCTAACACCCTTAAGCACCGCGATTCTCCCTATGCCGCGGGTTTAACCTGCAGTAGATTCTGACCACCATAAATGCATTCATTTGCATGTGAACACATGCTGACGATTTTTTCTTTTTTGAATTTCAGACAATTGGATAAGATTTTGGGTTCCCTGCTTTGGAAATTGCTTCTATTAAAATGATATTCAATGTTACTTTTATTTTCAAGTTTTTATGCCATCGGCAACGAGAAACGAAAGTACAAGGAAACTAAGCATAGGTACAGCGCATTAGCAAAAACACAATTGCCAAATACGGTATTACCACTGACAAAATGTGGGCGGGTCGTAAACTGGATAACATGCTGTAAGAGTCCATTTTGCTCTGGTAACGTCACGGTCATTGTTATGTTACATGCTTTAGGATGATGGAGGTTGTGTATATGCTAGACCCTCTAACAGCGGATCAGTAGAAACTTAAGACAATTCAGCCACAGTAGATGAACGTAATGTTATGCAATACTTGTACTTGATGGACATTGCAAACCTTAATTAACGGGCGTCCAATTGATCCATAAAGCGATGAAAAGGGAGGAAAGCAATGGTACATGTTTAACCCTGAAACATGTATGACAATAAGATTTTTAAATTGCCTGCCACCAGGCCAGCGGCCCCCATATACATAGATACCTGGAAAATGATGATGATGATGATGATGATGATGATGATGATGATGATGATGATGATGATGATGATGATGACGATGACGATGATGACGATAATAAATAAATAAACAAGTAGGGAGATAAAAAGCTACTGAACAAATAAATACACACCACAGATTGGTAAAGTGCAAAATTTTACAGTTTATTTACATAATGGGCTATTCGCCTGATAAAAATTACGCAGTGTGTAGAGCACCAGAAATTATTACGTGAAACCTCCTTTACAGTGTTTGACTCTAATTAATATTGTACCGGTTATCTGGTACAGTTTATTACTTCCAGACCTATTCGCATAGGGTTTGATTTATTTTATATATTTACGCCTTTCCCAACTCGGGAGAGCTTCCCTTTAATACTTATTACTCCGACGTCAGATATTGACGAACGTATAAAGTTTCTACCGTCATTGGCTCTTTGTTGGCTTTGTATTCAATGGCCCGAGATTCCCCGATAATTAAATTGAGTCTCATAAGATGTAAATATTTATATAGAGTCAGTTTTGTGTAGAGATAGTCACTTTTGTCAGGATTCTTGCACAAAACTACCGCAAAAAATCGTTAAATTCTCGAAGAAGTTAAGAATAAGTGCATACAATAACCGCCGAAGCAACAATATAAAAGCCGCTAAAAGCCCAGACTAACAGCTGAGTACTCGTATGATTGCTCTCAAGAGGCACCAACCTGAATTAGGAGTGGCCCTTGGGCCCCATGTGTAATTTCATTGATGCTTTATGTGGGTGGCTTTGACGCGCTCTGGGCTTCCTTAAGCGTACCTATTACGTACATGTCCTTGTCTGTATGCGTCCTCATTTTGTGTTTTGTTCCAAAGGAAGAGTCGTGCAAGTTTTCATCACTTGAATAATATACCGTAAAGCGTCAAGGTAGAGATAAGTTCATTTGCCTGTGAAATGACACCGGTATTAGTGAAGTGACACCACCAGCCAAAGTAAAATTTTAAGGATTTCTTTATGTTATTTTTTATCCCCCCCCCCCCCCGCTTGGTCTGATGTAAAGATTGGACCAGACCATTGGCAGCTCAGGCCACACAGAGCATAGCTACTGATTTGGGGCTTATAATCTAGATCAGTCTTATCTACAATTCACGATCATTTGTTTCAATTGCAATTCATTTTTTATCATGCGGTTGAGCTCAGCTTCGATGGACGTAGCAGAGGCAGCATAATTTTATCATTGCATTTTAATGTTTCCATGAGATGAAGGTATATACTTGGTTACGAACTACCGTTGTCAAGCCACAGAACATAAACTTTAAAACCATTGCACTTTTGGGAATCTTCTGAAATGATTACCCATTCAGCGCACACAGAAGCGCCCAACTATACTCCTCTGATCAGCTGTGTCACTGCCAAATGCAACAGAAGTCGAACTACCAAAGCTGAACTGCTCTCAATTACAACAAGTGCACAGTGATCCAAAGGATCTATGTCCCCCACCACAATATTTGCAAAAGCCCTCTGACGTTGAAAATAGGTATAGGTCAAAAGCAACACACGGTGCAGATACCCTTGGTATGATGCATCTCTGTTATAAATTTCATTATTCTATCTCCATGGGTTTTAGAGATATACTGCCAGACACACGGAAATGGATATGTCCTTGGGCCCTGTGACCTTGAAAATAAGGCCACGTTTAAAACAATACACAGCGCACATGCCTGTGGTATGATGCATCTCTGGTATGAATTTCATTATTCTATCTCTTAGGGTTCTAGAGATATGCTCCCGGACGGACGGACGTCCCCTTTGAAACTTAAAAGCTTCATACACTAATCCACCATAGCGAAACTGGTAAAAACAGGTAAATAGTAACGGACGGACACGACCCCTATCCTCACTAACTATATCTCCCCCTTGCCACCTTCGGTGGTGGGGGACAGTAAAAAAGTAAGATTCGTATATCTTGTGAAAAAACTTTCATTCAAATACCAGCACGCCAAAAGTTTCTGAGAATATAATAGGGTCAACAGCTTTCCTGGGGGCGCTTTGGGAGCAATGAGTCCAAAGGGCACCGAAGAAAGCTATTGACTCAGTCCAACATTGCCACTGAAAGAGCTAAGTTTTGTTCTCAAATTTGTGTGGAGAGTAAAAATCGTGTTGAGAATCATACATACGACCAGTAATGATGATGTCTGCCAGGTCAATTGAGCCCTTTGCGTGGGTTGGACACATTGCACTCGACCTTCAACAATTAGCCGTATTGCCAACGTTTGAAAAAGGGCTATCCGGCAATATCATGCCATTTGCTGGGCAAGGTAACGAAGTCCTGCGGAATAAAAGCATGTTTTTTTTCAAATCCTCCATCAGAGTGCTTTGCATGCTACTTACCAAACAAGAAAGTCATTGTCCGAAATGGTAAATACCGTGTATTTATTTCCAGAGCGTTAATGACAAGGCCAAAACTTTCAAACGCAAGGTCATAATAATCTGATGTACTGACCAATACGTGGTATCTGTTTTACGCTTTGTCCTACCCATAAAAAACCCCGTGACCTCGTAGATCTTGCACCCTCACCTCGATACTTGTCCATATTCGCCACTTCAATCAACTCCATAACTTTTTTTTTGATCTGGTAGACTTTGTACCGCCATATTGACACTTGTTTTCATTTCTCACTGTAGTCTTCTCCATAACAGTGTTGCCGCGTGGTAGGCTCGGTACACGCATGTCCTCATGGTCTACTTCAGTCCTCACCATAACAGTTGTGTGACCAATAAGACTTTTATCCCTCGCCTTAGCATTTTTTCTCTCTTGTCACTGCAGTTCTTGCGTCATAAATTAGTGAATTAGAGGACCGTTAGCCCCCACCTTGATACTTGACCCTGTTTAAAACAGACTGGACATTTTTTTTGTAGGATTATAATTGTGAAAGTGCTTTGGGGGGGGGGATTTCACTGGAAGAAATGAAATTTAAGGAACAAACTATTTATCATCCCAGTATACCTACGTTGATCATTAACTTTTTCTTTTTCCTTGCCTATTAAAAACCCTGCAATGGTTTTTACAGAGAAACCTCGTTCAAAGAATGACAAGAAAAAATCTATGATATCTCTCTCTCTCTCTCTCTCTCTCTCTCTCTCTCTCTCTCTCTCTCTCTCTCTCTCTCTCTCTCTCTCTCTCTCTCTCTCTCTCTCTCTCTCTCTCTCTCTCTCTCCTCTCTCTCTCTCTCTCTCTCTCTCTCTCTCTCACACACACGCCAGACGAATAGCAAAGGGGTTTGACTTCAAGCCCCCCCACGTTAGTGTCCATATGCGAATGCGTTGTGAATCTGCGTGTTATAATGAGTTTTTGCTGTACGTTGTGCCGCCGATATGATATTTCGCCATAGCTGGGAACGTTCATGTGTCCTTTGCCTGTTGGCCAAACCTCTGTCACTTCTGCTCCTTCGTTTACTGGGATCGTTAACTCTCAGTGACATGTATTTCCCGTTGACTGGCTGACAGTTTCCTTGTTTTCAGGTCTCAATTTGAAAGCTTTATATCCATTTCATATCATTTTATATTCTTTTTGCTGTTCATTAATTGAACATTAGCGTGAATGATGCCATGAATGTTTCTAATCAATTTCATTCCATCATGGGTATTCAGTCTTATTCCGCTGCGCCTAAGTCTGCGTACTTGAGTGTTAATACTTTGCATGCCCACGTGGTAGAATATGTCCCTGAATCTCAACAGCTTTAAGAACACACGGCCAGAAAAGTGAACATTAATCTCCTTGGACATCCGCCCTGACAACATGGCTGCAGCATGGCTGCCACTTGTATAACTAGCAAAACAAGACATAAATGGTCATTCTGGACAGGTGCACTCATTGGCTAGAATCTTCTTTGATCTTTCCCGAGGCAATATGCAAGCAGGCGTGTGGTGGCCGAGTTTCATTTCCACTAATAGGCTAGCGGCAAATGCTTCAAAAGTGCCCTAAAAATAGGTGCAACCCCAACCAAAGGTATAACAAAACACAACCTATATCAAAATGTGCGCACATGTCTCCTCTTTACAGAAAAATAGGTTGTGGAGTCCGAAAGCGTTTTTGGTATGTATACACGCCCGTTTCTATGGCAACCTCTAATTTTTGTGGAAAATGACTACTTTTCACTAATTTTTTAATATCTGCCCTAGTTTTGGAGATAAGCACTCAAAATTTCATCAGAAGGTGGCACTAACCTTATTCTTTCAACGGGCGTGAAGCTTTGAAAAAATTATTTGATTAACATCATTATTATTATAATTATATGCAAAATTTTGTCATCTATTTTGCAATGTAAATACCTCTATTTGTTGATGTTGTTTGCTGCAGTTGCCAAATCACCAAAGATGGGGGTAAATGTTCAATTATGAAGGTAATATATTTCCAGGGATATACTGATACCAAATTTACTGGAGTATATGAAGTGGACACCATTACATATATGCAAATTAGGCTACCAATGTTGGGGGTTTGAAGCCATTCTAGAGATGTATATCACACATTATGTGCTGTACCAATGCAAAAAGTTACAGTTCCTTGAATGGTGCTCGAAGGCATATAGAACATAGAATCCCAATCGTCTTATCAACATGTTTCGTTCACAGCTTCACTGAAATTTTATGGGTCCGCCACGGGGGGGGGGGGGGTGGGGGGAGGGGGGGCATTATGTTTATGGGTTGTCTGGTCTGGCTAGCTTGTGCAAAAGTGCTTTCTCCAGAACGCATTGTTGGAATGTGAGCAAATTTAGCATATATATTACCGAAAAAAAATATGAAGTGAAGACAATTTAGAAACCCTATAATTAAATTTATGCAAATGAAGTCATCTTCAAATTAGGATTTTATAATTTATGTGTTGTGCTGTAGAGGCACCAGAAAGCACAAATCTGGGCACATTTCTTTGACTTCCAGAGTCCATGTCGGATTCTAACTCTGCTATGTGATTGTCTCACTATCAGTGTAATTGAGAATGACTATGCATATTGTCAAAATGTGTTGCATGATTGATAATATACACATGGTGAACTGGATTATTTTCTAAAATGAAGCTTCGACTTGGTAAGAACACCCACGTTTCAATGTATTTGCAGGTTAGATAATTTTGTACCGTGAACCTAAAATAATGAACCTGGCACCGCCATCCAAGAAGCCACCCCCAACCAAGCTAAACCCCAATACCTGTGTTTTATGTAGCAAAGCTCTCAACACAGGAAAAGGGACTGATTACAAAACTACTTTGAACAGGCTATGATATACGCTTGCCTCCATCACAGACCGATCAGCTGCTCAACTACCGCCTACTGAGGATGCATTTGAGCAACATGTGAAAAGGGCACAATACCAATGTGCCATCTGGTGCCACAATGGCATTGATCAATTACATACACCTCTTAAAGCACTATAATTTCAAAAATTAATTAATGTTTGGGTTCTGCCTGATTCAGAACAAACATTTCCGCAAAATTTTGTGAAATTGTGCACGCCTACACAACAACTATTTGGAAACCAGATTCTAATAAGAAAAAATTAGATCAAATGTTTTGCAGCATTTCTTTCAAACACAAAATTATTGATTCACTAAACATTCACTCCCTTTTCAAATTGAAATTTGTTCGTAACATGATTCCCAAGGAGTGCAAAATAAAAGACCCCCCCCCCCCCCATCATTTCCTATGAATATGGCAACAATATTGGACAAAGTATCATGAATTACAAATAATTTCTGGCTTCAATTACTCTTGAAGATATCGCAGCAAATCAAAATTGTGACTGTATGTCTAACAGTAAATATTCTGATTTTTGCTGATGCATACCACAAACATGTATTTACAGGTAATTTGGATATTATACAAAATTCAAGTTTAAAAGAAATTACGAAAAAAAGGTACAAAATTTCGGATATGTCCCAAGTTGAACATTGACAGTATTTTTAGGATACATGTGATGCATTTGATTTCCTACTGTATGAAATGGGCAAAGAAAGAAAAAAATAGAATTTCAGAAATTTAAAGGATGGTTATCAAACTTAGAAAAGTCTCTAGAAAAAGAATTTATTATTATAAATCCACATTCAGAATTTCAATACGGTTAATCTAAAACACCTGAAGTTTCAAAAGCAGTCAAAGAACTACAAGAAAGTTTTGTAGTCACTAACATAGATAAGGCAGGGAACAATCTTGGGATTATCTGCAAAAAATATCATCTGGATGTTTTGAAAAAGGTTCGTGGTATAAACAATATTTCAGACATAAAAGTAAATGATGTATATAAATTACACAAACAATCCATTGGTAATTTGATAGGTACACATAAAGATGAGATGAAAAGGAATTTTAATATCAAAATTTCTGAAGAGGACTCCTGTATTCCACTTTTCTTTTGGATACCCAAATTACATAAAAACCCTTTTAAATCTAGATTCACAGCCGGTGCTGCCAAATGTACAAGAAACCAATTTTCAAAAGAAGGAACATTGTGTTTGACTGCAATCAGGAATCATTTTCGTATATACTGTAATGCAATTTCTAGAAGCAGTGAATTAAATTGTTTTTGGAGTATTAACAATTCTTCCGAGTTTGTATCTAAAATCAAAGATATAAAAGCAAAAATTATCAAATGTTCTGATTTTTCTACACTGCACACAAATCTACCCATAGATGAAGTCAAAAGTTCACTTTCAAAATTAATAAGCAAAATGTTTACCCATAATGGTAAACCATACATTAATATTAATTCATATACAAAGAAAGCATAACACAACAAATATTCAAAAAGTAACATTAAATCGTACACTGTTAAAACTTTGATAGATGCTATAAAATAACTTTTGGATAATACTTTTGTTCAATGCGGATCATTGGTTTTTCAACAAATAAAAGGCATTGCAATGGGCAGCAACTGCTCCCCTTTACTAGCAGATTTGTATTTAACCTGGCTTGAATTTAAGTATATGGATAAACTGATGAAAAGGGGACTTTCAAATGGCTACAAAATTATCAAACAACGGAAGATATATTGATGACATTGCTTGTGTAAATGTACAAAATTTCAGTAAAATTGCAAACGAAATTTACCCAAAAGATATCCCTTTGGAGGGTAACAACTCAGATGGTTTCAGAGATGTGTTTTTGTACTTGGATATTCAGGTCACTAATGCCAGGTTTTGTATTAAAGTCTATCACAAAATAGATGAGTTTAACTTTGAAATAGTTAATTATCCTTTCCCATACAGTATTATTTCGGATACTATTGGATATAATACTTTTTTTCACAGACTTTGAGATTTGGTCGTATTTGTTCTTAATTTCAGGACTTTGCATCTTGAACCAAATTTTTATGTACAATAGACTTGAGTCACGAGGATTCAAAGATGTACTTTTGATCAAATATTTCTACAAATTTTGCTGTAAATATCCCGAGATGGTTAGAAAGATTGGCTTCAATAATTTTAGAGATTTTAGGCTTCCTTTTTTTCGACTAAGTTTTATCTTTTGGCATAATTCTGTTTTAATGTTCACCTTTCAGACATTTTAGGCCAGCTTGTTGTCTCGTAGGTTAAAATATCCAGGTGCTATCGGTAGCAAGTAGCGGCCTACGACAGATACATGTTTGCTTAATTGTACTTAAAATTTTTCATTGCATTCTTTTGACTGAAATACAAATGACTATCGGTAGCAAGCAGCGGCCTACGACAGTTACATGTTTGCTTAATTGTACTTAAAATCCTGTTAAGAAAAATTGTTTTGATAACATGTTTTTGGCGTAAATGCTAACGAATTTCATTCTTTTCTGACATGCCTAAATGCACATTTACTTAATATTAAAAATATTCAAAAGTGACAGTATTTTTTCAAATATCACATATCTGACACATTACGTTGATACATTGACTCAGGGTTGGCAATGAAGTAGAGCTTAATTGTTTGAGGAGTAGGTGTCATCATGTTGTTTGTTTTACATTTCTGGTGCAGGATGTACATTGTTGCAGTCATTCTTAGGATTTCATTTGGTTTATACAGGTAGTTTAGCTGCAGCTGTTTATTTTACAATCACTGGGACTGAATATAATGCCCCAGCTTGTTTCCACGTCAGTTTAACACTGGCGGATGGTTTAAGTAGAATAAGCTGTCCAGCTAGAAAGGGTACATATTGGTTCAGGGATAAGTCAAATTGTTCTTAACTGAACCTGTACTACACAAATTTGGTAACTGTAGTTTGCTTGCCAGGTATTCTCCTTTCATAATGAAGGTTTGAATTTATAAGCAAAACTTCACGTATTCAGCTAATTCATCATTTGCCACGTTCATATTTATTCAATATTATGTGGGTTGTCTTTGCTGAATATTTAGCTTAGACAAGGAGCCGCTACTCAGAGAGACATGTACGGGTGGAAGGCTCCGAAACATGTTGAGTAGTTACCCGCCGAAGACCCTTTAATTTATTTCAGCTAATACAGCCTATGTCAAAATTTTACAGGGGAACGTGTGCAATTTGGACAATAGTACGTCTATATGTATATAGGTTAGACAGGGACAGGTTAGCTTATGGAGAGTAAAGAGTTCAGACTGCGGAATAGGGTAATGACTACTACGAAGTGGTTTTGGACAAAAAGAAACAAATACAACAGTCACATTCCTAACCCTAAAGTGTGGGATCCCAATGGTAACAGCTGGGAAATGTCTAATGATGGCAACCTCAAGCCTTTGTTGTATACCAATGAGCTAGCCCCACTGGAAGTCCGCAACCTGATTCATATGTAGTGCACCGGTATTGAGTGTATTGTCGCAAGAAAGTGCCATTGCCTCCAGACAGGACTTAAATGTACAGAATTATGTGCATGCTTTGGACATGAGTGTGCAAATGACACTTTTGACACTCAAACACACAGTGATGATGAGGAAGATGATGATTGAATCTTGGCGTAGAATCTCCAAACTGTGGCCATCATTGATCAGCATCCTGCATTTGGTGTGTACATGTACTTATACTGTTTTCCTTTACTAAAAGACATCTTGAATTATAGTTTGATGCCAGAGATACATTAGTTATGTTGTGGGACTCCATGGGATGGTTCACTGGAAATTACGTGTAGGTGTGAATACATGGTACAAAGTACTATCTTACTTTATCAATTGTGTTGGCAATTGTTCTGACGGTTCCCGAAACGAAGATGACATATGATAGACATATTAGCATATTAATTAATATGCATATGGTATACTCATATAAACATGATAAATAAAACTTGTATGAGTACTGTTCCTAATCATTTTGCCTTTTTTAAATGAACGAAACTACATCTTAGTAAATATAATATGTTATCCGTTACACAATACTTAATTTCGATGTAAATTTCATATATTTGCATAAATTAACATATGATAATTAGGCACTTTGAACAAACGCTGCATTTGGTGACTATATTCGAGCAATTGAGCACATTTTGGTATTTATTTAGCCTTTCTACAAGCAGTATCACCAAAGTTATTATTTTTAAGGACAAATTTTAGTTGTCTCAGAAATGGCATAGGTTGTCATGGAAACGGGCAGAAATCTATATGATAAAACGCTTTTCAGATTCCACAACCTATTTTTTCATGAAGATGACATATATACCTATAAGAAAATATAGGTTGTAACTTGTTCTACCACGGGTTGGGGTATGACCCCCGAAGGGCCCTCTATGCCGCAGGTCTATAAAGCCGTTCCACTCAACTGGGAAGTCGTGAATATCTCAAGAGCTACGCCTCGGTATGTTTCCGGCTATGTCGGACATTTGTTAGAATTGATGAAAACGTCAGTAGCCACAACTAATATATATATATATATATATATATATATATATATATATATATATATATATATATATATATATATATATATATATATATATTGGGGTTCTGATCTCAAGTTTGGCATCTGAATTGGGGTATAGTGTAAGGTTGACACTGTTATTTTAACCTTAAAGCACAAGAGGCAAGACATAGTAGTTTGAAATTTATTGACTATTCGACCACAGTAAATCTTAAAATGTGCTCTATCCAACAAGATTGGACGTTAAAAAAGCGTGGTCCAGATTGCAGCCATAAGAGTGGAAATAATGGATGAGCACAAGGACTACACAGCAGGTGTTCTGAGCACATTGGGAAATGCACAAAATATATTTGTACATATGAATTTCCCTATTTACGTGTTTTAAAATGTAGAGAAATGAAACATTGAACATGGAAAACGTCAAACAACATAATGCTCATTACAGCTGACGAATATGAATCTGGCACCAACACACGGAATGGCACTCCGTTGCATATCTAAACATGAAACTGCGTTTCTATAAGCCTATGTTGCAGTAACAGTTTTTGCGAAAGAACAAAAACCATACTCACCCCGTATACAATGTGAACACGCAAAATAACTGTATGTATAGGGACTTAGCATAAAGGGCGCCACAAGAGAACTTGCGTCCTTCCATGTGGCGACAATGGTCTCGTGCAAGCATGACACAATTACAAGAATGGTAGGCTTGGTAACATGCTTTCTGAGCTTTTAGCTGTTGACCGGTTTCGAAATGATGTTCAACGGTAAATACAGTATATGGGGTCGCTGACACGTTGATCACATTGCAAAGTTTTAACATTTACTGTTCGTGCTATCTACAAGGCCTTCTTTGTTTACACACTTCCGCTATCTGTGTGCTGAAACCAGCCAATTAAAAAGCATTTTGATAGATTCTTTCACTCTCCCTTTTTTTTCTGTGCTTCTTCTACTTTTCTTTCTTTTTTTTTTTCTAGTGTATGAAAATGCGTACGGAGGACTTTTTCATTTTGCAAATAATATCTCATATTATATATATTATATATGATTTATCTCGTTGTATTAAACCTTGGTTTATATAGTTTCCGCTGTAACGCCTGATACATCCAGAACCATGACACAGTTCACATTTTTATCAGTTCGATTCAGTTCTACAGCAATTATGAGCGTGAAAAAAAGGTCATATTGATTGAATGGGTGCCACAAATTAGAAAGTTGATGTTTAGGGTTCTTAGAAATGATATACAAAAACCAAAATGTTGAATTTCATTTTCGAATAGCGTTTTTATAAACTCCAAATGTGCGTCACATTTGCGACAAGAAAGCGCGAGAATTTTCTCCGACCATGGCCCGATGTGGAAAAGTGCTACTGATGTCACAAACGCAACCCGCTGGCCATGGTGTATGTGTGCTAAGCCAGAGTGCTTTCAATTTGCCAAGCGTTATGGCAGATACAACAGAGGATAGTGATTCTGGAGGGTATGATTTGGGTTTTTTATGTACGTGGTCTGATGACGATGGAGAAGAATCAAAAAGAAAAGCTGAAGCAGCACGAGGGGACGCCCAGAACCCTACCATCGCCAGCACTGCAGGAAGTGCAGCCGTGGTACAGCCAGATGATCCCAACTTGCCGTCTGGGCAATGATAATTCGTTGCGAAGTAGGCATTTCCAATAAAAAAATTACAAGATTCTATTAACAAGAACAAGCATGAGTGCAATAAATTGGAATTTGCGTCAGGATGGGCTAGGTCTTATAGTGTTTAAAATTCTAGCATTCACGGAAACAGCTACGACCTACGCCTACAGTATATAAAAAGTGTAAACAAACAGTTACTTTTCCCTTCCCATATGTATGGTCCGGCGTTGTCACTGTGACAGTAGATTGGTAATTATATTACACATTGTAACAGTCGTTGAATTACTGGACCTATATTTTGCTGTTATGCATGCTTTGAAATCAGAGTCATACTAAAGATCAATTTGTAAAAAACTAGAAAAGAGCAATGAATCACTGTTCCTGTTTTTTATGAGTTATGTAATTTGGCCAGTTCTATGAATCCTTCCATAGGCCAGCAATTGGGCCGTATTTTGGCAACAGCAGCAGCTTTTTCATGCCAAACATATCCTCAACACCATCAAATTTAGCAAATAAAAGTCACTTTCACAAAGTGTTCGCCACATAGGGTCGATCAGTTCCCAGGGCCTTGGCACTTGTCCCTGTTAATCTTGACTGTGCGGGTCCACGCTCTCCCTAATTTCAGGTCTTTGGGGGAATGTTAACAAGCTGTAGAACCTGTATTTCTACAATTGACAGCAATACACCGACCCATCCTGGGCGAGAGCAAGGACGAAAATGAATATTTAAAAATACATTTTTAATCCTGTTGATAAAGTGTGAATAGAATATGTTTAAACCAAGTGACACTTGACAGCCATGCCCCGCTAGCATGGTCGGAGTATTCCCTGTCAGCCAGCGGTGTTGCGTTTGTGACGTCACAAGCCCTTCGCGCCTTGCGGGTGTCAGAAATGAATGGAAAGCGACGATTGAAGGCCAGTGAGTTCTTCAAAAAATGTGAATAAAAGTATGATTTTGCGATCCTATTTTAAAATCGCACCACAAAAGGTGCTTTTATAATGTTTCTGCTATATTTTTAATTTATTTTATTTAAGTTTCTTTTTTTGTCATGAGAAAACTTGTCAATTAAAATTGTAACGATTCCAATGAGGAACGCCAGGTTTAACGTTTTCTCTGGTGAAGGTGGGTGCAATGTGCCCAATCCACATCAATGAAGTCTGTTGCATCCGTCTTATTTTCGCCAGAAGAGGATCACCTCTGCTATTTCTTCCCCATTTTGATCATTACGAAAGGCAAAATAAGGGAGCTCGAGAAAAGGAAGCAGGGACACTGGAGGCGGCACTGGGCGACCAAGAACAGCACAGTCGCCCCAACAGTCTGTCTGTAACAAACGACTGGAAGGAAGAAAAGGATGAAAATACTGATTTTCTACTTTTGGACCTTTTAAGAACGGTATGAAATTTGATATTTCAGGGAAGGACATTGACCTTAGGCAGGAAAGTCAATTGCCAAAAGAGGCCAATCAGCGTGAAATGCAGTACCTACAACATGCCGAGCTGTGGACAAAGTAAGACTTTCCATACGTTCGGCTGATCATAAATGGAAGAACGTTTACATTATCGAACACTTAACGAAAGAAAAGTCAAATCTGGTTTACAAAGCCACCTCATCCCTGCCTCCACCAAAAAAAAAAAAACCCTGAAGACAATCAACGATACATGGACAGACGATGGCCGCACTTTTGTAAAGGACAAAGGTGACAAGGTGTTTGTGGTCAACTCAAACAAACTGGTTCAAAACATAGTTGACATCAACCTACCAAATACCTCTCCGCCCCCCCCCCCCCCCCCCACACACACACGCTAAATTTCGCAACGTCGCCAGCTCCACGAAATTTTTAAGGCTATTCTGATAACGACATTGGATAATGAGCAATGCCTATTAGGTCACTCAGTCCGATCTTGACCATAGCACAATCCTATATTTCTTTATTGTATCTTTGTTGCACCAAGATACTCGTTCCCTTTCAGACATCTAGTTCACAATCAACATTGCACGAAACACTTACAAGTTGTGGACATCTACATTTACTTTACGCTACGACCAAATAAGATCAATATTGAAACTAGCAGGCTCTCAGAGTCTATCGGAGACACGTACTCTGGAACTTATTTCAAGTATACTTTGCAGCTGGACTAAACTTACTCCTTTCATAACATTCGAGAGCTCAATCTGTGCTAAATACTTTTAATATCCGTTGGTTCATTACATCATTTCTTAGCATAATGGTTATATTTTGTGTTTCACCGACCTGTTTATTGTAGGCCCATTTTGTTCATAAATGTGTTCATTTGCGGAATTATATTCTGTTATATTTCATAGGTTTTGCATCAATATACAACTTTATCTTACGGGGACCACAAAAACTACATTGTACACGCTTTGAACTTACAGAGTTGCGTTTAATTTAGCCCACGTGAACACCATGATCGAGCCATGTGGGACGCCCCGGGTTCTGTAGGCACATTTACCCTGTTCAATGATGATATTACTTACTGAGAGAGCTGGAGAGTTCGACATGGCTCGTATTGTCTGTGCTATGCTAAACTACATTACCAAACGTAGTGACAAAAAATACTATATCTGTTTATTCATGAAGGTCACGCGGTTAATGGTTCATTTTTGTCTGTTTTATTTGCCACGTGTTTATTGCTTCTCATTCACAGTGGTAACATATTAGTATAATTGTACATATTTCAGATAATGGTATATTTCCAAATTAACATTTGTGGCTAATTTACAAATGACCAGTGCTGTAAATTTGTAGATTCATTTCACAAACATGTTTTTACAGGAGATCTGAACATAATTGATAATATTAAACCATGGATTTTGAGGAAAAGGAGTACTACATTTAGAGAAAACCACTCCTTAAACTTTCAAAAAGTTTATAAAACACTATGTGAGTCAAATGGGAAAGAATTGAAAAATGTTTCCCAATTTTAAGGTTCGTCCATGAATCTAAAAAAAGATGGGATTATTTATAAATGTAATTGATCATCTTTTCATGCATTTATTGCATTTGGATCTTACATATTTCAAGAAATTATAGGTATCCATATGGGTAGTCTATATTTAACATGGCTTGAAATTGAATTTATGCAAAATTTAATGAAAACAGATTTTCTCTTAGATGAAATTTCAAGATATATTGATGACATTGCGTGCATAAATGTTGTAAATTTCTTTAAAATTGCAAAGAAAATGTATCTAAAGGAATTCCTTGAAAGAGCAATGCTGTTGATCCATATTATGATATATTTCTAGATTATGATATATTTCTAGAAATTTATCACAAAATAGATTATTTTAATATTGAAGTGGTAAATTATCCGTACCCAGTAAGTAATATCTCAGTTAAATCAGGTTATAGTACTTTTTATATCAAATATCATGCCTCAGTCTGTTTCGGATAAGTTTATGGATTTTTCATAGAGTTAAATTTACTTACAATATATCATAACAAAAGTTTATGAGATAAACTTTCTAAAAAAATATTTTAACACTTTTTGTAGATGACATCCAGAATTTATAGCAAAATTTGCCTTCTCCAATTCTATTACATTCTGGCACTCTATCACATCATAAATAACTTAAATATTAAAATTTGGCAACTCCAATTTTAAGACAATCTGGCACTCTATTACATCCTAAATAATTTATGCGTCAAAATTTTCTTATATATTATATGATCATTTTTATCATATATATAAATTGTTTTTCACATAGGCCTATATAACATAAATTGACTTTTTCAAATAAGCATTTTTAGCTTTTTGGTCTAATGACAATATATGTATGCCTGGTTTCCTCTTTGTGGAGTAGAAACTAAGTATGTGTTGAGAGGATGCCTCGAGCTGGTTCCCAGTCACAGAGAGTATACCAGACATGTGAATTTATTTTTAGATGGTTTTTTTTTCTAACTTGACTCAGAAATTTATATATAGATCTACATGGGACAGCTCATTTGTTTAGTTTCAAGAAATAATGAGGGAGGATTTTATCTAAAGAATAAAAAAACTACCCATATAAATAGTGGCTCTAAAAGGTAAAATACCCCCCCCCCCCAACCCCCGACCCCTTAATGCATGTCCAAAGATTTGAGATTGCGAAACACGCTTAATGACGGGGATAACATTTAATGGTTTCCCATTGATATCCCTTTTTTCAAACGTTGAATTTTTAATCCCCCCCCCAAAAAAAACCCTGTGAAATGATTAATGGATTATTAATATAGATCTAATCAGAAATAGTGACTGCACGTCAAATTATCACACTTGCGTTTTACTTAAAGTTTAAGTACTCGAATTTCTCGTTGAAGTACTGTTTCTTATTATGTTTCGTTGCTAGGCCTAGTTTGGCCTGTCTAAAGACCAAGCGTTCTAGGTAAGTGTGTGGATTACTGTACTTAATTGATTCAAGGATTCAATTTGGGTAGGCCTAATCATGTATCTTAGGTATCGATTTTTATTTCATAAATGTAGTTTGATTACATTTATGTAATGTGGGCTACATTTTATGTATGCCTATCAACAAAGGAAAGTCATACTTGCAATATCCCGCAATACACGAGGTCGGGATGTTTGTATGGGTGATACAAACATAGCGCCGCAAGTCAGCAGAATGACTTGTCCGTGCATTTATGGCACCACTGCTGGTTCCCCGCATGATGACCCGATTTTATAAAAAGGTTAAATAGAGCCTACAACTTTTTTCTAAATTTCACATTTTACGAATATGATTTGTTCCTTTCATAAGTTAATTTGCCATAATGATGAAAAAGCGTTCAGTTTTTCGGTTAATGGTATGGAATAGGTGTTTTCTCTTCGAATATCGCACGTCTCCGTGTTCAAACGGTGCTTGTGCTCACAGATTTGGGTTTCTTAAGTTTCTCTTTATATTAGATACAATCTTATCCGGGTCCCTTTTCATTATCTTCTTCAAACTCTGCCAATGCTGCAAGAGTGAAGCAAATATTTAACGTTGATCTTGGGTTATCCGGATGATAAACACTTTTCGTACCTTTATATGAATACCCAAGATCTGCGAAACTCAGTTGAATATCTTGAAATGGATTCCATAGATCACAATATTGTTGCAAAAACAGAATCATGGCTAAATGATAATATATCGTCTAACGATAAACTTTTACAAGGTTTCCAGCCGCGGCTCAAGCGTGATCGTCAGGGCTGCAGTGGAGGTGGTGTATGTACCTGTATATTATATGTTTCAAATAACGTCGTAATGAAAAGGCGTCCGGACTTAGAATTACTTGACATTGAATGTGTCTGGGTTGAATTCATATCTAATAGTCACAAAAGCTTATATGGTGCGTTTACAGACTTCCTGCGGATAACAAGTCGTTTTGGAGAAAACATGATCTGCCATCAGAGCTGGCGAAAGAATCTATTATTAAACTTCCATGATGACCAGCTGAAGGGTCACACTACAAAACTAGAGGCACTACTCGACGTCTATAACTTGACCAAGCTCATTTCAGAAATCACACGTGTGACCAGACCATCATCTACATGTTTGGACATTATAGCCATTTCAACTCCAGACTTTAGGTCAACAGCAGGAATATTACCGTTTGATTATACCGATCATCGTGTAGCAATCTATTTTATGTAATATGATTTTGATGTACTTGAATTTTGTGTTTTCTCCAATTGCGGTTTAATAAAGTATTATTATTAGAACATTCTAAATTAAACAACATTACCTTATCCACAGCTCATATCATTTTAATCAAAACAGTTTACGTATAAACATGGTCAGGCGTATGTATATTTTCTGTCATCTCTGTAATGTGAACTGTACATATGTAACATGGAGAAGAGTTAGGATAGGTATTGTCTCTTGTCCTCCAATCCATTTCCTTGGAAATGAAACATGTTTAAACTTAAATTGACCATTAATCTTAAATTTAAATTTATCATTATCCTGTTGCAATAATGAGAATAACTATGAAAAGAAAGTGATATACACAAATGATTTAAGTCAGTGAACGAATTTTATTGATCCAACATTATGGAAACGAGCAATGCACGCTTTACTTTAAATAGACAACTCACAACAGGCCTCTTGTGTGACCTTTATTGTCGCATGAACTTACTGGTGTCAATGCTGTTAAAACTGATTAAGTATTCCCATAAGGACAGGCGTTGGTGCCGAAACTACTATTCGCAAATTACGTGCGGGGAACGTACGCTCCGCGAAGAAGATTCTTATTATGACAGCTGTTTGTCAATCAACGGATTAGAGACTTTTCTGCGTCATGCTTCGCTAAACGGCGTTGAGTGCACAGGGGCTTTCGAGTCAAGAGTTTGACACAGCGTATGTCTAATAAATTGAAGTGACAGATGATTTAGGTTTCAAGGCAGATGTGCTTCATAGAAAGCAAAGCTGGTACAGATTTATAATGCCCTAACAAACCTCTTTAATAAGGGCCCCGCAAAAAGCGGAGGGCGCTTGATTATACTCGGTATTCAATTAATTTATAATATATTAAAAGTTCTGACCATTTGTGGGCAATTGGATTAGTTAAGGTTATTCAATAAAACAACGAGAAGCCGATGATATACCGATCCGCTATGGCTTTGCCCGCCACAAAAGCTCCTTATTTTCGTATAGAACTGTCTGTTTCTGCGGAGGGTTCGAAATAATACTGCACTTCAACAGCGCATAGTCAAGCTTCTCCATCATTGTGCTTCATAGTACCGAGTTTTTGTAAAGTCAGCACACAGTAGCTGTGGCAAATAACACTTATTTAGAGACAAGTATTATAGAAATATATCTTTTCGATATTTCATTTAAAGTTGCTCTCGATAGATTTTGTTAAAACAGTTTAATTTCATATTCAATAACTTCTCCTTGTTTTCCACATCCGATAAAACATAAATGCCATGCGGTACTTCATAGTAGAATACGCATTCTTTCAGTATTCTATATAGGGCTGCAACATCCTCTTTAATTGGGATCCTGTCCGGACACCCATTTTGGGGGCCTCTTTTGACACTGAGTAAGGGCGACGTGCGACATCACGCGCTATGATTTCATTGACGCGCTTGCACAGGCAAACTGGGTCCTCCAGGAATAAGTACCGTAGGACACACTAAGCAATTGGGGAAAAGTCGTTAACCACAGACAGACAGCCCTGAGCTTTACACATTTGCGAGTCGCAAGTAATTTAGCGTTGAGCGTAGTACATTTTCTCCTTGGAATGCGACACTTGAACACCGGCAGGAAAGCAACCCCCACCCTCGCACCAAGAGCCTATGTTGTGCTTGATGCACTGTCAGTGTATGACCCACCAATAGAGATCGTGGATAAGGACACGTCTCCCTTTTTGATTTCCAAATATTTAGTGAGGACAATTCGGGGGGCAAGGAAAAGTTGAAAAAAAAAATGACAGATGACATATGGGATTACTATTTGTTATTATCAAGCAGTTTATCCAGGAAGATGTTTTGCAGCAGATTAGATCAGAAGTGTCAAACATACGCGTTAACTGAAAATAACTTATATTGTTATGTTATTAATCATAAAAATTACGCGGACCAAAAGCACTCTGCGACAACAGGATCCGCACTGGAATGACGAGTGCAACCTTTGCTTCTTTAACCCTTTCCCTCTAAACCGGCCAAAACCGGCTGGTGTTCAAATGTCATCTGTTTCAGCGTTTTTCAACAGCAATGAAAAACAATTTGACAGAGAATTGAAGATGAGACCTGTCAAGACCCAGGTCAACAGCTTCCCTCGGCATGGGTTGGGCACTAAGTGCCGAGGAAAGCTGTTGACTCAGTCTTAATATAAGGGAGAGAGGGTTAACTTACCAGCATTCCGCAATCGTTGCTGAAATGCGAATACACCATCGTAAAGATGTCGGATGCAGAGCGCCTTTTATGGCTATACATCTAACAACATTGTTGTATTATATAATGTAGGCTGCTTTTCATGTAGCTATTTGCATTTGTATTTTGTGTCAAAAACGCATATCATCACATTCCAACGCCTCGTGGTGTTTTATACACGATCAAGTCATGTATTAAATTACCTTTAACTTTATATGTGTAGCCCTCGCGAATTAATGAATAGTGAGTAGCTTGTTGTGATATGATAAATAGCAAAAAATGGCAAAGTCCGAGTCAGGACTTGTATTGGTGCCCCTGTCAGTTTTATTTTTGTTCAGTAATTATACTGAATTTGAAAGTATGAAAAATGTAATAAAAAAGCTAAATAGAATTAAATGAAAAACGCACTGTTAGGTTTACCTCATGAGAAAAAGATTGGATATTACACTTTCTGAGCAATACAGCTATAATTGTTGGGTAAATTATACAAATTAAAGTGCGTTCAGATATTTCTGAGAGGATAAAGACCTTATCCGAGGTAATGAAACAATGGAGTATCAAGTACAAGGCTACCCTCGAGGTTAAGGCAACGGTGAGATGATAAGTTCAGTCTGTGTTTGTTTGTGGTTTGTTTGCAATCACAGCAGCGTATTCTTGAGTCAGCTAAGCAAGAATGTATACATATGTAGCAGTGTGTAGATGTTGGAAGTCAGATTTACTGCTTTTCTCGATATTCACATTGGTCTGCCAAGTACATGGGGAAGTGTGTTGATGAAGGACGACATTCAGAGGTATTCAAAGCTCGCACTGTCGGTACTTTGGTACAAGTCTGGAGGTGGGCGAAAAAAGGGGTCATATGTTTGTGTGGAACTGTTTGTTATGTTCTCTTTCTTTCTTTCTTTCTTTCTTTCTTTCTTTCTTTCTTTCTTTCTTTCTTTCTTTCTTTCTTTCTTTCTTTCTTTCTTTCTTTCTTTCTTTCTATCTTTCTTTCTCTCTCTCTTTCTTTCTATCTTTCTTTCTCTCTTTCCTTCGTTTTTTCTCTCCTTGCAAGCAATTTTGTCCGACAATTTTTTAGGACACTATTACATTTGGAAACTCCATCCTTGCCATGATTATAGCCCCAGGCATGAAGACATGTTATTCAGTGAAGAAGGGTGCTGACTTTGCAAATTATGCAAATAAGGGCCATTTTTAAATTAAATCTTGAATATTTCCAAAACATTTATAGATACAGGTAACCAATGGAACTTCAATTGATATGTTTGTAACACTACATATTATTGTAGTTTACATGTTAAGGTCAAAGGCCAAAATCATGCGGACCTTTAAAATTTTCTTCCGGCCATAGCTCGGTCAATTTTGCTTATGTTGGACTAGAGCATTAGATATTGTAACACTGTACATTTTTGCAACTTACATGTGAACTTTAAAGATCAAAAGTCAAGGTCATTTGGAACTTTGAAATTCACATCCAGCTATGATTCTTTCAAATTTTATCCAGTTTTAGCCATGATGGACCCACATTGTAGGTATTTAAACACCGCATATTTAAATAGTTTACATGATGTCTCTAAAATTTCCAAGGTCAAAGTCACTTGGGCCTTTGAAATTCTCTCCCAGGCAAAACTTGGTCATTTTTTTCCAATTTTAAACATGCTGGACTCCAATTGTAGGTATTGCAACACTGTCTTTTTCCTTTTCCTTTTAAATGAATGTAATGAAGATAATTTTGCACATAAATTGGCATAGTATTCTATACAATGGGTCCATGACATTTCATTGCAAATTTACAGCGTATTGTTCGATACCGTGGAATATATAAACTATTTGATTGCCTGGTAATATAAGAATGTATATTAAATATATGGCAAACATATCTTGAAAAGCAGTAGGCATGGGGTTATTAATTACCCTAAACATGAATACCGCAGTCATATAAATATTTATTTCGTTGAAAGGCAATAAATTTAAGTCTTTAAAAATGGGAGATGTATGAACATTAAATTCTGCCTTGCTTATAATACGTACTAATTTCTTTTGTATTTTGGTAAGTTTATCTAGATTAGTGATATAATTAGCAACCCAGATAACATTGCAGTAAATAAGATATGGGAATGCTTAGGTGTAATGTAGCTGAGTCAAAATATGTTTCCCAAGTTTCCATTGAATTTTCTTAAATGTGCCAACTGTTTTGCTTCATTTACTGGAAATTTGAGAAATATGATACTTCCAATTCAACTTATCATCAATCCAAACACCAAGAAATTTACAATTTTCTTTTCGTTCTAAAAATACATCATTATATTTTATTAGCAAGCTATGTTTATCAAATGTAAAAGACTTATTTTGAAAGAACGTATAGTTAGTTTTATTTAAATTGACTGACAGATTTTTGGCTGTGAACCAGTTTAACACAATATGTATTGACAGATCAATATCTTGTTCTATAGTGTTAAATTTATTTCCAGTAAAAAGTAAGCTTTTGTCATCTGCAAAGAGTAAAGAAAAGAAATCTTGAGATAGAGTACCAAGGTCATTCACATAGAAAAGGAAAAGAAGTGGTCCAAGTATATGTCCTTGTGGCAATCCACAGGTCATTTTTAAACGTGCAGATGCAACATTTTGAAAATTAACAAATTGCTGCCTATTATTCATGTAACTTTTGAGCCAATCAAGGGCCGAACCTCTAATGCCATAGTGATGTAATTTAGTAAAAAAAAAAATAGCATGACTGACTATCAAAAGCCTGGGAAAGATCGAGAAATATGCTAATTGCTTAACCTCGTCTGTTTAATGCCTCTAACACTTTATTAAGTAAGTAACTGCCAGCCATCTGTGCTGAATTTTTTGCGAAAACCAAATTGAAAATTATAGAGAATATTATTAATTTCTAGAAATTCTATTAATTGATTATACATATTTTATTTTTAAAAATCTTTGAGAAAAAAGCTTAAACAGAGATAGGACGGTAATTGTTAAATTGTTCAGGGTCACCTTTTTTAAAAGAGGAATTACTCTCTCTCTCTCTCTCTCTCTCTCTCTCTCTCTCTCTCTCTCTCTCTCTCTCTCTCTCTCTCTCTCTCTATCTATCTATCTCTCTCATTTTGTGCACGGAAACGCGCACACTACAAGCAAACTACATAATTGCCATCTCAGATGACCATAATGATTAATTGCAGGAAGCGCCCAAGTTGTTCTCTGTTGTATGTAATTATTTACCAAACTTTATGTGAGAAACCCCTAAAGGGGAATGTTTTTTCCGAAACCTTGTCGTTTGAATGGTTATGATACGCCAAAGGTACTCTGTAAACTGTTGTGCAGCCTAATTGTCTCGATTTTCAGATGATCGAACGTGATTCACAAAATGACAGATGTTGTCCATTGGTTGCACTTCAATTTATGTAAAACATAATAAAAAATAAAATGTGACAAACATAATACTTCAGTCAGTGACAGAAGCTTAACAAATAGACATTTGTATATTCAACATGAAATGTTGGCGCAATGTTTTAAATAAGGGCTATACATAAAATATCAGTTGAAGTAATACAGTTAATGGTTTTTTTTTTTTTGTTTTTTTGTTTTTTTTGGTTTTTTTTTTATATTTATTTAGTGTATAGAGTTATGTTCAATTATTGAGTACAGAGCTAGAAGTTATTGAAAATTTTTGTTTTATTGATATTCATGATGAAACCGCCTTGAATCAAGACCTAAATTTCATATTTGCTTTGCCATTTATTGTGGGAAACGAAGTTCTTGTTTCCTTGTGGAGTGTGCAACTAAATATGCATTGATAGAATGATTAGTTGGTAGCATTAGTAAGTAACAAGGAGCGAAGTCAGATGTGGAATAGGGTAACCACGCCTATTTCAGAACTGCAGTGCTTGAAAATTATTTTTATGTATAACTGTAAAAACACAAATCTTGATCGATGATGTAAAATAAATAATAGACCTCCTGGTACAATAGAAAATTTAATTTCAAAGCCAACTATTTGATTGTTTATTACGCACGATCAAGCAAACCACTCCGCAAACAGAAAGATAGCTCTCCTCATTCTCTGCACCCCCCACCCTCCCCCGCAAAATGCAATCTTCTACCGTAGCATTAATAACCAAATTAAAACCTCTCACAATATAGCTTACTAGGTAGCAGTAAATGAAATATTTATGGTAACTGCTTTTGAGCAAGTAGGCCTATAGCAAGCAACGTCATCAAAACAGCTTGCCTTCTTAACAGAGGTTGATATATGTACATGGAATTTTCCTGGGAAAAGAGTGAGCTTTTATAGTAGCTTCTCAAATCTGCCAAGATGTTCATCTCATTTCATGCATGTATAAATTTAGATAATATCCCTTTCTTATCATCAGTTTATCATCAAAGCATGTGATATCGTTTCAAGGAACTATGAAACTCAGTTTCACACACACTTTGAACTTGCTGCTGTTGTCTCAGAAAGCATTTTCCTAGACCGTGCTTTACAAGCCGTATTTGAGAGAGAGAGAGAGAGAGAGAGAGAGAGAGAGAGAGAGAGAGAGAGAGAGAGAGAGAGAGAAGAGAGAGAGAGAGAGAGAGAGAGAGAGAGAGAGAGAGAGCAGATTTTTGCCATGGATACAAATAAAAAATACAAGGATTAAAAACATTGCTGTGGGCCGTGTAATTCGACTCACACTTATAATGCAGGAAAAGTGTGTTTTTAATGTCCCAGGTTCATAAATATCACAAAAACGATGTAGGCCTTCTTTCCTCTTTCGCTGTAAACTCATAAGACTAATAAGTCAGAAGAACCAAAAAGTGATAGGCCTACCAGATCTCTTTTCATTTTGGCAGAAGTAATAACATTAGGGTTTTGCGCCATTAGGCCTATACATTTGGGGAAACACTACAGTCTGCAGTTAATGAAAAATATTTCAAAGGTTGAGAGGATCGGTTTAAAACTGCCAGTTGCCTTTTTATGGGTAACTGTCTGTCTCAAGTCAAGAGTGAAATTTGTTTCTTCACATTGCTATTGAAAGAAGAATGTTGAATCTTTGGAAACTCTGGAATCTTAGCTGTCATGGTTGGGTTTTGAATTTATGAATCTGGGTCATGTTTTTCTGTACTATAACATGCCGAAAGAGTGAGTTACCATTTTTCGTTCACTCGAGACTGCTATAACTCGTGAGAGACACACTCATTTTCAGCCATGTGAGATTTTCTATGTCAGCTATTGACTTATTGACAAAAATGTCTTCATATCTATTGCAATGAATTTAGCTTCTGACAAAGCGGGTTAATTACCATGTAAAGGTGACATTTGCAAGAGTGGAAATCATACTAGAGACCACTCCATGAAACCGTCCGTGACATATATTATCGTAATAAGTCGATTGATAAATAACAAACATTGAATGATTTTGTATATGTCCATTATGGAAATTGTACCTTATTGTTCAGTAAGCGCTCAACTAGTCTTCAATTATCTAGTAACTGGTAACCTGCAAATTCCACACAGGAAGATTTTAAATCGAATTTTCAACTTTTCTATGTCAGAAGTTTGTTAGATTTCAACTGGCAGCTTACTAAAAACTAGGAATTAAAGAAATCAAAAGAATTGATTGTAAACGAGGACTTGGAAAATATGAGAGTTGAAAACTGGGGCTTAGAAAAAAAATGGCAGCTGTACTGACTTTGCCGATATTCAAAAAGTTGAAATTTGGTTGAAAGCTATAGCACCAGTACAAACCAGTTTCATATGAAAGTATTTCCTGTGGCATTTTGAACCAAGAAAAGTGTCAGTTGCAGCAGATCAGTGAGTTGTTTTGTTGCTTTTCTACTGGTCATGGTAATTCATACGCGTAAGAAAGGTACGTTTTTTACAAGTATGTATCATGAAACATGGATATAAAATGCCTTATGATTATCACATGCCACATGTTACAAGTCTGTAATTTGAAATATACCCTAAATCAATGTAAACGTTGGTATCTGGGCTTGTAGCGCCTATTATACCACTGTACACCACACACAGGTACTGAAGTAAATAACTGTATAATCCACAAATCGATATGAATAATAAACGCTCTGTGCTATATTCGCCTTGTTCACAGTGTGCAGTATAGACCTATTTCCACAGCTGCACTCAAATAGACTTTTTTGCTGCATTTACTTTGTGTCTATGAGATTATTTTACTCTCAACTGCCATTTTATGCAAGGAAAATATTTAAATGGAACAGTTAAAATTTTTACCATGGAGTTTTCAACTGCAGCGGAAATCTGTTTTCAACGATTGTTTTCTTTTTCAACATCAACTAGTTGAAAACTATTTTCATTTTCAACTAGCGGCTAGTTTAAATCTCGTTAAATTCCATTTTCAAGCAAAAGGCACAATTTTCATTTTCAACTAGCGGCTAACTAATGTGCATGATTTATTTTTCAACTGGCGGATAACTGTAGACTAGTTAAGGGCTAATCGAAGACTAACTGCGTTTTCCAGTAGAAAACTATTCCTTTTTTTCATAAGGGGTGCCACCGTAAAGTATTCGTAGGTCAAATTGCGCTAAATGCATGCCAAAAGTGGCGTGCCCACATATTAATTATCCAATATGTTTCTGAGCATTAAATGTTACAAATACTGAGTTATTTTCCCTTACACATGTATTTGTTAAACCAAGCCTGCAAGGATTACGTATGCGTTTGTTTGTTGGCATGCAAAAGCGCACCGCTCGAGGTGTGAGATAGCCAAGGTTGCGACCTGCATCCTATGACTGTCATTCCTGCGGCTCGAGTGGAAGAGAAACGAGATTTGTAAAAGTATGGCATGACTCGTGGTACATCAGCTGCTTCTTTGAGACTGTTGCGAAGAAGGGAGTAAGTATGTATACCAGTCGACCCTGTAAGAAACCTTTTCCGTCAAGCAGCATCACCCTTTGATATTTAATAGATTGATCGCCATGCAATATTCCTCGTTTAGATAAACAGTAAATATATCCTGTTGCAAATGTCTCCAACTTCACTTTTTGTCATGTCACCATGCAATTATTCCTCGTTTAGATAAACAGTAAATATATCCTGTTACAAATGTCCCCAACTTCACTTTTTGTCATTTACATCGATGTGCCTTTGGTGAACAGCTTTCATTGACACATTCTGAGAGTGATGCCCCCTTAAATGCACAGAAGAAAGTTTCTGACTCAGCTTTTTAAGAGTTAAAGTCAAGTGCCTTATGTGTGTACCCGTCAGGGCTGACACAGAATCTGCTTACAAAAACCAAAACAAAAAAACAAAAAAAAAAAACAAAAACAAACAAAAAAAAACAAAAAAAAAAAACAAACAAAAACAAAAACCAAAAACAAAAAACAAACCAAAATCAAAAACAACCCCACCCAAAAAAACAAAACAAAAAACAAAAACAAAAAACAAAAAAAAACAAAACAAAAACAAAAAACAAAAAAAAACCCCAAAAAAAAGCAAAACAAAACAAAAAAAAAAAACAAAACAAAAAAAACACACAAACAAGCACGCAAAATACAACAACAACAACAACAACAACAACAACAACAACAACAACAACAACAACAACAACAACAACAAAATTGGCAATTGTGCGTGCTCTGCAAAGAAGTTTGTTTGACATTCAAATGTACCAAGTGTTGACTACGGATGACCATAAATTGTGTGTGTTGACATGTCTGGAAACTTTGGGATATCTATCATCAACATATCCAGAAGGAAGTGAAGCTTCAAGGAACTGTAACAAAATGAATGGAGTCCAAGTCATTGAAACGATCGTGATGGTTTCTTGCTGGTATTTGCTTCGTGGTCTTAGGTCGCACGTTACTGTATGTGTATGTAGTAGTAGAATGTCACTTTCTCGGTACGTGAAGAAACTTTTGGGTCAGATTAAAGATAAAGTGACATTTGGGGATCCGCTTAATGTACCCATTTCACAAAACGTAACTTTCATGCATGTTTGTAGTTATAACAATATCACCCAATAATTTGTGTAGAGCTGTGAACATTGTGTATGTTGCATAACTAATGATGTCAGAATGACGACTGTTTTCAAGTATGTGTATGAACACAGACTTCTTATTTTTCCTCAAACACTTTCTATTTCATTTGTTCGTTATTTATTCATTCATTCATTCATTCATTCATTCATTCATTCATTCATTCATTCATTCATTCATTCATTCATTCATTTATTTATTTATTTATTTATTTATTTATGTGCGTGTGAATTATGCAGTTTCTTTCATACAGTAGTTCTCCGGAAAGTGCCGAACTTGGCGTGGTGATAGACTAATTAGGAAAGTTGTAAATATTGTTTGGTACAGTCAGTAGCCTTCTAAGTTATGCAAAAAAGGAACATTTGAAACATTTAAAAGTTAAATATTTCCATGGTTTTACTTAATAGAGGTACCAATCGAAATTCAACTTAAATGTTTGACATGGCCACGTCCTATGAATTATGAACCAAGGTTGTTGCATTCTGATTTATGCAAATTAGGTGCACACACAAAATTGAATTCTTGAATAATGTCTAAACTATTACAGATAAAGGCGTCATTCCAACTTCATTTTATAGGCTTGTAATATGGCTACATCTAATGAAATATGAACCAAGGTAGTAGCATTCTAGTTTATGCAAATTAGGCGAATACACAAAATTTAAATATGGAGTAATTTCAAAATAATTACAGATAGAGGTGTCATTTCCACTGCAATTAGCAGGTATGTAACATGGACGCATCCACTGAAACATGTACCAGAGTTGTAGCACTATCACTTATGCAAATTAGGTAAATACACAAAATTTAAATATAGAGTAACTTCGAGACAATTACAGATAGAGGTGCCATTCCCATTTGAATTGGCAAGTTGGTTACATAGTCGTATCCCCTGAAACATAAACCAAAGTTAGAGCACTTCCATTTATGCAAATCAGGTGAATACATAAAATTTGAATCTTGAATAACTTCAAGATTATTATAGACTGATTTGTCATTTAAACTTCAATTGATAGATTTGTGGGATAGCAGCATGCAATGAATAATGAATCAAAGTTTTAGCAGTTTGAGCTATGCAGATTAGGCAAAATACAAAAAAATGTCTTGATTAGCTTCAAAGCTATGATAGAGTGAAGCGCATTTCCAATTTCAATTAATTGGTCCTTGACGCACCGTATGAAACAGTTATTTTTGCAGGAGTTTGATGAATACTGAATTTGCAATCGTGAAAAGTTGTCTAGGCACACAGACTGATTTGCGCAGACTAATTTGCTGACAAGCAATTCAAATTTTTGCAGGTAGGTTTTTATCTTATGACCTCGAACACATGACTTCATTTATGAAAGATGCCCTTTTCACACCGCATGCAAGTAGTATGTATGTTTAATCTTTTGTACGACATACATATATACATATATATGTATGTATATATATATATATATATATATATATATATATATATATATATATATATATATATATATATATATATATATATATATATATATATATATATGTATGTATATGTGCGCGTGTGCATCGCAGGACTTAAGGGAAAAAAGGTAGATGATTCCCGCGCCCTCTACATCATGCAGGCCTTTGTATTTTCTCCATTCATAATCGCCAAAGCGTAACCCCAGCTCCTTGTCGATGCATGCAAAAGACTGCAAAAAAATAAAGGACAAAATATACAAAATACGACGTTCGAGCGGACCTCTACAATTTGAATCCATAAAATAAGCTGTCAGACTTGTCCATTTGTGCCTTCATTTTTGTCTTTGCCAGCGATCGCAACATTAAGTAGTAACCTGGAGGTGGCAGAGGATCACTGCCATGATGGTACAACGAAGCGATCTTTCTATTCTTTTGGATATGATTCATGTACAGTGAAAACTCGTTATAATGATACCATGTGTTCCCTTACAAATGTATCAGACGACTGAGTATGTCAGATAAATGAATCAAACAAGAAACAAAATGGACTTTTGCCAATCAAAACTAGTGCCATTATAATAATTATGCCGGATACCTGAGTGACGTTTTAGTGAGGTTTCACTGTATTTACCATTTGCTGTGTAAAATTGTTCAAAAGGCGTATCGTCCAGCACCACGTTTGCTTTCTTTCCAGGCTTCAATTTGCTTGCAATTGAGTTTTATCAATCAATCAATCAAAAAAAAAAAAAAAAACAATAATAATAATAATAATATGATAATACAGTTCACTGAATGGGCAAACACACACAGCCCAAACACAGCCTTCGGCGGGGCCTGTAATTTTGATTACCACTTTTAGCATTCCCCTCCCACTCATTCAGATTCATGACGAACACAGCAGCTGTTACTTCTTCCAGCCTGGTGGTTCAGAATTGCCCCCCCCCCCCCTCCCGTTGTTCTTTAGTGGCAATATGCTACGAACACATGCCGGGTACTAAAAAATGTTATACTCTTGCAGACTGCCTGCTTAAAGTTATTTTCATTCATCACGAACGAAACAGGACACAGACTTAAAAAAGAGAGAGAAAAAAACTGAAATTTACATGGAACAATAGACGCCAAAATTTAATATCACGGATGCATGGCTATGTCTGTATTGATATTTCAACCCTTACATATAATAATTCCCGATTCTATCTTCTCATGGAAACACCTTCTATTTACATACCCCCGTATATATCCAGAGACAATAAAAGAACAAGAAGTGCGGGTTGGCGGGTTTTCTTCGCACGCTTGAAAGCATTGCACTCAAAGAGGTTCATGAAAGCTGTTGACTCGGTCTCCGATATAGCACTACAAGGGTTAATATAGTGTCTGTCCTCTCGAATACCACGTGCTTATCTGTTATGTTGATAAAAACTGTTCATCCAGTTCATACACGTGATGCAAAATAAACATGATAAATATATATTCGATTTTTCAAGTTTGATCTCTGTGCTGATTTTTATGCTTAACTGTAAATTGCTTGACCCTGGAATTTGATTGATTCTGTTCTGAGTGCACGTAATTATTTTGAGACACTAGTTGTAATCAGCAGGTTGTATGTACCAGATTTTGATATTGCATCGTTTACCGTCCTTCTGAATGTTTGTGAGCAAATCTCATATTATATTCCAGAATGCATATGGAATAAAACGTCTCCCGATGTGATTTAACATACAACAGACTGTTTTGTTGTTCGATCATTTCAGCCTACTGCCGTTATATTATATGTTTTATCATTCCAAAACTGACGGATCCCAAACGAATAACATTAGTTTACATTGCCGGTATAAAACTATCTATTGTTATTGTCATGGAAACCCAAAGGCTTGTTTCGAATTGCATTTCCAATGTGCCACAGCTTAAATGTAAATGTTGGGTCCCATAAATAAAACATGATAATAGTAAACAAAGGCAGTAGCCTGAGCGACCCAATAAACAATTATAATTGATCATAAAGTTGATCGTTTCAATAGAAACGGTAGGAGCGAAAGGATGCACATGTTGATTTAGGCTATAAATCGACTTTTGGCCGCTAAAGTAAAAAATCTTACAATTAGTTGCAGAGATCACAAAGGGAGGAAATAGTTCAGTTTAACTCTTTCATTACCACATCTTGGGCTCAGTTACCAGCTTTTGAGGGCGCAATGCGCCTATGCTGCCAAAGTGTGCCAAGGAAAGCTGTTGACCTGGACTATCATACTCTTTGTAACTAAAGGCAAGCTGTTATTTGAATGAAGGACTATCATACTTTTTGTAACTAAAGGCAAGCTGTTATTTGAATGAAAGGTTTTTTTTTTTCAACGAACCTGAATCTATAATTCATATCGTAATTGAGAACAGATCGTTTAAAGTAGTTCGGCTTGAGTCGCATCCGGCACTGAAGGAGTGTTAATTAACAGCTAGTGGCTCGAGAATACTTTGGTCTATGAAAACTAACCAAAAAGGTTGAATTTTTCTCTTAAGAAAATTCTACGATTGAAGGTCGAGGTTGAGCATGTCAACTGACGTAGATTCCAAAACTTAAGAATACTGAGTTCATCTTCTAATCCACATCGTGGAAACTTTAACTCCATGTATACATGTCTATCCTCTACATCTGACGTAAATTAGAGATCCCCTCGTCTAGGGTTACAAGCGGCAGAATATTTGTCACGTTGGTAATTTCTATTCCGGTGCAGCATTATAGCGACCTCGCTTTCAAGACCTCGCAAGCGGTTTTAAAGCTTCCTTGTCGGCGAGGTCCGCTTCACGTGTGAAACTTACCTCGCGCTCAAGCACCCAGCTCCCTTCCAGACATATTCGCCGTGAAACTTACCTCGCGGAATCAGAGCCGCAAGATAGTATTTAATACTGGTACCCCAACAGAATACGTAAGTGTATGCCTGAAGGCAGGACGATCATAAGACCCATGACAGGGTTCAAAAATGATACAATTCTTCAAATATATAATGATAGTTAATAAAAACAAGGAAGTGTTAAGCTTGCAATAAACTAACCGATATATCAATATATATATATATGTACATATGTGTGTGTGTGTGTGTGTTATCATATTTAATATATTATATATAATGTTGCGCAAACACTAAGGGCAACAGCGTTTTAGTCGGGCAAAAAACGGCAGCGGGAACCATGTAATAGAAGCTCTCAACTGCGCATCCTGAGGAAGCGAGGTACTTTTCATGCGTGAAAAGTATCTCGCGCTCAAGATAGAAAAGCGAGGTCTGTATCACGGCTTGTAGCGGTAGATGCGTGAAAGCTAGCTCGCCTTCACAGGCGAGGTCTCGTTCACGCAGCACCACTTTTACTCCATAGATGCATCATTTTAAAAATAATACGTCACATGTATTTATAAATATCTCGCCTATTCCAATTTTTTTAGACACAAATACTGCCATTAAACTTGACCAGAATAAAAATATACTTGCAGTTAAAATACGTCCTTATGAAGTTGCTCGATGTAGTGAGCAGCTTGATTCAGTGATATGATTTTGTACCATATAAAATTTTCATTGACAATCATTATGACGTTACGTGGGCTGTTGACGACGCCATAATAAATATGTGTTTTGTATTTCAGCGCATGAATACCATTTTGCAGGAAAAAAGCTGCTGTCGAATTAGTATAGCAGTTCTTTGAAGATTGGGAAGACAAGACTAGTCCATGAACATACTCACAATGCACGCTATCTACCATATCAGATTAGCGAGGAGCTGTAAAAATCAAGACTTGAATAAGTGCTATGATAATGATTTTACCTAACATTTTGAGGGACATACGATATCTATCTATCTATCTATCTATCTATCTATCTATCTATCTATCTATCTATCTATCCATCTATCTATCCATCTATCTATCTATCTATCTATCTATCTATCTATCTATCTATCTATCTATCTATCTATCTATCTATCTATCTATCTGTCTGTCTGTCTGTCTGTCTATCTATCTATCTATCTACATGTATCTATGTCTGTCTGTCAGTCTGTCTGTCTGTCTCTCTGTCTGTAGAACAGAAGATACGTTTGATAGTTCACTGTGCAAAACTGTTTAATCAGTGTTATTCTTGTCGGTAAATTATTAAAAAACTTTAAAATATTTTTTTCGTGTATCCTGCTTCTTATGAACCAAATTGAATAACAAGAAAATAGTGCCTTGATGTGTGCCTTCATTATATATAATCTTGGCCTTTGAAAATAATTTGGACCAGTCAGATAAGTCAAATCACCATCGCTATATGAAAATGGGCGTTGTAAAAAATAGTCAATTTCAGACGGATGAAAAGTTGCACCTGCATTTGTTTTCATCGGTATAACCTTAATTTCTTGTGTCAATCTTCAACAAACAGGGGCACGTTCGCCCCAGTATTCCATTTAAAGCTTTGCCGTGGGGAAGAAGGAGAGAAGCACCTCTGTGCCAAACAGTAAAACAAGAGAAGGTATACATATAAAATCCATAGCGATCAAAGTTTATGCTAGTTATTTTGTTCGTCGCCATACAGTTACTGTTTTAACACGATCGTATGGTACTTTGTCTTTCGTATCATGTGATGCAAATAGAACACACAAATATCGTGGGTTTTTTTTTAAACAATAATTTGCAATATGGAGTGTTTGAGTCTGCCGTATATGAGGTCAGTCCTGCCTGAAGCTCACAATTTCTAATGATAATTAAACACACACACACACACACACACACACACACACACACACACACAAAAAACACACACACACACACAAAACACACACACACAAAAAAAAACACACACAAAAAACAAACAAAAACCCATACATTTGCGTGGCAAACTGTATGGATGCAATTATCTTGCTTGCTGATTAGTGAAACCGTAATTGCTCACCGTTATTGCGAGTCGCTATAAGTGCATACTTGCTATCTTTCCAAAAGTCATACCTGCTCCTTTTCTGACAAAAAATATGTATTCAATTTCATCCTTTTGAAAAAAGTGGACACCTCTTTTATATCCGTGCATCAATTAAAACCTATGAAGGAGTTAATACCGACATTGAGTGTTGTTTTCTCATCCCCGGCACCGGCCAGGAGCGTACAACGCGTGAGGCAAAGTCGAGAGCGTTGTAACCTCCTGGCCAGTGCCGGATACCATAAAGCGCATAATAAATGTATTTAACTTTTCTATCATGATAACGCTACAAATTCCCAGTTTTGCGCTATTGGAAACAATCATCCGTGGCTTGCCTGCTGTTCATGATAACCACCGACTGGGTTATCGTCAAAACGAGGCATAGCTATAAATTAAGAAGTTGATTTGAGGAACGGGATCCGAATTTACTTTTACGTACATTGAGGCCTACGAGTCCAGTGCTGCATATCAGGTAAATTTACTATTCATGTTACCAATCCGAGTTCAAGTTTTATAAGCACCAGTACCAACATGGAATGGACTCGAGTACCAGAGGCAGCTCCGACCCCGCGTGGAGATTTTGGTTAAAACGTGTGTTTGTTAACATGGTGGCATTGTCCTTATCAATCGGATGTGGATTGGACCTAGGTGACACTACATAGAAAAACAATTAATTTCCGTCTTTTCAGCGAGGAGGAAAAGTAACTTTTAAAGGTCAAGGTTGCTAGTTAATTCCAACTTCATTACCAGGTGTTGCAACAAGTTTGCAAGCATGGATGTATGAAAGAGCAAAGTTCAAGTAAAAATGTTTACACCCACACTGATTTCCGATCTTTGCATTTCCCAGTCCGTTGTGCTGCTGCTCGATCTGGATCTTCACCCGGCAGCGACACAAATCGTTTGTCGGAGGACTGGGTTACAGTGTCGCTCTTGCCCCCACTTTTACACATGACTGGGCCATTTTCATCATTGAACGTGACAACTTGAAACGCCATGATTCTGCATTGTTTGATTGTGCAGCCTTTTTCAAGAAATTGTGATTGGTATTTGCTCTTTAATTTACATGTAGGTGCAATAAATGTTTCAGAATAGGGAGATTGGGCTTAATTTTGAAAAATGTTTCAAAGTGACGAAGGGTGGTACTATAGCATATTACTATTTGAAGTCCAACTCCTATTGGCTACTTCTTCGGTAGGGGGTAACAGTGCGTTGTACTCCTGCACCGCCCTTCAGATTGTAGCATCCTATCGGTCACTCCTTAGTTACGGCGGTAATATCATGAGAGAAATGTATATCTAAAACCCAAGTGCGCGCACACACACAATAGATAGATAGATAGATAGATAGATAGATAGATAGATAGATAGATAGATAGATAGATAGATAGATAGATAGATAGATAGATAGATAGATAGATAGATAGATAGATAGATCTTAGGACCCCCTCAGCCAGGGTAAAAAAAATTATGACCCCTGACGATTTGGACAATAGGTCAAGGTCGCTCAACGTCAAACTTATCGCAGCTTCTAATGCTATGCTTTTAAGCACAAGTTTCATGATAACAGGTCAATTTGTTTGAACGTTATTGCGTCCGCAAGAATTATAATATTGTATCTGTGTCTTTTTGTCCAAACCCACTTCCTAGTAGTCATTACCCCCTTCCGCAGTTCGAACTCTTTACTCTCCATAAGCTAACCTGTCCCTGTCTAGCCTATATACATAGACGTACTATTGTCCATATTGCACACTTTCATCTGTAAAATTTTGGCATAGGCTGTGCCAGCCCAAATAATATATTAAAGGGTCTTCAGCGGGTAACTACTCAACATATTTCGGAGCCTTTTACCCTTACATGTCTCTCTCAGTAGCGGCTCCTTGTTTGAGCTCAATACTCAGCAAAGACAACCCACATAATAATAAATAAATATGAACGTGGCAATTGATGAATTACCTAAATACGTGAAGTTTTGATTATAAATGCAAAACTTCATTATGAAAGAAGAATACCTGTCAAACAAACCATAATTTCCAAATTTGTATAGTACAGGTTCAGATAAGAACAATTTGACTTACCCCTGAACCAATATATATCCTTTCTAGCTGGACAGCTTATAATTATCCTAGTTAAACCATCCGCCAATGTTTAACTGAAGTGGAAACAAGCTGGGGCATTATATTCAGTCCCAGTGATTGTAAAATCAACAGTTGCAGCTAGACCACCTGTATAAACCAAGGGAAATTCTAACAAGGACTGTAACAATGTACATCCTGCACCAGAGATGTAAAACAAACTCCATGATGACACCTACTCCTCAAACAATTAAACTCTATTTCACTGCCAACCCTCAGTCAATGAAATGTGTCAGGTTTGTGACATTTGAGAAAATACTGTCAATTTTGAGTATTTTTTTAATATTGAGTAAATGTGCATTTAGGCATGTCAGAAAAGAATGAAAGTCATTAGCATTTATGCCAAAAACATGTTATCAAAACAATTTTTCTAAACAGGATTTTAAGTAGAATTAAGCAAACATGTAACTGTCGTAGGCCGCGGCTTGCTACCGATAGCCCCAGGGGGGGTTAACCTGACAGAAAACATGTAAGCCTAAAATGTCTGAAAGTGAATATTAAAACAGAAAGATGCCAAAAGATAAAGTTAAGTAGCAAAACAGACAAGTCTAAAAACTGTAAATTATTGTGGCCAAACTTTCTAATAATCTTTGGATATTAACAGTAAAATTATTACTGTTCTTATTAACCAGATATCAAGTACAATTTGGCAAGCTTGTAACTGTCGTAGGCTGCTTCTTGCTACCTGTAGCCCCTGGGGGCTTTACCTGACAGAAAACAAGCTAGCCTAAAATGTCTGAAAGGTGAATATTCAAACAGAATGATGCCAAAAGATAAAATTTGGTAGCAAAACAGGCAAATCTAAAATGTGCACAATTATTGAAGCCAAACTTTCTAACCATCTCGGGATATTTACGGCAAAATTTGTAGAAATAGTTGATAAAAAGTACATCTTTGAATCCTCTTGACTCACGTTTATTGTAAATAAATTTGCTTCTAGATGCAAAGTCCTGAAATTTAGAACAGATACGACCAAATATCAAAATCTGTGACAAAAATGTATTATATCCAATAATATCTGAAATATTACTGTCTGGGAAAGGAAAATTAACTATTTCAAAGTTAAACTCCTCTACTTTGTGATAAACTTCAATACAAAACCTGTCATTAGTGACCTGAATATCCAAGTCCAAAATTTAACTCGTCGTGACCTCGAAGGTCGCTGAATCTCGAACTCAGCCAAGCTTCTAGGTTGCTTCTACAGTGCCAGTCTCATGATCTTGACTCAATGTGTGTAGAAAATATTGCGTCCGCAAAGGAAACAGACGCACAGACGGAAGGACGCACCCAAGCACAGACATGATGACAATATTCCATCGGCCGGAAGCCCGTGGGGGTAAAAAACATTTGAAAACACTTGTTTTAGCTTACAATGATATTGTTGTGTCTCCCGGAAATCTTATATTACAAAATACGAAACTTTCAAATGGGTACAATATTTTGTGCGGAAATGTTTATCGTGATCTATGCCTTACGCTTTTTACCACATTAATGCTCACATAATGGCCACATGATCAGAAAGATATTTTCATGTTTGTTAGCTTTTTCAGATGTGTAAATCTTCAGTCTTTTAACTTTAAATATAGTTATTTCTGTCAAACATTAACGGTCATCACAAGACATAAACTTATTTGTCACAGTATATCCAAATTTCATTCATTCATCCATACATTCATTAATTCATTCGTTTGTTCGTTCTTTCGTTCGTTCTTTCGTTTGTCCGTTCGTTCGCTCATTAATCCATTCGTTCACTCACTCAATATTTCAGCCAGTTAGTCAGTCACTCAGTCAGTCAGTCAATGCTTATTCACAGTCGCCTCATCTGAATTTTCCTGTTTAGACATGTTTACAGCTGCTTGCTCCTCTCTCTTGCTGACATTTTGGATTGGGATCAAAGAATGGAACGAAATTAAATGAAATGAAGGGAGACGAAAAGAAACGATATGGAACGTAGAGGAACGAAACAACACAAAACTACAGAAAATAACCAAGTCTAAAAAAAAAAAATAATAATAAAATAAGTAAATACATAGATAGATAGTGCAGAGATAGACAGACAGACATACAGACAGACAGATAGATAGATCGAAAGATAGATAGAAAGATAGATAAATGAATAAATAAATAAATAAATGAATAAATTTATTAATTAATTAATTAAAATATTGATAGATGGATAGATAGATAGATAGATGGATAGATAGATAGATAGATAGATAGATAGATAGATAGATAGATAGATAGATAGATAGATAGATAGATAGATAGATAGATAGATAGATAGATAGATAGATAGATAGATCAAAGAATAAATTAAGAATAAATAAATAAACGCTAATGTTCTAGGCAAAGAACTGCCTTTTTTACTCCCGTTTTCATCGAATTACAAGCCGCTTTGTATTTTTTTCTTCTTCCTTTTTTTCCCAGAAATGTCAAATGCATTGGACTTAATATGTGTACGCTGAAGGTCTCTTCAGGAAAGATATGGGCATCGGCTGTTTACCAATCGGGTTAAGCTGATCTGTTAACCGATGATATGTTGCTTCTTCTGCGTTGGTGAAATATGGCTCACTGTGCTGCTACTGAAGCTGAATAGTAAACATGTTTACGTTTGACTACAATGAAGGTACCCCATCCGACCCTACTGACAATTTGATTTAAGAAATCCCGTGCTGGTGCACCATCTGTATAATTCATGCAATATCTATTTAACAGGTCGGAACAAATTAAGATCCATTTTCATCGTCCCCCGCCCCCAAGTTATGTTCTATCCTGCCAGACGCTTTGCCGACTCTTAACATCAATCTAATCAGTTATTCAGGGAGTAACATTGTGACAACAATTTTCTAATGTGAGAAAATAGACAGGAAAATTAATCGATTCATTTGAATTGTTTAACTTTAATTTCGGTCGTGGCGAACCATAAGCGATACATTGTTTACAATACAGCTGTTTTTTTTCCCGATATCTTCAAACATGTTCGCCTCACATGTACGTAACATATATAGGTCCAACTATGAGCATGTTCAACAAATATGGACAACACATATTAATCAGCAAAAATATAATGTTTTGTACATGTAGTTCAGGATTCACTTGCAGTTGGAATATGGAGTAAATATGAGGGAATATGCCATAGAATAATAACATTATCAGTTTGCTTCCACGCATATTTTACAGCACATATGCATTGCAATATTCATAACATAAAATTATCTTCAGTAGGAAAAAAACAGTAATTTTACTATAGCTAAAATATTACCCTGTCCATATATTGTATGTTCAATATACTTTCCCATAAATAGACATTTTATGTCTTTCTTGAATCTCTAACTTATACCTGCTATTGCGTGCGTATATAAGTCGGAGGATGAACAAAGATATTTCAATGTTCCACATCTGCCCACAATACGTTTAAACATTGAATAATGTAGGTTACATGCAATGATATAGCTTCCACAGCTGTGCAGGTTATACATACATATTTCGGCGAATATGTTGAATTGTTCGATTCCTCAAGTTCCTTTGGTCGGCTATGGTTGACCAATGTTATGTGACAAATTCAATTCGAACACCAGAGTCTTTTGAAATGTTCAGTGTAAATACTCTCATATACGTTGAAACATTTTGGATTAGAAATTTAAATACACACGGGGAAGAGAGAAGAGAAGAGAATGGAAGGGAAGGGAAGGGACGGGAGGGGGAGAGAAGAAAAGAGAAGAGAAGGGAGAGGAGAGGAGAGATGAAGAGAAGAGAAAAGAAAAGACAAGGGGAGAGGAGGAGAGGAAAGAAGAGACGAGGAGTTATATTTATCTTTGCGCTTCCTTAAGACTAAGGCAAGCAAGCAAAAGCTTTCGGCTTAAGGGACATAAATTTGTTTTCAAAGACATCGTTTACAAATATATTAATTACGTACTAATTTTGCACAGGTTTATTCTAAGTATGGACAAAAATTTGGATGCAGGGGAGCCTTGCTTGACTTTCTTTGCATACTTTGTCTTTCACTTGATAATGTGGAGATAATCTTGTGTGCTGACTTGCGCCCAAAGCAGACTAATATCCATATTATCCCTACAAAAGTGTCCTGTCACCCGTTCAGGGCCTGGTGAGCCAATATGGAAGTAGGTCATTGTCACCTTGGCATTTGACAATATGCGTGCGCCGATAGTCCGTTTTCGTGTCATCCAAAGTAGACCAAATAAAACTTTAGAAACTTTATCATCCTTAAAACAGTGATTATGTAGCAAAAGGTCCGACAAAATGGAGTAGTAAAACTCTGACATAGGTTTCTTTACAAGGCAAGTATGCCAATGCATTTGAAAATGAACTGGGTTGTTTGTTTGTTTGTTTTGGGTTTTTTGTGTTTTGTTTTTCCTGTTTTTGTTTTGTTTTTTGTTATCGTTTTTTGTTTGTTTGTTTTTTGTGGCCTTTTTTTTCTTTCTGTTCTTGCTTTTTTTTATTGTTGTCAAGTTACAATATGGGTGGATAGAAAACAAGTTATTTGTTTAAAAATTCCCACATATTCCAATTTGGGAGGTAAGAGAAACAAAACTTGCATACATTTTCGTATGTCACAAGCACAGTCATGTGATAATGCATAAAGGTTATGTTTCTCTTTTTTCCCTAGAGACAGGGCATTCCAATGCTAAAACAGCATAAAAAGTACGAAGTTGTCGCCTCAGGTGAGGGATTTGAACCAACTGTTTTGATTGGTTTCACTGCGACAAACAACCAATACCAACGATGCACTCAGTATCCTGGTGAATAGATCGCACGGAAGAAAGGAACTGTTTGTGAAGTGATTGAGCTTTAACTGAATAAACTGGATACTGGCGTGGACTAGATACACAAGTTGCCAGCGTTATGGATAAGCATTTGATGCGAACACTGGGAGTTGCACACTTATTATAGGGTGACCCGAATAAAAGGTTTTACTGAGTGGATCTAGCAGATTGGTCTATACTGAATACACAACAAACACCAAAGACAGACTCGAAAATGAGTGCAACTTCTGCAGTTGTTAGAACAACGTATGTACATCCATGTGCGACCGAAAAGCAATCGACCAGTGTAAGCCTTCCAGGATTCCAGAACCTATATTTGGTCCTGGAAAAGGCCATGGCTACACTTTATCGTAGGCACCCCAGCTTTCCTGAAGTCACAGGTTATGTTCCATGTAAAAACACGTCTCTCTCTCTCTCTCTCTCTCTCTCTCTCTCTCTCTCTCTCTCTCTCTCTCTCTCTCTCTCTCTCTCTCTCTCTCACTCTCTCTCTCTCTCTCTCTCTCTCTCTCTCTCTCTCTCTCTCTGCAGACGGAGACATCTGGGGCCGTATTCACAAGGAATTTAATCTGATCCTGCGTTTAATCCTAAAATGAAAGTCAATATGCCTTTGGGCATTAAATACTGAATCGTTGGCCTAATGTTTAATCTACACTTGCAGGATGTCCGCCACTTCAATATGAACTTTGGAATAAAAGCTTCCATTTTATTAATGAATCTGGATTTAATCCAGATTCTAATCTTGGATCAAAAGATTAAACACTAGATCAAACTAAGATTGAATTAATAAAATATTCCTGTTAATCCTTAAGTTCATATTGGAGCCAAGAGCATGTATTGGCTAATCCTTGATGATTTAATCAAATATTGAGCCAAGAATTAAGTAGTGTAGGGCCCAAACAACATTAATTTTAATTTTTGGATCCGATCAAATTATTTGTGAATACAGCCCTGGGGGATAAACAACCTACATCCCCCTTATTGGCCAGTCGTTGTTAACAAGAAACGGTGTGCCATAAAAATGTACCTTCTGAATCACGGTTGCCAGCTACGAGAACTGTCTTCACAACCTTTGTTGCAAGACTACACACAGCCTGCATCCCAAAGTATCGCTGATGTCATTTATCTCGTGCAAGCATAGGGACACAGTTTACAACGCAGGCTCCTTTGCAAAGGGACATGTTGCCTTTAATGACTTCATAGGCGAGTTCCTACTGCTGCCCACCTGCTGCAGGTGGAAACACCTGCGGGATAAAAGAACCTGGCGCATGCGTTGATTGAACATGTGACGTGACATAGAAAGTAGGTGCTGTCACCATCCAGAAAAGTAGACCCGATCTGCTCTTACTATTTTGAGTGAATTTGGCGTTCCGCACCATTAAAAGCATCAAGAGTCTTACCAGACTTACAAAAACGAATGTCGAGTTTTATACGTAAGTTTTCATTATGTGTAAGTGCGAACCCAGATATCTTTCTTTCTTTCTTTCTTTTTTCTTTCTTTCTTTCTTTCTTTCTTTCTTTCTTTCTTTCTTTCTTTCTTTCTTTCTTTCTTTCTTTTTCTCTCTCTCTCTCTTTCTTGCTTTCTTTCTTTCTTTCTTTCTCTCTTTCTTTCTTTCTTTCTTTCTTTCTTTCGCGACCAAATTTTTCCAGGGTCTTTCTCGACCACTATTTTCCCCAAAAAACCCCACCAAACTTGCAATGGTGACTGACTGACTAGTGAGAGTGTGAATTTTTTGGAATAGTCATCATGTTTAAAATTTGCAGAAATTATTAAATTGAAATTTTAAAAGGTCCAATCTTCCAAATTTTTGCCGATAAACACAAATTTTTTCAATGTGCATATATAGGTTTGTGACACCTACCAACATAATGGACAGCAAATGGAAATTGTGGAATTTCAAATTGTGCTAACTAGAGGGATATGCAAATTTAAAAGTTGAATATATCCAAAACTATTATACAAAGAGATGCCATTCTAACTTAAATTTATAGGTTTTTGGCAAAGCCGCATCCGATGAATCATGAACCAAAGTTATAAAATTTTAATTTATGCAAAGTAGGTGAATATGCAAAATTGGAATCTTTGAATAGCTTCGGAACTGTTATAGATAGTGGTGTCATTCAAGATCCACTTTGCACGTTTGTGACATGGCCATATCCAATGAACCAAGAACCAAAGTTGGAGCTTTTTAATTTATGCAAGTTAAGCTACATGCAAATTTAGATTATGCTGTACAGTGCAAAGTGTAGCATTTTAAACTCTTCTGATTTTGAAGGCACCACGATTTGCTGTAAAGCAAATCTTCCTCTTAAGTTTTGTGATGTAATACTGAGCAGAATTTCTGACACGATTCAATAATACTTTTAATACCAGTAGGTGCAAATTAATAATTTTTGGTAGCTTCGCACCCTGTAAGCACAGTGCCTTCATTGCACCTCGTTCTACTTTCACTGGCTCCTTTAGTTGACACCTTGGCGTATATCGTTTGAAAAGAGTGTATGTCTGTGCTTTTTTGATATAACATCCCTGTTTATGAGGCGTTTGAAGACAACAGTGAATTCATAAAAAAGGAGAATTGAAGGTTATTTGCAGTTCCAAGGGTCTTACCAAACCAGTAAAGATTTTATTGCAAAGGGGATAAGCCTCCTTGCTAGTTTAAAACTTGAAATTTGACAATATTACTCATATATTGACAATATTACCTCATTACTTGCGGCTCAATGACGGGTGAATAAAAAAGTCAGTAGCAGATTTCTCACACGCATCCGATTTCACAGCCCTTTACGACAGAAAGGGCCATATATTAAACCCTTAAGAAAGAAAAAATTAAAGAGAAAAGTTGTTCAGGCAGCGCTTGATGAGGTGGCAAGACAATGAAGTGTCTCGTCAAACGCCAAACTGGTTCCTGTGTTTCCTTATCACTATTCATTTATCTTAATATGTCAATGTCTCTTCTACGCTCCGAAGTTTCCCACGCTCCGTAGATTCATTTGCAGTTTGTTGACAATGCTCGTTAAAACTGCCTATCGAATTTGGAGGAGTATACCCTGACGAGAACTTATTCACCGCATTCATTTCAGCAGCGGATGTCTTACGTCGTAAGCAATCCATAAGCTTGGAGCGGGTTACCTTTTTGTAGTTTCGTTTGTCCTTGCGCAATGACGAATTATCTTTTCTTTTGTCGGATCTGGAGTCACCGCGACCTGCAGAAACAGATTCCTGATAACTGACTTCTTCAGACACTGACAAACCCCCACGTCCAGCTTTGGGCGATTGGTCAGTACCGGTAGATACTTTGTTCCAAGTGACTTTTGATTGTCTGTGACGACTTGACCTTTTCCCAGTCAACACAAACTTGTAAGCTTCTAGATACTGGCGATTCATCAAACCATATGTTATCCAGGAGAGACTTGAGGAGAGCCATAGTAGCATGACAGGAACAAAATACATAGAAAACGTAAATGACCTATCCCGATCCACGCCGTACATTACTGAGAGTGGAAGATATGCCGCCACAAATGTAGAAAAAATCACTATCACTGTTTTCAGTAAGGCCATCTCCCTGTTAATGCGACTCGGCGAGATATCACCGTTGGAATATAGTTCTCGGCCACTCCTATGGACGACAAGATATATTCGGACGTAACAATAGGCAAGAAAAAGTGCCGCAATAAAGAGAAAGACGCACTTTTTTAACACTCCCGAAAGGCGAAACACATTTGGGCGAACAAAAGAACAGAACATAATCTTTGGGTTGAGCATAACATTGACATCCATTGTGTATTTTCGACCAAATGCTCTGATAGAAGGAAGTAATATGACCAGCATTGGTGCTATGTATATCACCAATATCATTATGATAATGGCTTTTGTCTGTTGGAAATATCTGGACACACGAGGGTGTACGATTATGACGTAACGATGCAGGGCAATGGCACTTATATGTAATATCCCTTCTAATATGGTTAAATTGGAGGCAAATAGTTCAAAGACACAGAAATTGGCGCCATATTTCCATTCTCCCACAATGTAAGTATGGACGTAAAACGGTTTGACGAGAACATTTTGAAATAAATCACAGCATGCCAACGAAGCTACGAATAAATTTGATGCTTTCGACAGAGGCTTATACAGAATTATTGCAAGGACTATTAAACTGTTCCCAAATATTCCCATAATAATTATGACAACTCCGATCACTCCCCCACCTACTGCGATTCCAAGGGGAATGGGATCCGATGAATTGGCAGTTGGCTCTCTCAGGAATGTTGCTTCAATGCTACTATTAAGAGCCATACGAGAGGAAACGTTGCAGTCACTGCACCAATAGATATTCCTGTTTTCAATGGTCGTATCTTCTATCCCCATGGTGGTAAAAGCCAACTTTATGTTCATCAGTCGAAGTCTGCATGCAACAGTCAGGTCAGCACGAGCCAAGCAAAAGACCCACAGTCCATCGCATGTATCAGTTCACACTAATTGCTCATGGCTGTGAAAGTAGTTACGTCTGTCTGTCTGGTAGCATATGTACAATGTACGGGAAAGACATAGTACAGGCACCAGCGATTCCTGCAAAACAAACGTAAACTGCATTTAAAAGGTTGAAAAGCTAAGTGCGTGGCGAGTTTTTATCTGAGTTAGCAGTTCTACTGTTCATTCAGGTCAGCAATTGGCCCTATTTGTAAACATACATACATACATACATACATACATACATACATACATACATACATACATACAGACTCACGTACGAAAGGACGGACGTGCATGCGTGTGTGAGTGCGCTTATACATACGTAGGTAAATATGTAGGTACATACACACGTACACCTGCCCGCCAATCCATCCTTCCATCAATCCATTCATACATGAGTACATTTGCATTCAAGTTGCAATCCCAAGTTGTCTTTTGATATTCAATTGGGTGCCAGGATTAATGGAATGTAAGTGGTCCGCTAGTTATCTTAATGCGTTCCAGGCAGAGAAGCGATAGCTCTGCTTTACCGCTAGAGATTATCTGCCAAATCGTGCTGGACCAGCTTTGTGCAATATCATGTTCACAGGAGTGTTAAAATTGCGATAGTTTTGCCGCCTCACTCTTTGGCTACGGAGCCAAACATCGGCGATATTTCCTATGTAACTTCAATAAATTTCCCTTACAGTTTGGTTGGCAAGGACAATTTGTCCACCATGTGTTTTTATATTTTGTTTAATGCTTCGCATCGCTTCAGCGTTGTCATTGTGAAAAATTGTGAAGTTAGTGTACCTTAAAAACCAGCATTAGCTTAGTATTAGACTGTAATGGCCGGCTCATCCTAACAACTCAGTCTTCCAGCAAGAATTGTGGGACTACAGTTACCAAGAATTTCTCTTCTTTTGTTTCTAATGTGAATGTGGAATACAGGTAAGATTGATGCAAAGTGCGGGGAAGGAGGCAGCAGTATTTAAGCGCCAAAACTCTTCATTGAAACGTAAAAGCCACCAGATTAAAGGTGATATTTCTGTTTTATATGATTTAATAAGCGGAAGAAATGGTAAAGTAATTATAATGTAATGCACAGTGCACAGCTACCTCACATTGTAACTGCAACAATTGTTAAAATATGTTTATATGTACATCTCAACAACACGCAAACACACACAAACACGCACACACACACACACACACGAAAACAAGGTTACAATTTAGTTATGTTTGTGATTATCCAATAGAAAGTGTTGTTTATTTCCTGTTTAAACCGTCATCCATAATAAGTGAGTTTTGAGTAGTTGCTGTTTCAATGGCGGAGTTTGCAGCCGTGCAAGAGACACACCCATTTTTTTTTCTTGCTTGAGTATGGTATGCTATTGGACGTCAACAAGTATATAGTGAATACCAATTCTATCACTTGCAGCAACAGTAACGGATTTAATTTCACATTAAGCTTTTTGTAGTAGTCAGTCTGTATGTCTATCGAACAGCCTATTTATCTATATTTTTTGTTTTCTTGCCTATCTATCTATCTATCTATCTATCTATCTATCTATCTATCTATCTATCTATCTATCTATCTATCTATCTATCTATCTATCTATCTGTCTGTCTGTCTGTCTGTCTGTCTGTCTGTCTGTCTGTCTGTCTGTCTGTCTGTCTGTCTGTCTGTCTGTCTATCTATCTATGTCTGTATATTCATTTTAATTTTGGGTTTTCTTTGCAATAATAAAACAAATCAGTCCATATCAGCAGACAACAATTATAGTGCTTCAAAGAATGTCAGCGTCTAGCAGTTCAAATTTTCTTGTGAGAAAGTCAAAAGGTCAACAAGTACCCCAGTGTTTCATTTCCAATGTGACTACCTGTATTTCGCACAGTTAAGAATGTCCACTATTCGAAGTTCAAACCGTATGTTCTAAGTCCACAGCTTCGTTTTCGGAGTTCCAAAAGTTGCCTTAAAATTCGTTCTTAATGCAAGACAATTTGACACTCTTCAATTTCTGTAGTACGCAAGAACTTGTACAAAACAAATAAGCACTACTGTAATGACCATTATCAAGCAGATTCAATGCCACACGTTTCATGCTTGTGTTGACAAATGAAGCCACTGCCTCCATGTCATGATAACATGTTGGATCTTTCCCTCACAAATCAGAATCTGTTCCAACAAATTCGCCAATACTATCCTTTAAAGTTTTTTTTTTTTCTTTTTTTCATTTATTTATCTATTCCAGAGAGTATGATATGAGTTATGGGGATTCCGGACAGAAAGCCAGGCAGTAGGTTAATGGGAATTCACTCTATTCGTTATTTAATCAATTCGAGAAGAACCTGAACTTCAGATTCCTTTGCGCTAGAAAAGGTTAGGGCTTGCGCAGAACCCTGACCTTTCAGGTTCATACATCTTATTTTCAACGGGGTGTCGGAAGAAAGTCAGATTATTCTGCACTTCTTACACTATAATTCCAGGGAGCTTGTTTAGTTAAAAATACATTTAGAACCTTGAATTCGCTTCAAGGGGTTAATGTTGAGTGCTTGATGTTTAAATTGACAGAGTCTTATTTCAATCAGCGTACGGGAGCACTACTCGAAAAACCACTATGGGCGTGCTTGTAAACATGTTTGTTTTACCTAGATTGTCTGGTAGGACATTGAATGTGCTAAACAGGAGGTTCTCCAGACATTATGACGTGATTTTATATACAAGAGAAACAAGACTTACAAAACAAATAAAGTTTTGGAGATACCACAAAACATTGGTTTTCTGCAACAGAGCAGTACAAGTTTACAGAGACATGACCCCTTTTACATCAATGCATCACAGCGCGGGAATGAGGGCGTGGTTACAATAAAGATGACATGAAGTACACCAGAAAAAAAGCTAAATATCTTGGTCTGAATTATGTAATTTGCACGAAAGTAAAAACTGCTTTCTTCATTTTGTTTGGCTGATCCCAAATTACATATTAAAGTATTGCGACAAAGATTTCTTGATTTTATTTCGGAAAAACATTTGAGTGAACGCCTGGAGTGTTCTTGATCTAATGTTGGTAATGGATTTGCGTGAACTCCTGGAAATATTGAGCGTCTGATCTCAATAAACATTTTGAGCATTTGAGCTTCAAAAGGAGGACAGAATAGAAGGAAAACACTGATTATCGCGGTAGGTAAACAACACTGACAAGTACGGGATGTACACATTGATTTTAAACAAATGGAAATTTAAAGACGAAAAAGACCGAGTCGCATCTGAGTCTCACAGATATTAGCAAAGTGACTACCATGCAAAAAAAATAAAATAAAATAAAATAAAACGGTGGTTTGTCAGTTGGTAGGCTTGTTTGTTTAAGATGTACCCGATCGTTTGAATTTTAACCCAGTTGCATAATTTCGTAGCTTATATCCTAAGTTGTATTACGGAGAGTAGGCAAGGGGTCTTTGAAGCGATTGGTTCTGCAGTTAAGTTGCCTGATATGAGGAGCATTTACCGGGACCGGGCTCTAAAAGGGGAATGAGTTGAGAGATATGGGAAAAACACATTTTTTTGTCTATTTTCTACAATATAATTGATTTAAAGAACGCGTGTCTTGCAGATATTTTTTGGTCAGCCCAATTCATTTAGCAGTCTCATAAGATGTGTGATGAATGGTGCTGGCGAATGATTCTGGCTACCTCGATTTGAACAGACTCTACGGATTTAATAAGGAGATACCACAATTATCAAAGGTGGCACAGCCATATTCAAGAATTGGATGTACCCATAGACAAGTATAGCTTAATTAATAAGGGTTGTCATGACAGTTCAAATTTGAGCCCCTTAATAAAGAAGGGCTTTTCAATGCCTTTCCTATAGCTCCCTCAATTTGAGCCCTGCATGATATATCAGATGATAGTGTGATACCTAGATGTGTGTGAAGGGGCCTTGGCGCATGGGCGTATCCATGTGAACAAAAATACGTGTCAAAACGTAAGACTTTTCCTTCAGTTGCAGTTTTTCTAGGTATTGACTTTGTCCTTTTCCATATTTTAGCATAATAAAAGTAAAATAATAATAATAATAATAATAATAATAATAATAATAATAATAATAATAATAATAATAATAATAATAATAATAATCACTATAAAAATGATAATAATGTAATAACAGCAACATTAGTTGTAGTAGTAGTAGTAGTAGTGGTAGTAGTAGCAGTGGTGGTAATAGTAGTAGTAGTAGTAGTAGTAGTAGTAGCAGCAGTGGTAGTAGTAGTAGTAGTAGTAGTAGTAGTAGTAGTAGTAGTAGTAGTAGTAGTAGTAGAAGGAGGAGGAGGAGGAGGAGGAGGAGGAGGAGGAGGAGGAGGAGGAGGAGGAGGAGGAGGAGGAGGAGGAAGAGAAGGAGGATTCCGCCGGGTTCGGTGCCAAAATCTGGGACATTTCAGTTTTATACGAAAAATAAAACCCATAAGATGCGATAAAATGCGTTAAAATATCCATTTTTGCTAAAAAATATGTTTGTCATTTAATGCTTCAGATTTGAACAACTTATTCATTTGCATGTTTGAGACTAGTTACAAATCTGCCTGTTAGGTGTTCCAGAAAGAAACCTGTTGTGAGCAGTTTAATTGTCTGTTTAATGGAACGATAAAGCAGATAATTATGATGGCAATATTTTAACAAGAGGGCTGCGCTAACAATCCGTGCTCAGCTGACTTACATATACTGAACCAAAGTAAGCTCCAATGTGAGCTGCAGCTAAGCTTCAGTAAGAGACTGAAAGGGCCGGAGATGAACAATGAAAAGATAAGCTAAGCTTCAAAGGCCAAACCTTGATTTGCGCTGACAATGGATATCAGTGACAGAGAAACCTGGTCCAATTATCCGGTGTTTTGAAGACATTCAATGTTCACCTGTTACATGTGTGTAAGCTTCCATAAGCAAAGTGAATTGCAGAAAACAAATGTTGCAGGCCACACGTGGACAGTACACAATTTACACTGTGACTGGAGCGACACTTGTTTGGCATGGATCTTTCATTCCGGACCCATGCGTTGCTGCGCAGTTGCAATGAGCAAAAAAAAAAAATGCAGGAAGCTTTTTTTCAACATATGGTATTGTGACCCAGGTCTATGACCTATGATGTCCCCTAGTTGAAATGACTAAGGTTTATCTAAGTTGCATTTCCGCGATGTCTGATGTAAATCCAGCAAAGCGTTTTGGATAAAACAATCACAAAAACATACCAAAATCCGTTAAAGTAATGTGTCGAGATCACAGCACCAGGTGCTGTTATAATGTAAATGCACAAATCCCAGAAGTACCTGTCACCACATGAATTTGAGGCACTTGACAGAGCGATTTCAGCATACGGTTTGGCAGCGTTTGGGAAAAATACCTATTTAAACTAAATAAAAAAAACTCGCTGTGGCACCTTTAGTTTGAATTAGATCCGATGGAAGCCAATAATGTAATTCCGAAGCTGTTGGCTACACAGTTTTCTGGAAGCATCTTAGCGTCTCCCCCCCCCCCCCCATACACACACACACTCGCGCCGCGATGGACACTAATACGAGTGTAGTCAATATGCACACGCAAAAACAAAACAAACGAAAAACGAACACCGACCCCCCCCCCCCCCCCGGCCAAGAAAAAAAAAAAAACAGCGGCCAACAGACGACATGTGACAGACCATTCCCGACAAGGCAGCTGGGCTCAGAGGTAATGTATATCGTGTGTTTCGGATAACCCATGCAGGCAAAAGTCTAAAGTCAATAAAAACAATACATATATATAGTAAATCAAAGTCAGAATTCAATTTTTAAAAAAGACAACAACTTTTGATTGCTAGGTAGAGTATACACTACCATTTTTCTGTATATAAATATATATGGGGTAGAATTTACTTGTTGCACTTGTGTCAATTCCCATTTGAGTGTAAGTGTCAAAATTGTTTGGCAAGAAGATCTTTGATATGAATTCGAAAAGGCTCATTAAACACAGGACATTCCATATCTTTATTGTTTTACACAGATGGAGAGCGTTATCTGGTTATTTCTTTCAAGACAACAGCAGCTCCAAACAAGTAAGCAGGCTCCTTATTTTGAAATAATACCAGATATCTTAAAAAGGCAACACATTATCATTTTAAAGACGTCCAGTTGCTAAGCCATGCGCATTATCGGAATTTCATAAACCGTGAAATTGTTTCCAGCGATCAAATCATTTAACCAAGAACTTTTCATAATTATTTTTTTTATGGTAATTTATGTTTTGCCAGGTTCAGTATCATATGTTGGCTGCTGCAGGTAGCATACCTTATGACAAAAAAGTCATTTACTGTCAAGTTCCATTTACAGGTAATGAGTTGGCTGTACAGTAGATATGCCAAGGGATCTCTGGCCATTGGTCGACATTTTCGTAACGGTTTGCCGGTACGTAACTTGACTATGTAGTTTGTAGTATGATTTAACTTAGTGGTGATGACAGCCCGGATTACACATTAGTTAAACGAAGCTTGCTTTATAATGTTTAAATCGCAAACACTCTATTAACAGTCGGCAGTTGCCCGTGTAAAAAGTAGTTACTGGGTAACGAAGTGGCACAATATACGTCAAATTTACAAAAAAAAAAACAACAAAAAAAAAAAAAAAAAAAAAAAAATCCTCTGATGTGGTTTGGTAAAGTGTGTGGTTAAGACTTAACAATGCTTTTTTTTAGAAGTATGATTCGAAATGCACTATAAACAGTCCATATATGCCAATGTAAAAAGTAACTCTTGTGCAAGGAATTATCATCATGATCATGATGATCATCATTATTATTATTGTTATTGTTATTGTTATTGTTATTGTTATTGTTATTGTTATTATTATTATTATTATTATTATTATTATTATTATTATTATTATTATTATTATTATTATTATTATTATTATTATTATTATTATTATTATTATTTATTAAGCCCCCATTGGGGAAAAAAAGGACATCAAAATGACTACTAATAAATACCAGCCATATGTAGAAAATAAAGCTCTACAGTAATCGTAAAATCAATACTTAATAGTAAATCTCAATACAAATCCGGCAGCTTTGAAAGGCAGTGAAATAGATAAAATAGGATCTGTAAGCACAAACCCAGCAGACATGAAAATACAAAGCCTACCATGTCTAAAACACGACAAAATTATAGAGATGCAGATATCCCCACCTCGCTCTACCCGTCCCACGCGCGACCCCTCCGGACAATAACGTTCCATTGTCTAGATAGGTCACACGTGAAGCGGAAAGGGCACGGCAATAAAAATTTGAGTTTAAGTTTTAATAAAGTTTGGGCTGTTTCTCGAAACAACAGACATTCAAGGATAAAATCGACTTACCTTGTTGAAAAATAATATATGTATTAAATATTTTTAACCGTGCCTGGTAGATCCAATTAGCAAAACTATTGGCAACTGCACTGTTCCAAAGTTTTCCCTTGCAAACGAGTATATTGTTTCACAACGGAAGTTATATGTCCGTTAACACAGTGTAGGTCTTCTTGTTAGCTTTAGGCAGAACCAGAAACAACAATCAGTCACTGCTTGTTTTTCTCGACGTATATCCTAATATTATCTTCCAGTTTCTCTGCAATGGTATTCCTAGGAGGATGCGGCCGTATATACACAGCGCGGCTTTGCTGTAGGTGACGTGAGTATGAATTAACTTGATGATGCCTATCACAGAAAGCGTCTTGTCTGCAGGGGCCGTCTCAAAGTTTGTTATTGGTCTGGGAGGAATCATTTTTCATTTCTTGCTCCAAATGAATGTCAACCCAGCCGGACTGGAGGTACAAATAATACGTAGCATGCACGTTTATGCGTTTAGACTTGTATCCACACTTCTCTATGGATGGAATTATTTACGAACGTAAGTATTTTAAAGGGCACTTAAGTTTGTAAAACATCTATAAAATTGTATGTGCTGAAGTGGACAGGTATGTATGTTGTAATCAATGGTGCCATCCAATATATTTTTGAACAGAATCAATCGTGTGCGACATGAAATAAATAAAATTAAAAAAAAAAAAAAAAAAAAAAAACGAATGGAAGGCTAGAAAACTGTGAAACCCTAGAGTAAGAATGAATCCTCACTTTTCGCTGATGCTCCTTTTGCTAATAATCTGCACCGTAAATAATTCACTCTTACATGCCAATTTTCGGGTGGAAGGGGGCGCTAGCTAAAAAATTGATTTGTTCCTATAAAATCAAAGGAAAGAAATAAATTTTCTGACTAGCAATTAAATACCCCCTATCTACACCGGCAAAAAGTTTGCCAGTGCCAGTGGTACTGATATATTTTTTTCACCAGATGATGTCAAGTGGAACACGCATTTGAATTACTTCATTGACCACAAAAATGCCTGGCGGTAAGATAAATGATGATTACAACAGCGAGAATCAAAGAGCGCGTTACATCCAGAAAAGATGTAAATCACTGAATGGCAAAAGGAGCAAAGAATTGAAGTCGCATATACTAATTATTTAAGCACATAAGGAGCACGTGTGTGTTTTGACATGGCGTATGGAATCCACTTTACCCAAGTGCATTGACATATTGCCATAAGCTTTGGTGGATACCCATTTGGTACCAACAAATTCTGTATTTGTCACTGTATAGGGGAAATCAATTTTATTCTTGAAACCAAACATTGAATAAAGGAAAAAAAAACACACACAGCCCTTGTCTGTTATATGTATCGTAAGTACACCCTCAAAAGGTTTTGACTTTTTTGCCACTAAGTTCTGTTTGAGTTTTAAAGAGGGACAGTAGCCATGGCTATGCGAGGGATGCACAGATCCAGTGACATGTAAGTATCATAGCTCAATCACCACTAATGTGTTTTTGTGCGACTCCCCATGACTGCCAGTGCAGCTTTTGTCATGTTGGATGCAGCTGACGCTCCCTGCACAGTAGGGCGACTGCGTATTATGATCAATGGGTGAGATGCATCCGACGAACCTCTATCAAATCTTAAGGTTCTAGGCGCTGTTTTTTTTGTTTTTGTTTTTTTTTTTTTTTTTTTTTTTTTTGTTTTTTGTTTTTTTTTTGTTGTTTTTTTTTGTTTTTTTGTGCCATACCTTGTCCCCAAAGGGGCATGCAGTGAAAGAATCATTATATCATCTTCTTTGTATGTATATATTTTATAAAGCTATCATTATTATTATCTGCTTCATATATCTATATTATACAGAGACCTCTGCAGAAAACTTGAACATTTTGAGGGGTACTCAAAATATTTCAGCTGCACACAAGCTTGCTATATTTATTTATCACTATTTCGACATCCGAGGAGTAGATAAAAATGTTTATTATCATATTGCTCACCTTTTCTATGTGCACTTTAGGATTTTATATGTTTTGTTACGCGTCTGAGGCTCATAAGGTTCAATACAATTGTCCACCAATTGTCTGTCACGCAATGGTAGCAAACATAGCCTTACTTGTAACTTTCTCACAAAAGGGATTATGTGGTATTTGATAACAATTTGACCCAAGGTGAATTCATCGCTGTTGGGGTCTCTTTTCTGTAATATGCTGTTAAGATTTAGTTTTGTCTCATTAAAAGGGATATGATATAACTTAAAGAAATAACGGACTGTGACACGGTCATGATTGTACATTGATTTGGCTGGAAAGTGGAAACAAATCGTCATGAGCCTTGCAAATGAATTTCAAAAAGAGCAAATCAGAATAAATCTCTCACACATATATTTACAATCAGCTGACAAAAAAAAAAAAAAAAAAAAAAAAATGTGCTTTAAACCTTGCTTACGATAACACGATGCTATAAATATACTTGGTAAGAAGACCATGACATTATCTGTTACTTGGATAGTACATGTAACATGTAGCGTCTTAGTTCTCTTACAAATCATATTTATAGTATCCAATTATCTTACAATATTTGGAAGACCACTATATATATATATATATATATATATATATATATATATATATATATATATATATATATATATATATTTATATATATATATATATATATATATATATATATATATATATATATATATATATATATATTAGCAACAGAGGTGTGGATCAATGTCAAACGTAACTAAATTAAGAGGTTATATGTAGGATTTACCATGTAAATCCTAAACCCAAGGTATTTTATCGGGCATTCAGCTGTTGCTGAGTAGAGAACCCTATGTAAATATTTAGGCCTTTATACCAATGCCATTGCAATCTCTGTTTCAAAAGACTCATTTCTCCGTAAGGACATGACTTTACTTTTATACTTTGAATTTATGTTTAATTCTAATATGCACTGGCGTTTTAAACAACCTAATGACTGAGCCTGAAATTAGATCATGATAGTCTTACTTTTACTGTCTAGTCTATCCAGGGTGTACATTTGCGTGCTGGTGCCTACAATCTGAAGAAGTAATTTTATACGATGTTTCGTTGTCAATATGCATGTAGCCTACACTGAATCATCGACGTGCAACCAACTTCTGCATACGACATATGTAGAAGATCCCCCAAGACGCACACACACACACACAGGCACCGAATGCAATGTGACTCAACTGTCTTGCTCTGTTGTTTTGCAGCCATGTCAAAACTGTATGTAACATTTGGATCAGAGACTGGCGGGAACCACGGAGGAAATGATTCGAAAAGCCAGAAACGCGCCAGAGAAAGTTGCGCTGCTTACCTTCAAACAGTTTTTACAGAGACAGGAGATAGATAGAAGAAACGGTTCCGTTGGCTTAAAATGAAGTATGATAAAGACGATTTTTTTGTGTGGATGCCCCTTGAAATTTTATGCAAATAGAATATGGTTAAGGAATACCAGTTTATGCTTGAACGACAGCAGTGCAAACGATTATGCAGGGAATGAGAATAAGTCCAGAGTTTGTTGACCATAATATCTGGCATAAAAGTTCACAAGGACCTTAAAATGAATCCACTAGCGGCATGTCGCTGCTCTAAAAATCAACATGCTCCAGCGTGTGGATCACTGGAACGAGGCTTCACAGTTTAATGGGGTTGGGGTTGGAGTTATCCCGAACGATTGTTTAAATGATATATCAAATGATGTATTGTATTACAATCACCACGTTACCCTTTATGTTATGCTCAAAAGCGTTGCCTTCTTATGAGTTTATTGACTAAATCCAAATAGTTACACAAAATTAAATGCAGTTCTGTGATTCATTGCTCATATATACAAACTCTATTCTTGAACAACAGGTCGATGAAGACCAAAACGAACTTAAGACTCCAATACATGACGGAAAACACCAAATTTTAACCCAAAAATATAAAAAAAAAAAAAAAAATGAAATAGAGAATCTTACATGGCTGAGAATGAGATACCATTGTTCCCTCACGAGAGAGCGTTCCTCGTGGGGAACATCACGAGTGACCGAATGTGACTCGTGATTTTCCCACACTAAAAGCCATTGCGCCTGACATGGAAACTGTAATTCACTCTATAGCCATGTAACGCCTCATTTATTATATCCTTAATTGGGTATTCGTTAATAAATACACCCTAGGCCTACTTTCAGCCCATCGAACAATTTTATCAAAATTTGTGTGGTAAAATATATGTACATAGCTGAAATGTTGACATTAATTTTATTTTCTTGCAGCTTTGAAAGTAGTCCTTGAATTCGAGGTTATCTATAAACATGCAATCCAATGGAAATACACGTCTCTAGCCCTGAAGAATTCTGTGTATTTGATTGTGTATTCAGCCGAATACACGGATAATTGGTAATTGTGGCCCATCCTATTGGCGTAAGACTTCAAACATATTGTGAAATCTTCACATACATAATAATCATACACACATAACTTTTTATATATTGATATTTATATAAAATTTGATCGTCATAACTGAAATACTTCACACATGACACATTTTGACAAGAACCACTCATAATATTCTTGGAATTGTTATTCCACGAGGTTATTTAATGATTATCAACAGAGGATGGTTAACCCAAGAGACAAACACAACACCAGGGTTACATCTTCAGATAATGAATAATGTCGCCATGATGTTTTGCCGCTGTATCTTAAACACCTTGTGAAATACACATGATAGAATTTGACATGAGCCAATTTTCACTGAACAGACATTTTCACTAAGTTAATATAATGGAAAATAAATAGGTTAATTAACACAAGGGACAAACAAAACTCCACAGCACAGCTTCATATATTGATCAATTATTCTATTACGTTTCATGGCCGTACATCTTGCGATATGCCCGGCACCAATATGACAAGGGCAACGTCGAATCAACATTTTCACTAATTTATCATCAATTATCAGAAGATAATCAATGCAAACAAAACTCGAAGTGTACACCTTCATACATTGATAAATTGTTCCCACAAAGTTTAGTGGCTGTACCTAAATTGAGTGTTTTTCTAGAATTGCGCGACTCAAATCTGACAATGATAATGTCATACGGACGAACGGACCAGGGCGAAACTACATGCACTTCAAGGTGACGGCATAAAAATGAGTCCAGATGAGGACCCTACAAGGGAAAGAAATACACTAATCAACTAGGCAATGGATCCCTGTGGAGTCTACGCTTTAGTGGGGGGGATAAAACCACATGGCATGCAACTTATCTTGCACACAACAATTACCGCAGGTAAATGGCAGATGTTTCTAAGGCCTTCGGGACCACTCACCAGTGTCCACTTTAATTCTGTTCGAAGAGAGACGAAGGAGTGTCGAAGTACCCAATCTGCGATATACATGCACTATGCGATAGAATAAAAATACCATGACGTGTCAAATCAGAATTATTGTCATTATACATAATATACTTTGATTTTTCAGAGTTGCTAATGCTATTTAAGATGTGTGACAACTTCTCAAAAAATATACATACACTGCTGGTATTGATTTTATGTATCTTTTGACGGTTCTAATTATAAGTTCTGGTCGAAAGCCAACCCTTAATGGATCAGCTTGCTTGGCATGTCTGCAAGCTATCATTTTTGTGAATGACGCTTTCTGCTCATGAAATAGTCCGTATTCACAGTGTAAATCGTGTCTTCTCTGAAACCGCTTGGACTGGTGCTTCCAAATTGCACACAGATACTTCAGCGTGCACCACATTTAACTTTGTTCAAGAAGTGACACCACAATCGTTTCCATATAAACAATTATGTGTTCTTGTAGTTGTTGGCTTCTTTTTTTTTTTTTTTTTTTTTTTGTAGAGACTCAAGTGTCGAGGGAATGTGGATCGACATGGTATCAACCAAGGCTGCATAAAGTCGCCCGCTGTTGCCACTGTCCGTTCCTGGCTTTGAATCTATATGGCTAATTACAGAGCTTGGACACCATTATGATTGTGCCAGGTAATGTGTCCATCCAGTACGGGCTCTATGTAGTTTTCTCCAAATTTTTTGGTGAAACTTTTTAATGCGCAGGGAATATTTCATGCGTGGCCAGCATGCTGTTTTCATATCTCTGGGCTTTGAAGCATCGCTGCTCTTGCGAAGAGACACGATATAGCACAGCATTAAAGCAATGCGGTTGCAAACGGTTGGATTGGTGGTTGTTGCGACGGTGTAACAGATCGCCTTTCACACCTTGCGGGGGTCTCGTCGTTATGATCAGATCGTCTAAGCGTAAGGTCTTCTCACACAGCTCCTTGCTTTGTCTCGACACATGTTTAATTTTTACCACAAGGCAGAATCATTTCATCAAAATCAAACCAAGTTAATACATACACACACAGACACATACACACAGACACACAGACACATACACAGACACACACACACACAGACTCACACACACACACACACACACACACACACACACATTAAATATATTACAAAATGAAGCTTTCATCCCGTCCGTCCATGCAGAAACACTTGCAAAATAAATGATTCCGTCCCCATAATTGTTGATTAGCCCTACCTTCCTTGTTGCTGCTTTAAATGGTTTATCTATGTTATACATGTACAGGTACACTTAACATTTCAGCAACGCCATCCAGGTGTCTAGAGTCGCTGTTGATTCGTCATATACCGCTTGGCTGCGTTTGACGCATTCTTTCAAACGCTTAGGAGTTTGTAAAACAATAATGAAACTAAAATGGAACCATCACAATTATGATTGAATTTGACAATAATTACCGATTACAAACCCGAATAGAAGTAACTTAAGGTGCACTCGCATAGCCACGTAAAACACATGTGAGTAACCGACCAAATGATTATAATATTAAAAATAAAGATAAGAATGGAAAGTCAAATCAAATAGTTGAAAAATGATAATGATAGTAACAGTAACATTATAATAGTGACGTTACTGTTCAAAGCGGCCCAAAAGTTCATAAATTGGCCGAGGTCATAGGATAAGTGTGCGACGTGTATCTGACAACGCTAAAGCGCATGTTTGCAACATACGAAGGCGGGTGTGTAGGCCTAGAACGAAATAACAAAAATGATTAGGAATGAACCAAACTCCCATTTGCTCAGCGTTGTAGCAACTGCAGAAAATAGCTAAGCCAAACCCGACACAACCTTTTCTTCTCTTTCTTCTTAAAGAAAGCCCAGACTTTTCGGAACACTTTGAACATCTGCCACGCTGCGGCCAAAGGCTGGCATTGGCGTAGTGACTATCGATTGAATGTTCAAGTAGAACCACAAAAAATAATGGCAAAAGACATGAGCACGTAGCCTGTATTTTGGTAGTTGGGAAGGCAACACTGGCGAGAATCGAACATTGTCTGTGTCCCTCGCTTCAATTTTGATAACACTTTTGAGGGGCTGGTTTCCTAATTCAACAATCCTCTGTACTCAAATCGGCAATAATATTAGAGAGAGAGAGAGAGAGAGAGAGAGAGAGAGAGAGAGAGAGAGAGAGAGAGAAGAGAGAGAGAGCAGAGAGAGAGAGAGAGAGAGAAGAGACGAGGAGAGAGAGAGAGACTGAGAGAGAGAGAGAGAGAGAGAGACGAGAGAGAGAGAGAGAGAGACTCTAATATTTATAAGGCGGCACAAACTAGGAAAATAATATCATTATACATTGATGCTTACTTAAACTTTACGGTGTAAAAAATAATAAAGATTACCAAAGGTGAACCACAGGCGCTATGTTTTTCTTTTAACTTTCGTCGGAGATTGTGTTGAATCAGTGTATTTGTATTTTGCGAAGCATTTGTATGTTGAGTCATTTCAACCTTTTGGGAGTTTAAGCGCAAACGACGAATCTGACCAGTGGAAGTTAACAGCATGCTTAGCACTCTTACATACGGGGATCACCAGAATCACTATCTGGGTACCCCCTCCGACACCTGTAAAGGCTATGGTATTCGATATTTCGTCAAACCATCAATTTTCTTTTGAGTGACCTTCCGTAGAATATTGCCACACATGCTGCCCCACTAGTACAAGGGTGCAGCTATTGTGGGGATTTCATTCACACTACGACTAAAGACAGATAAATATTTTCAATATGGAGTGGTTGGTTTCTAAATGTTCCGTAGTTTAGAGATCATATCCTTAAGAATAAAGCAAACATACGAAGCAAGGAAGAGAGGCAAAGGCGGAGGAGGAGGATAGAGGAGAAGAAGAAGAAGAAGAAGAAGAAGAAGAAGAAGAAGAAGGAGGAGGAGGAGGAGGAGGAGGAGGAGGAGGAGGAGGAGGAGGAGAAGAAGAAGAAGAAGAAGAAGAAGAAGAAGAAGAAGAAGAAGAAGAAGAAGAAGAAGAAGAAGAAGAAGAAGAAGAAGAAGAAGAAGAAGAAGAAGAAGAAGAAGAAGAAGAAGAAGAAGAAGAAGAAGAAGAATTCACGGCCTGGTGATTTTCAAAGTCGGAATTCGAACCTTGATAACCTAGGTTGGCCAACATCAAAGACATGCTTTAATATACCTGACCATCATGTGTTGGCCCTAACATCATAATAATAGTTGAGCTGTCGACATCGTAGCCTGTATTGCTACAGTAGCCGACATCATGGGGCACCATAAACGCTTTTTCGAATAAACATCAGCAAGTCTCTCCAACTTACCAAGCAACTCATAGGTGCCAGGCTTCTGGGAAGAAATTTGGAGGTGGGGGGGGGGGGTTGTAGCACACTTAGAGTGATGTGAGGTGGTGGTCTCAAAGTCCAACTATCAGCTCGTAATGGTTCTCTTAAGATAAAACTTCAGAAGCGTAATTTAGTGGTCTATGGATCGGTTTTGACCACACTGGTGCCATCTGTCAGCAATTGCACAAACTGAGGAAACTGCATGATACTTGATTTAAATTTTCTTTCTGTATATGATAAAATGTCAACAATTAATAACGCGACTAGCCTGTGTCTGAACAATGTCATTATAGAAGTGCTAATGCTTGTGTTGATATCATACTGAGCATGTGTTTTCGGTTTCAGACGCTTTTGGGTGATATTACTACTGTATTTACAATTTTTGAAACTGCTAAACATTGTCATGATTTGAGTTTTTTATTTAATAGATGATCAAAGGATGATTATCTTCTCATGGATCCATTTCAGTATACAAAATAATTAAAAATATTTTGAATACGGTACTGAAAAGCCCCATACTGCTATTTTAGTCCTATTTTAGTCCTCCAGCATACAGGGTGTTCGGCGGGATGTAACAACATCAAATTGAGGGAGGTTACTGGAACTGTCAAATTAGAATGCTAGGGAAAGAAATGGTACCATGGCAACATTCAGTATTTGCCACGGGAAAATGCAGCTTCCGGTCTTAAATAGTATTTAGTATTGAAAGTCAGTACATATCCCATATTTATTCATTAGAATGAGATGCTCCTTTTTGTTACCCTGACAATCAGCCACACTAGCCTTCACAGACTAGCAATGGCTATTTTATAGAAAAGGCATTCTGGCTTACAAAATTCGTTTACTTTTTGTTCTCAATTTAACGTTTCTTATAGAACCGCATGATGGATACTGTTTTTAAGACACATATATCATTCTGTGCCCAATTCAATATCCTTGCCTGCGTATCTTACCTCGACCCTTCAAGTCTAGGGAAGATACAGGCTCTCGGAGGACCCATACAGGCAAAAATACTGAGTTGGGAATAGAATACCCTATAATTATCCAATATGAAACTTTCAGTATTGCATGCTGTCATATAAATTAGATTTTTTTCATATCTTTTATGCTTTTTCGGTGTGAATTTTTAAGGTATTTTTATATCATAAATTTCCTGAAATAATATTGTGCGTTGCTCCCAATATCCACAACATTAGAAAACAGGCTAGATCAGCATTTGTCCAAGCGACACTTTTCCTTTATATGCAAAGAGTTTATGGCAATCGTACTCATCAGTTCCCATATGTTGAGTTTAGGAATCTAACTCACCATCCTTTAGTAATAACCAACGGCCTCGACTGTCCTTCGAACGGAATTAATGCACGTATGACTATCTGTATTTGGATGATACATGACGCCACAGCTACACACCACCCACAGTTGTCCTCTAACTCTGTATACTAGACGGCAAACAGCGGCAAAGGCAATTTAATGGTGTACATAACTGTTCAGGTTCTTTCTGTTTTGTTGCAAAAGAGTGTCAAGTGCGCTTCGTATGCTTACATTTCACCATCACGCCTACCGCACTGAAAAGGAGGAACCCTTCCTCTGCTACGTGATTTTTTTTTCTTTTGCTTATTGTGTAATGCATTCGCGTGGACGTTTATTTATGTAAGCAAAGGCATCGTATATCTATTTTCGGCCAATAATACAGTGTAGTTGTCGTTGAGGAAGCAATTGTATTGCTAAATATATCGGTTTTATTTAAACTGAATTTAAAATAAATATCTGATCAATTGTTTTCAGTGAATTTGCCCGTAAAAAACGCGTCTTCTGCAGCTCAAACTTCATACGATGCTTTTGCCAGTTCCAGTTATGCTTTCTGTCAATGGAAACGCCAGAAGCTTGTCAATATCATCATGTCCCTTTCCTATTGGCTTGTTTTTTTTTTTTTTGTTTTTTTTTTATTTAAGCTACCAGACGTCATAATCTTGCATAAATGGAGCAACACATTTAAAACAAAAATCAGCAAATTTAGAGCTCAAAGTGTATTCGTTCATTACAAAAATCATTAGTAAATACATTGATATGATTGGAAAAAATATGGTGCAACTACTGAGACGGAGCTCATTTTAGTTCGATGAGGATAAGTCGTTGTGTCACGTTGCTGTCCGGAGGGTAGAAAGACAAGACCACCTAGACACTATATCAACAACCCGTTTTTGTTTTGTTTTTTTCGACAGGCTACAATAGCAAAATTTAAAGCGTCAACCCATCTGGACTGAAAGGAACCACTACAAGATTCGTTACCCCAGGTGTGAACTCATAACATTAAAATTTACCAGCGTCAAGTCAACAGGTACCGCATAGTTTCCACCATGTGTATCTGCCTGTCACAGCTGAATACCAGGGGCGGGCAAGACACAGAGACACATACAGTTGGTCACTGCTTCCACGAAACCTAACTTTCATAAACTGTGCGGCCTTCAAATGTATGTGGACTGCCCTTCGTCCTAACATGATTTAATTCGCATTTCCTGTTTTTTTCCCTTTTCTACTGGTTTTTGCCAACAATCATTTAACAGCATTTTTTTCAAGCAACGTTTATCTGAGACGATGTTTACGATGCAGAAACAGTAAACTTGTAACAGTACATGCTTGGTACTATGAAGTAGCTTGGGTAACCGGTGTGTGTGCTGGAAAATAGACAAGATGATATTATTGTATTTACAATTTTAATCACACGAATTTTTCTCTGGTAGACCTTTTTTCCCTGAAAACACAAATAGTTTATGACAATCGTAGTCATCAGTACCCGTACATTGTGTTCAGCAATCAAATTCGCCATCCTTTATTAAGAACCACTGGCCTTGACTGACATTTGAACGGTATAAATGTACGCATGACTACCTGTATTTAGACACTACATGACCCTACAGCCACACTCCGTTCACAGATGTCCCCTTGCAGTGTATATCGGGCGGGAAAACAGCGGCGAAGGCATTTTAAAGGTCATCTTGATTGAAAGGGTACCACCAATAAGAAAGCTGATGTTTAGGGTGGTTATAAATGATATCTCAAAACCAAAATGTTAAATTTCATTTTCGAAAAGTGCTTTTTACCTGCAAAAGTGCACCACTTTTGTGACAGGAAATGGCGTTAATTTTCTCCGACATGGCCCGATGTGGGAAAGTACTATTAGTGACGCCACAACTACAACCCGCTGGCTATGGTGTATTGTGCTATAGGCCATAGTGCCTTCAGTTTGCCAAGAGTTATGGCAGACACAGCAGAGCATAGTGCTTTCGGAGAGTATGAATTGAGTTTGTCATGTGCATGGTCTGATGAGCGTGAAGAAGAATAAATAAGAAAAGCTGAGGCAGCAGAGGAAAAGATCATCCAGCCTTACACACATGAGGGGACGCCGAGACCCTGTTGTTACCAGTACTGCAGGGAGTGCAGCCGTGGTACAGCCAGTCCATTCCAACTTGCCGTCTGAGCAATGTTAATTCGTTGCAAAAGAAATGTTCCCTATAAAAAACCCTAGATTTCATTTAACAAGAACAAGTATCAACGTAATAAATTGTAATTTGCGTCAAGATGGCCAGGTCCTGTAGTGTTTTAAATTCTAGCATTCACGGAAACAGCTACGGCCTACGCCTGCGGTACATAAAAGGCTGAACAAACAGTTAAGTTTCCCTTCCCATCTGCGTGGTCTATGGATGATTAAATGTAAGTTTGCATTTATTAATAGCTTTCAATATCAGAACTCCTACTCGGCAGTCACCTTGCGACCATTGGAGGGCGGTAATTTTTGTTTTCGTAAACGTCGTCATGAGTTCACATGTTTTACGATGTCCTTTATTTCAGATCGTATCCATTATGTAACAATGGTAAATATATTCCTGTGACTGACTTATTATCTGGCCAATCCTGTTATACTCTGTTCAACCCTAGACCTGGGTATGAAATAAGATCGTTCCATATTTGTCCATGTTTTCCACCCATTGTTTCCATCAATTGAATCACAATGGTTAACCACAGTTTAGTATTGAAGTATTGTTACAATATTATTTTGTTACAACACCATAGACCGACATTAGATTGATAATTATGTTGTATTTTGAAGCAGTCGTAGAATAAATAGACCTATATGTGCTGTAATGCAAGCTTTGAATTCAGAAAAAAATATACTGAAGATTAATTTGTAAATACTGGAAAAGAATAAATCACACTATTCCTGTTTTTTTTTTGTTTTTTTGTTTTTTGTTTTTGTTTGTTGATTAATTTGTAAATCCTGTTGAAAAAATGAATCACTGTTCCAGTGAGTAATGCCTAATTTGGCCAGTTCCATGAATCCTTCCATTGTCCAGCGATGGGACTTCATTTGGCAACAGCAGGTTTTTCTTGCTAAACCTATCCTAAGCATCGTCATATTTGACAAATTAAAGTCACTTTCCACAAAGTGTTCGCTACATAGGTTAGATCGATCATCGGTTCCCAGGGTCTTGCCACTTGTCCCTGTAAATCTCGACTGCACGGGTACACGCTCTACGTAATTTCAGGTCTTCGGGGAAAATATAAACAAGCTGTAAAACTTGTATAGCAACACACATACCCATCCTGGGCGGGAACAAGGACGAAAATGAATAATTCTACGTGAATTTTTAATCCTGTTGATGAAGGGTGAATAAAACATGCTTAAACTAAGTGACACTTGGCCTTAGCTTGCTAGCATGGCCAGAGTCTTTCCTGTCAGCCAGCGGTGTTGCGTATGTGACGTCACTTGCCTTTCGCTCCTTGTGGATGTAGGAAATGAACCTAAAGCGACGACTGAAGGGGCATTGAGGTTTTAAAATAAGATATTGAATAAAAGTATTATTTTCAGATCCAATTTTCTCAAAGCGCATCCTATGGTGACAACAACCCATGAATCACCTATGTATCAAATTTGAAAATGGTCAATCAATAGGACCTTGAATTTGGCCAGTTCCATGAATCCTTCCATTGTCCAGCGATGGGACCGCATTTGGCAACAGCAATATTGTTATCTTGCCAAACCTATCCTAAACACCGTCATATTTGACAATCAAAGTCACTTTCCACAAAGTGTTCGCTACATAGGTTGGATCGGTTCCCAGGGACTTGCCACGGCCCTGTAATTCTTGACTGCACGGGTCCACCCTCTCCGTAATTTTAGCTCTTTGGGGAAGTGTAAACAAGCTGTAGAACTTGTATTGCTACAATTGACAGCAACACTATGAACAATCCTCGGCGGGAACAGGGACGATAATGCAAATCTCTACATGCATTTAATCCTGTTGATGAAGGGTGAATAAAACATGTTTAAGCTAAGTGACACTTGGCAACCTTAGCTTGCTTGCATGGCCAGAGTCTTTCCTGTCAGCCAGCGGGGTTTCGTTGCTGACGTCATCAGCCTTTCGCTCCTTGTGGATGTCGGAAATCATAAGAAAGCACCGATTGAAGGCGCAGTGAGGTTTAGAAATGAAAACAAAGGTATTTTTTAAGTGCATCGTATGGTGAGAACAGCCAATGAGTCACCGATGTATCAAATTTGAGCATGGTCAATCAAAGAACCTTCAATAGCGTACATAACTGTTCGGCATCTTTCTGTTTTATTGCAAAAGAACGCAAATTCCACTTGCTATGCTTACATGTTCCAATCACGCCTACCGTACTGAAGAGTGTAAACCCTTCCTCTCCTATGTGTAATTTTGTTGGTTTATTGTCTGTCACGCTGATTTAAATTTTGCAACCTCTCCAATAAACACAATCTTCAGGGAATCCACGTGGACGTTTATTTTCTGTAAAGAAATTCATAGTATATTTATATCCGGCCATCCAAACTGCGTAGGTTTTTGCTTCAGAGGAAATTGTGTTACCTACATGAACCGGTATTTTACTCATACCTAATTGAAAATAAGTATCTAATCAATTGTTTTCGGTGAATTGGCCGATAGGAAACAGTGGTGAATATGCGTATTTTGCGTCTCAAACTTGAAACGAATCTCTTGCTTTTTTCAAGCATGTGTTGTGTCAATGGAAACTCAGAAACTCGTTAATTCCATCGTGTTGCTTTCCTATTGGCTAATTTTTTCGTCCATTCCACCAAAACTCGTAACCTAGCATCAAGTGAGCAGCACAATAAAAATATCTGATTGTATTAATTTTTGTAGCTCTTCGGAGTAAAAATCTAAGAATTCGGTGTAAAAATCTAAGGATTCGACCTACCGAGACTGCCATCTAGTCACGTCCATGCTAGGGCGCTGATTGTCTCACCGGTCATGCAAATAAATTTTCCAAGACTCCGTGCGTGGACAAGCATGCGCACTACGCACTTTCAGTAATGAACCATGGCCGAGTTGATCGTTCAAACCGACGGTATTTTTTATGTTTTCGTGTTGCATAAGTACTAACATTAAGCGACATATTGATATATTGACGGTTAGTAGTTTGAAAAAAATGGATCTTACTGGCTTATCGCTGAAAGAAATACAGAGTGGAATGTGCTTGCAAGCAATGTCACAATGGGGGACTCACCCACCGGTGCGCGTTGCCAATAATCTTCCCGATGGTCTGTATTGCATACCAATTTGTGTGTGTGTGTGTGTGTGTGTTTGGGTTTTGCTTTTTTGTGTTTTGTTTTTTCTTCTTGCTGAGATTCTGCGACATATATATATATATATATATATATATATATATATATATATATATATATATATATATATATATATATATATATATATATACATATATATATATATCTGGCGATATTGCACAACAGTAATAGTAGAAACTATTTCATATGTTGTACATCTGCATGCGAACGTGACATGTTGCCACCGGCTTCGTAATTACACGATGTGAAACTTGAACTACGTCGTGTCTTGAATTAGTAGGTAAGCTCGCCCAAATAAAGGAGAAGCATGTATCTTTGGAGTTATATCGCTCGTTACAAAGGAAGGTTTAATGATCGCCGAAGTGCTGCAAAATTGAATACAATGGGTATTTTAAATTTGCTGCTCACTTTATGTTGACAGTATTCTTTAGAAACTGGCATTAATCCCTCTACAGTATCCATGCCCTCAAAACATGTTAGTAATATTGTAGATAATTGTAAATAATCACGCCACTTACATTTTTAAGATTTCTCTTTAAAGTATTTAATTTTCTTCAATGCTTAAGGTATGTTCCAGTGTTTTTCTTTTCGAAATATGCTGTTTTAAGAGTGCGTAAGACAAAAAAACCTGATCAGGTTTTATTTTTATTTTTCAATTCATGTGACGTTAAAAGACACCAGCCAAGCAAAAAAGATGAAAACAGTAAGAAGTAAAAAAGGAATACACAATAAAATGAAAAATAAATAAAACAATATAGAGAAAAAACAGTAAAAAAATGAAGAAAAAAAAGAACTAACTAAAATGAAGCAAGAATGAAATATATGAAACAACAACAAACTGTCTGTTGTCCTTTCCACTTGGTTTTAGTTGTGCTACTTTGGAATAGCTTTCAGTATTGAGGCGTAAAAAACATCATAAAAAACACCAAAAATAAAAATGAAACAGTACCTGTTGTTATAGACTTGCGAAGATTATTTATAAATATTTACATTTGTTATTTTTGTTAGTATTGAAAGAATAGGAACGGTAGTGTAGTTCATGAGGCAATGGTTACACTAGAGCATCTCGTGCAACCAACGTGCTGCGCAATAATATCCTCTTAACGCACTTTGTCATGATTTTATTTCCGCCGAAATTACTGCCGAAGCTTTTGATTCATAGGCCTAAGCATAATGGGAAGACGGTATCAGATGATCAAGTATTGCATATCTACTCGTCAAAACTTGCCTAAATGTTTCCTTTTACCGGTTTTGCAAGCTTTATTGAAATAAAGTTGTTGTGTTATTCGGAACTATTTTTTTCCTAGTTTTGTGTTCCAGGAGTTGCCTTGACAACTGATGGCTGATGTAGTAGCCCCGCCTACTTGGCTCCTCCCACTAGTAAACAAAAAGGCGATTTTTTGAAAATTAACAAGCTAAAAACGATTTAAAATCAACTATCAATGATAATACTTACCCTTATGTCAATAGAAATTGATGTTAAATGTAAATATAAGAATTAAACTTCCTCTCTAGTATAATTACGGGCGCATGGTTGCAGTTTGTGTGACAGGCATTTCTTTGATGACGCGGTGACGCGCGTCATCAGAAATGCCTGTCACACAAGCTGCAACCATGCGCCCGTAATTACACTAGAGAGGAAGTTTAATTCTTAAATATATATCTAATGCAAATCTGGGAGCAAATGAGAAAAAGATCATTTTTGTACGTGGATATAGATAAAGATATTTAAAACAAATCACACAAAATATTTTAAAGATTTTTCACCTGAAATACTTTAATGTAGCAGTGCAGCACATCACGATTCAAACCACACATTTTGTTACACATTACACAAACCCATAACATTATAGTCTTACACAAATGCAATATAAAATGTTCATTAAATACTAAAATAATTTTAAAATTTCTATAAAAAAAAGAAAGAAAGAAAGAAAGAAAGAAAAGAACAAATCACGCTTAAAACCAGTCTAGTCTGTATATGTCCTGACAGTAATGACTATGCCTTTATATACATCACAAAATGCACACATTTGTGATGTTGTGTCATTCATGCTTTTCCCCTAAAAAAGGAACAAAATAGTCTGTCAGGTTTTGTAAAATTAATTGAAACGAACTTCATGTCTGAGATATACAGATGCGTGTTAATTTTTTACATTTACCTATGCAGATATGCTATCTGTTCAAGGCACGCATGCCTTTTCCACCTTTACCACAGGTGTCAACTTTTCCATCTGTGACCACACATTACTTTGCATTCAGTCATTCAAACAGCTAACAGGTCACGTGTCTACAATTATTGCATCGTGATTTGTGAAAAAAATATAAGCGACGGGGGAATCACAGTCAGTTGTTGAGGACGAAAATTTTAGTAAATAGTTCGAGTAACTAATAATTACAGAGGATTTATTAATATAAGAGTTGATGCTTCACATACCATGCTATAAAAACTTATTGCATCTTGCACCCCCCCCCCCACCTGCCCCACCTCCTCACACTTGGCGTCCCGAGCGTCACTGACTTTAAGAGGTCCACAAAAGAGCAAATGCAAACAAAATGAGTTTACACAAACTTTGAGTCGTAGAGTTTTCTCGTCGCGTGATAGTTACAGAAAAACCATTCCAAAAGTAGTCAATGTGCAAAATATTTTTCAGCAGCCATACAAAACTTCAAATTCTTCGTCATATGATTTTGTCAGCTTGGGCAGTCCAGCAGACCCGTGACACAGACGTTTTCAGTGTGACCTTCATATCCGTCATAGGCACGTAGCAGCTGAACAAGGCTACAATTTATTTTTCCCAGCGGACAGCAAAAGTCATATTAGACAACATCTTTCAGGTTATAAATCAAAGTGTATTTTGTCTGGCGAACAGGTATGATTGCCTAGTCGAATAAGAATGTATATCAGAGGTAAATTGGAATAAATTCTCCATAATCTATTCCAATTTACCTCTGATATACATTCTTATTCGACTAGGCAATCATCTAATCTTTATGTACCCAGATCCAGAACAAACCTGTGTAATTTCTCTATCAAATATCATGGAGCTCTAGTATGGAACAGCATTCCAAACAACATCAGATGTTCACCTTCTCTTTATGTATTTAAATCAAAGCTTAAGGGTTACTTAATTTCTTGCATGTCTTAGTTTTGTTATGCTTGAGTGGTATACTGTCTTATAGTCATGTTTAGTGTTACTATCAAGCCATTTTTTACTTAATTATTCTCTGCCAGAAACCTATTATTAAACAGTTATGTAATGCATTTTGTAACAAGAGATTATATAAGCCCACTTGGGTTTCCATCTCCTATGTGGCTGTTGTAAATATTTGATGTACTTTTCGTCATAATAAACTTCAAACTTCAAACTTCAAACTTCAAACTTCAAACTTCAAACTTCAAACAGGCCCTATAAATGCTAATCAAGGAAACACATCACTAAATATTTACATTCTTTGCTTCTTCAAACCAGTATTTTCAATGTGGAAGAATTAAAACTGTAGCTGATTTCTTCCCACTAAATTCCTGCTTTTAAATTTCAACTTGACTATAAAAGCTGCACCAATCTCTGTAAGCGACAATAGAGTTTGGCAAGGCGACAACGGATGCCACACCAAACTGATTTGTTCAAACCAATGAAATGGAATGTTATTCAGTCTTGTTACCATGCCAATAGATAAGGGATTTAAATTTAGCAGCGAGGGATGCTGATGTATCTTAAGTTTGCGCATGTGCGGGTAAGAAGCGCCAAAGACCATAGCATCCCTCTGGTCATGAGAGTGTCGTGTGGTGAACAGGCAAGGTCGCCAGCTCATGGTCGTCAACATTTAATTACAAAGTATCGTTTATCTACTTTGTAGTTTATTTCTGTCCATTTTTGGAAGTCGCAATTTATTTGAATTCGAAGTTTTGCTGCAAGGGCGAGCAAACAACCGCTGGAAATTAGAATGGCTCGCATTTCCAAGAGGAAACGACAACCGTTGGAGAAAGTTGCAACGCAAGCGACAAAGAAGGGAGGTGGGGTGGCCAACCCGAAGCCGAGCTCGAGGTCCACGTCCAGTCAATCTCAGCAGCGTGCAAATCAGGCCAGACGATCCACGTCGCAGGCGAAAAAGCATGACTATGTGTGGGGGTTTGTTCCTACCGCCGGCGGATGCAGCGACGCGACTTTTTCCCAAGCACAGGGCCGTTCGGATGGTGGCGTGAGGAGACAGATGGTTCCAGCTACAGGTCAGTTTAATTGCAGGCCTTTTTCTACTTCTGAGAGTCAGATCCCACTAGTTGGTCTGGATTTTCATGTAAATGAAAAGGAAGGGCAAAATGATTCACAGCAGGTTCAAGGTTCGGCTGCCTACAATTCAGATGTATTTGTGGATAATGTGAAGACTGATGGGGCAATTCCTACCATTGCCGCGGGTCGAAATTCCGGGAGTTGGTTTGTCACGAATTTTTCCCATGCAAGCAGGCAGAAATGCTACGGTTAGTTCAAACTTGCATAGCTCAACGGTTAATGCTGCAAATAACCTGGCTGGTGGACACATTAATTTGCCTAATATAGAGAGACATCATTTAGGTAGCGTGGGTACTGGGGCTAATTTTGGCGGGCCACTGATAAGAACAGAGCAGTCTGCCCAGACTGTGCCAGCTGGCCAACCCCAGGGGGCCATAGCACAAGGGGTGCTGGGCTACCAGCCAGGCTTGCTCAACTCAATGAACGTCATTGATAGCTTGTCGTCACAAGTCGGCTTGTATGTGCCACTGACTATCAAGGAAAGATTGTGGAGAGGAGAATTCATTGAGTTCGCAGACTTGTTGCCTCAAAGTAGGCCAATAGTTGAAGCTGAGCAGTGGTTGAACGCATATGTCAACACTGCCACATGTCAAGGGAATTCCCTACCGGCGTCACTGAAGTCATAGCTTTTGGGGACGACCCTTACAAATTCAGGCCAGTGATCTAATGTAAACATCAATGGTGGTGGTGGAAAACCACACAAAAAACAGATTCAGATGATAAGAGAGTGGACGGATGCTATGCTTATCTACATGAACTTGTATGTGAGAAAGCATCTAGATCAGGTACAGGCCCTAATTAAGTACTGTACAACAATTCGCGAGGCAGCCGCCAGATTTGGTACTAAAGGTGCATTAGCATATGACCGAGCATTCAGGATCAAGATGGCAGTAGATCCGTCCCGTAGATGGGATAGTTTGGATGGGGAATCGTACTTCTTTCTGTTAATGCCACAGGCACTACAGTCACGACCCCATTTTAACCAGCAGAATTCTTGACAAGGTGGTCAGTTTATGCCAGGTAGAGCTGCTCACCCCTTTCGTAGAGGTCGCACAGGAAATGGCCAGTGGAGTGGAAACAAGTTGCCCGCAGGATTCTGCTGGGCCTACAATAGAGGACAGTGCACAAAACAGGACTGTAGATTCCCACATAAATGAATATCATGAGACAAACAGCATCCATTTTCCAAATGTGCCGCACAGGCCTCCTCCAGCACTGAAATTTTCAAGGATGAAGAAGGGGACAAGCCCAATTAAAATGGATGAATTGACCAAAATGTTAAAGCTCTATCCAAACCGCGAAAATGCCAAAAGATTGTTGCAAGGTTTCAATAATGGCTTCAAAATTGGGTACACAGGCCCCAGGAAAGCATTCTATTGTAGAAATTTAAAATCCGTGGCTTGTAACATGCAGGTAGCAAGGGAAAAAAATACAAATTGAGATTGACGCTGGGAGAATTGCTGGCCCTTTTTCAGCACCTCCATTCCCCAAGTTTAGGTGCTCCCCACTTGGTTTGGTTCCCAAAGCACAAAAAGGTAAATTTCGGCTGATTCATCACCTATCATTCCCATTGGGTGATTCAGTGAATGACCACATAAGTGATCAGGAGGCCAAAGTAAATTATTTAAAATTTGATGAAGCAGTTGAGTTGGTGGCTTCACTAGGTGCTGGTGCTGAGATTGCAAAAGCTGATCGAAAAGATGCTTTCAGAATTTTGCCGATTCACTGTGAAGATTTTGAATTGCTTTGTTTCACACTTGATGGTCAGTATTATTATGATATGAACCTCCCAATTGGCCTCAAAAAGTCAGGTAAATTGTTCACGGACTTCAGTGTTTTTCTCAACTGGTTCATGGGTAATTTATTGGGAAAACAAATGTGTGTCCATTATTTAGATGACTGGCTTTTCTTTGGATTAAAAGGTCAAGGTCACTGTCATAAGGCACTAAAAATTTTCCTTGCATTTTGTAGTTTGCTTGGGATTCCAGTGGCACATGACAAAACGGTGTTACCTTGTACTTGTTTAATGTTTCTTGGTCTGGAAATTGACACCGTTCCCCAACAGGTTAAAATTCCCAAGGATAAATTAGTGACATGTAAAGACAGACTGCAGTCATTGCAGAATCGAGTCGGTTTCTCTGCGTGAGCTTCAAAGCTTGCTGGGCTATTTGAATTTTCTCTGTAGGGGTGTAAGGGGTGGGCGCCCTTTCTTACAACGTTTGGTAAATTTGACACGGGGAATTAAAGATAAGTAAAAAAAGTTTTTAGACAAGTTTAATGGTACATCTATAATCCTTCCTAGTGAGTGGTTGAGCTCAGATGTACTGCAGTTTGCCACTGATGCGGCCAAGACCCGCGGTTTCGCTGGGTTCTATGAAGGTCGTTGGTTCACAGGGCAGTGGAGCAGCATTGCAGTGAGCCCTAACAACTCCATAGCATACCTTGAATTTGTTCCAGTTCTGATATCTGTGCTAGTCTGGGGGAAAGAGTTGGCAAATTCAAAGATTGTGCTTCATTCTGATAACCAAACAGTTGTCAGAATTCTGAACAGGCAGTCTTCCAGGTGTCTACACATTATGAAACTGGTACGCAGGCTTACCCTTACTTGTTTACAGTATAACATACTTCTCCATGGTTGTTACATTGAAGGTAGCCATAACACAATAGCGGACTGACTCTCCACGTTTGATATGAAACAATTTTGTCAGGAGATGACCAATGCCCATCCCAAGCCCACGCCTTTCCATCAGTTCATGCCACTGGTTTAGGGGAGGAAGTCGATCGACTTCTAGGATGTGCTGTATCCAGGAGTACTCATAAAGGTTATAATAGGGCAGTAACATTTTTTATTCAATTTTTCATTCAATTTTACAATCAGAATGTTTTGTCAGCAACGGAACAGCAGGTGGCTGCATTTGTGGCACACCTTTCTATACTTGGCAGAGCTCCAAGTACAATAGCGACATACATCTCTGCAATTAGTTATAAACATAAAATAGCCTTACAGTTGAACCCCACTGACAATTTTTTGATCAAGAAATTAATAGAGGGAACCAAGCGGGCTGCTGGCCATAGGGTTGACTCACGGAGGCCTGTCACTTTTGATTTTTTGGTTAAATTGTTAAATGCATTACCATCAGTATGCCATAAGATGTATGAAGCGCAGCTTTTACGGGCTGCTTTATCACTGGCGTATTTTGCATTTCTCTGTGTTGGGGAATTCACTGCTTCTTCAAAATTGGCAGACACAACCAAGGTTCTACAGACCCACGATGTGGTGATAAGGGATAACATGATTTATTTGACACTGCGATTTGGAAACAATAATCAAAGGAATACTCCAATTAGGATTCAAATATTAGGCCTCCGAGGAACCAACCAGCCCTACTGTCCTGTAATCTTGTTATCAGGGTATCTGAGTCTCCTTCCTATGCGGAAGACGGGTCCATTATTTGTGCATTTCGATAATTCACCTTTAACGAGATATCAATTTCAGGCCATGCTCACAAAATCCCTAAAATTTTGCAATCTCAAATCCACGTATTACAAGACTCATAGTTTTTGTATTGGTGCAGCCTCGTCATGTGCAGCTGCGGGGGTTCCCATGGAAACAATACAGAGTTGGGGTCGGTGGAGCTCTACTGCCTACCGATCCTACATTAGATTATCCACCCAGGTAATGGCTGCCTCCTTTTTATAAAGATAAATGATACTGCTGTTTCTTTGTCATTCCAGGCAGACCTGTTGTATGGTTCTTGGGTCACTCTCTAATCAAGCGCCTGGGACAGTTTGCCAGGAGGCGGCGGATTCCATCTCCTTTCCGACCAATGTGGTGTGGCATAGGTGGCGCAGGTGTAGAAGTGACTGCAAGAAATCTCCAGAACTTGCTGCGTTCAAGATCAGTATGCAGGCCAGCCTTTGTGGTTATTCATACTGGTGGGAATGATTTGGCCAAGCTTACCTCGGGGCAGCTTAGGCATAGCCTCAAAACTCTGCTTAACAATGCTAAAACTGAACTGCCTGAGGCCACCATAGTCTGGTCTCAGATTCTACCCAGGCTTGTATATAGAAATGCAAGAGATCAGGATACTATTGACAAAGTCAGGAAAACAGTTAACCGCTGTATCACCTACTTTGCAGTCAACAATGGCATAGGCGCCATAAAACATGCTGCCATTTCGCGTACTGACACTGATGTTTTCTTAAGAGATGGTGTTCACTTGTCAGAGACTGGAAAGTTTGTTTCCAGCAGGAACTGTGGGCGGCAATAATATATATATATATATATACATGTGTATGAGATATTGTTTGCGTGTGCCTTTTAATTTTGCTTAAGGTTCTGTATAACATCCTTGAAAAAGTAAATACTTGTATTGTGACATAAAAAGCCTCCTCGAACTCTTTGAGTTACGTTCTAGTACATAAAAGTTACACTTATATACAAAAAATTGAGGGAATGTGTGTAAAGTCGCAAGAAATATTACTAAATACGAAGCCACATTGGGGATATTAATTTCTACCGTTTATATTTATATTAACGCAACTATCCCTTTTAGCCTTTACATCATATTAATATGACGTCGGATCACCAGAAAACATAAGACAGCAAGTTATTATCTGATACAAACTTTACAAACAGGTACAAACAACGCCACATCCTTTATGTAATTCTCCCGCCCTCCTCCCACCAAGAACAAATGGGATAAAAGCAAAAGAGATATTAAAATAAAGAGGTGATAATGAACATTGATGATGATGATGATGATGACGATGACGATGACGATGACGATGACGATGACGATGATGATGATGATGATGATGATGATGATGATGATGATGATGATGATGATGATGATGATGATGATGATGATGATGGTGGTGGTGGTGGTGGTGGTGGTGGTGGTAATGATGATGATGATAATAATAATAATAACAATATTAATAATAATAATAATAATAATAATAATAATAATAATAATAATAATAATAATAATAATAATAATAACAGCAACAAAGTCTGATCTCTCTGCACTCCATATCAAATCTCGTATGTCTAAAGCTACATTTCAATTATTCACTGTTGTCACGTAACATGCAAAAATCTAAAACATTGGAGCCTTTACCAGCCAGATAAGTGTATAAACAAAATCATAATACATGGTATAATTTGGCATGGCACTGAACAAGAAGAAGGGAGACGATGAACAGTTGGTGGAGCCGCAACGCAATCACCTTTCATCTCTGCACACCGTATGTGACTCTCGCTTAGTTAGCAATGGGAAAGCATTTTTACTACTGGGATTGTGCAAGGTTATTTTATCAGACCTCTTTGATTTCCTCTGCTGTACAAAACTGTGGGAAATGTGAGCCAATATCTCTGTCTCGGAAAGAGATTAACGTAAGCTTGGTATGCTTCGTAGTCCTGGTGTCATGGCCCCAAACACATAGAACCGATGTCGGGCATAGACAGTACTCTAATAATTTTGAAATATGCGCAGATTGTAAATCCAAATATGACAGGCATGTTGAAATCCCAACTCTCTACAGTAAGACGTCAGCCAATTTTATTTTTTCACATCGTGAGATGTGTCTTTACCGTTGATCTTTTCACGTAACTGGGTGTTTTCTTCAACTCTTGTTTCAACAATCTGCTGCAAGTGATGTATAAACGTGAAGCAAAGATTCCCTTACAAAAAATAGATCACTAATTTACTGACTGGTAAAAACAATAAACAAACAAACAATTAAATAAATAAATATAGGTCAACAAATGGATAATGAATAAATAAACAAATAAATATATGAATAAATAAGTAAATAAATAAATAAATAAATAAATAGATAAATAAATAAATGAATGAATGAATGAATGAATGAATGAATTAATAAATGATGAATAAATAAATAAATAAATAGATAGATAGATAGATAGATAGATAGATAGATAGATAGATAGATAGATAGATAGATAGATAGATAGATAGATAGATAGATAGATAGATAGATAGATAGATAGATAGATAGATAGATAGATAGATAAATAAATAAATAAATAAATAAATAAATAAATAAATAAATAAATAAATAAACAATTAATAACGATATAGCCTCGGGGAGGCTCATACGCCTCTCTGCCTAGAAGGTCCTGGACAGGGCATATTTTAGCACTGGTTTAGTGTGGGAATCATGCTGGTCAGGTAAGATACATAATATGAAATGCATTAAAATGATCGTCACGATTTTTTTGGAAGATCATCCTACGTTGTTGTCTCGATATTTCCAAGGGTGTCAGTCATCAAACCAGTGTTTGTAAAATTAATGTTGTTAATTTGCCAAATTGTCAATCAGGTGAATATAACACATATATAACAGGGTGGGTAAAAGGCACGCCTTCAGTGTTACAAAATCAGTACAAGGTTGCGCTATAGATACAATTTCTACACAAAAAGATTATAGGAAGCAGAGACGGTAAATTCAAAGCTGCCTATCAAAGAGACTTGGTAAGTTGTAATTTACCACTTTGCGTAAACGTGGGAGCAGTTTACACAATTTCATTTACGGTACCAAAATAACTTGCTCATACGGTTTAGTACGCATGCCAAACGCATGAGTCTCCTCTTACGAAGTATAATTTTGATAATTATGTTATACAGTTTTGACGCATGTATATTGTATTTGTGTCTTTTTGCCCAGAACCACTTCCTAGTAGTCAATATCCTATTCCGCAGTTCGAACTCTTTACTCTCCATAAGCTAACCTGTCCCTGTCTAACCTGTATATATATGGAATTACTATTGTCTATATCGCACACGTTCCTCGTGACATAGGCTGTATCAGCCCAAATAAATTAAAGGGTCTTCAGCGGGTAACTTCTCAACATGTTTCGGAGCCTTTTAACAAAATGTTAAAATATAACTGTTTTTAGCTTAAGGACTGTGTAATGCCAGGTTCCTGTCAGTTGGCAGACATTTTCTCTTGATTGTTTGAGTCTGTTGCTACTCATTTGCACTTACGTCATATCGACAGAGTTTGTCGGCACAAAACTTCCATCTCAGCTAACAATAGTAATAACATGTTTTGGCTTAAGGTCTGGCTTTAAACCAAGTATTATTTACACAGAAATCATTTGTTATCTGACCTATTTTCACATCTTAAAAATATCACACAGACATACATGGTACAGGTACCAATAATCCTGCTTTGAAACCCAGGTGGCACTCTAACTTCGGCAGATTTCTTGAGTGTAGTTGCCTATTTGTGGATTCATATCCAGTTTTGTTTTTTCTGGTGTTTAGACCTGATTAAAATAAGATTAAATATACAGTTTTAAGTCGCTTCTGCCTTGTCTATTTGATAATATCTGTTAAATTTCACATCCTCAAACTTATTAGTTGAAGGGCTGTCACGTTTAGCTTGTTTGTCTCTACATAAGTCTTTCTAGTACAAAAAACTTGTTCACGGTGTTTATTTATTTATTTATTTATTTATTTATTTATTTATTTATTCATTTATTTATTTATTTATTTATAAATTCATTTATTTATTTATTTATTTATTTATTTATTTATTTATTTATTTATTTATTTATTTATTTATTTATTTGTTTATTTATTTATTTATTTATCTATTTGTTCATCTATTTATTTTTCATTCATTATTTTGTTTATTTGGCTGATATATTATCTGTTCACTTTAAATTACGTGCATGTTTATCTATTCATCTATCTGTCTAGGTTTCTGCCTGTCTCTTTGGCTGTCCACGTTTCATTTTTATCTATTTGTTTGTTTGTTTATTTATTTATTTATTTATTTATTTATTTATTTATTTATTTATTTATTTATTTATTTATTTATTTATTTATTCAAAATTTTAAAGTGTATACATATAAACTGATATAGTATAGTATTGCATTGGCAAAGCACACAGTCAACTTCAACTTGAAAGAAAAAATGATCATCATACCATCCTCAAATTCAGAGATGATATACCTTAATAAGTTTTAAACAGTTGGCAATGTTACCCAGCAGTATACTCTTAATGTATGGATCAGTCTGTATACATATGTAGCATTGATATGTAGCTTTTACCAATTTCTCTTCCTTGAAACCACTGTGCCTGTAGCTTGGATGTCACATCTTAGATCTCCACAACTATACATCTGCCCATTACTCAGCTGTATATTCTTAATGAAGGGATCAGCCTTTGTTCATGTCGAGGTATATATACACTTTTTACCAATTTCTTTTCCGTAAAACCGCTGTGCCTGTACGTTGGATGTCTCATCGTAGATCTCTGCAACTATGTATCTTTCCTGTTGTATATAGCATCTTCTTATTTTGTTAGTCCTTGCTTTGAATATATGAGTTTTTCTGTCGTTCGGACCGGTCACCTTATTGTTAGGGATAAAACTTTTACCCCAGTCCTAGTTTCAGAGTGCACAACACAGATGACCTGAGCTTAAAGGAGACAAATGTCTGTCATCATTATACATTGGTTTGGCTTGTATTTTTCCATTCTTACTTTACATTAATTTTATCGCAATTGCCATAAAAGCCAAATATCGCTTATTAAAGTGTCCTCTGTGAGAACTATTCATGTACTTATTTTCAAGGGTATAATTATTGTTGTTGTGTACCTCAGACATTTAAATTGTTTCAATTTAACCATTTTGTGCATAGTTCTGGTTAAACCTATGTTGAAGTGCTATTTCATTATGTAATTTAATCAAAGGTTTTGTCCCAACGGCGAAATCAGTGAAATTAATAGTACAGCGAAATTCAGTAAATTTCCAGCTATAGACAATCCTGAAAATGTTCATTGTTGTTATCGGAAAGCTACATTTGTCTTCCGAGGACACTTCAAAGCCCGGGCTGGGCCGGGCAGGAAGCAGTATTTTTAAGCGTAACATCTGCATGATATATCCCGAGTGCCTGTCTCCTATTGTTCTCTGATCTCATTTTGTGATCCATGAACACTTTTAGGTAAATCACAGGAGGATAGTGTATCAAAGATACTTTTAAATATGAGACAACCAAGAAAGCTTGCGTAGGTAATGTTGAAACAATACATTTTCTGTTGAAAATGCAAAGACACGAAGCGTTGTGCTGGAAAACTGTGAATTACTGTACGAACGAGCCCCAATATATATATATATATATATATATATTGTAGGGGAGGGGGCAGTACTCCATGAAGAAAATGCAAACATAGAATTTACATTAAAATGCAAAATCTGAAATAATACCCTTTGGATACGACGTAATATAACAGTATAACAGTTAAATGTTACCGAAGCAGAACAGGGAAAATGAACCAATTGCAAGATCTCCAATCAATGTCTCATTGTTCGTTTTTATCTTTGAACCAGCAAAAACCAAAATCTTATAAAATAAGCAATAAAAAAAGGATTCTGTACATCACGCCAACTTGGTATTCAATAATAATAATAGCGAGCACAGCTCAGTTTTATGGTAACATGTATTGATAAGTGTAAGTTACCGCGCTGGCGAAGCCTGCAAGTTGCCCGGTTTAGGATTTTTTTTTTTCTTTTTTTTTTTTTTTTTATGGCGGCCGTACCCAGTAATTGCCAAATTTTCCATGGCCTATATGCTGATTAAATGTGTTCCGATCAGTTGTTGGTTTTGATTGCCCACTAGCCAAGCAACCTATAAGAACCAGCAACTGAACCCATCATCCGTTGAGCTTATTGGCTGCTTGCATTACTCTGACGTGGGCCAGGAACATGCAATGCCGCGTGGCCTCCCCACTCCCTGCCTAGTGGTTCCGCATACGCACTCGGAGACGCGTTTTGCTTGGTTTGGGGGTTACACCCATTCCATATTAGCCCTAAAAATGTCGAAAGCATGAGCACTTGGATCTTTGGTTTTCTGGGGCCTCGCCTAGTCAACTCTACTCTGGCAGATCATTTTAAAATCTAGAAGATGATTCGGTATCCTCACTGCAGCCGAGTTGTTACAGTGGCAATCGTCCGCGCAAGTCCCCTTCACATTTACATCGAAACAAACTGGAAAACATCGATGAAGGGAGCAGGAAACAAAAACTGGTACTCATATTTTAAATTGTAAACGTTCCGACATGCCACTCTAATTATTGCTTGAAACAATTACGACCTGAACCTAACAAGCACGTGTTTCTGGAAGCGAAGAAAACACATTTTACAAATTTTTCTTCCGTCAAATGGTCGTGAATGGGACCTTCTCTTTTGCTCAGTTAAGAATCTGGATCATGCACATAATCTTGAGAGTTAATAAGATTACAAAGGTCCAAATCGTAAGAAATTGTATTATACGCGAGAACGAAAAAATGCTGCCGTCCATTTTTAGAAAGACAATTGGCTCAAGCCAACGTCAAGTACACGAATAGAGAAAATACAAATGCAGCAAAGTACACAGAAATAATAATAATAATAATAATAATAATAATAATAATAATAATAATAATAATAATAATAATAATAATAATAATAATAATAATAATAATAATAATAATAATAATAATAATAATAATAATAATAATAATAATAAAAAAAAAAATAGCACAACAATAGCAAGTTCATTAGGAAAAAGCAACAATAGAATTATACAACATAGAATTCGGAGCTTTCCCTATAAAGTTCCATAATCACACATCCCATGTATGAAAACAACCTGCTAAACATATAATTGTTCTAGGAAGGTTTGCTTATTCTGCATAAAAGGGAAAGCTCCAAATGTTTTATGCCTTTATCCTATAAAATCTTAATTATTGTCCTCTAGCATGGCACCTGTGTGGTCTTGCTGACACAAGATGGAAAAGATTCAGCAAAGAGCTCTTCGTTTTGTCTGCAATGATTTTATGCCATCGTACCCAAACATATTGCTACAGGCTAAGGAACCATCCTTTTATTAAGACAGACTACGTAAACCCTCCAAAGAAGTCCAGAACATTTTATCTCATGACAGCAAACAAATTTTTGAAAAGCATGTATGTGAAAAAGGAAATTAGATACAACTTACGCAATAACATAAGTGTACAGCAGCCTGCTTACAATACCAGGACAGATGGCAACAAGCCGCTAACTTATCAAGGGGCCAAGCTATGGAACGATTTGCATGCTCATGTTAAAGAATCAACAAACTTTAGCCACTTTAGTAGGAAACTTATACAAGCATGGCTTGGTCCCCAGTGCCCCTGTTCTGTCTGTGCTCTGTGCAAAAACAAGGGGGTTGAGCTGTCTCCTAATCAGCGCACCCCATATTTTTTATCTCATTTTTTAATGGCTCTAAATAGGTTTTCATATGTGAGTTCATTGTACATAACATGCCCATATTTTTTCTTTTCTATTTCCCTGTCGAATAAGAGTGTTTCAGCGCTTATGTTTTATGTATTTAATTTAATTTAATTTGGGCTCAATTAATACTATATTTGGGTAAAAATACTATTTCATTGTGAAAATATTTTCACAGTTTCGTACATCAGCGAGATAAGTGTACGTGATTATAGAGGTGGAATTAAAAAGTATAGTTAATGTAAAGCAATGCCAGAGACGCATTTAGCCCCGGAAGACGACTGCGACGACGACGACGACGACGAAGACAATGATGATAATGATAATGATGATGATGACGACGACGACGACAAAAGTACCTCTTTATTGAGAGAACACTTATAGGGTTATGTACAAATTTCCTTTGTAATAATGTGTCATTTTTTTGTCCTAAAAGTGTATGTTTTCTTTACAATCTGTAAGGAATGTGTCTCCTATCTTGTGCAGCATAATCTGCACATGATTTTTTTAATGGATAGAGCTCACTTTGGGAAGGCAGATAAAATAAACATTTTGGATTCTTGCATGTTCTTTTTCTATTTTTTTTTAACAAAGACAATGGCCACAGTGATGACTAAGTTGTGGCAGCTACCTACGACGAACGACCTTCCTTCTGTTTTGTCGCTACATAAGTTCTTGGCTTACTGCCACCGATTAAAAGAAATCAAAGGGATTCTCGTTGGAACTTAGTGGCATGCAACATTGTGAAACATAGCCATAGGCAAATTCATTCATTTATAAATGGTGTGTAGCTCTGGTCAGACAGATATCAATTCATCACAGTTTCTTCTGATTGGGATTCAAAAAGCAAAGGCCATAAACAAACAAAGGCTGGTTTTGTGGCTGGATTTATATGCGGTGTGGAGAACGTTAGATATGTGACTTGTGGCTCGTCCCATGCAGCTAACGCGTTATGTCCTCTTTGATTTAATTTCTTTGAATAGCTATGTTCTTGGGATGTTCTCAAAACGAGGGAATGTACAGTAAAGCGTTCCCCATTTGGAGACTTATATAAGTTATGGGAACACTTGGTAAATACTACATAATGGCTAATATAATAACCACCTCCACCATTATCATTGTATTGACCGTCGCGTTATGGGTTTTTGTAAAAGTACATGGAATTATGTACAAAGTACTATGCACTTCTCGAGATACAATGTACAAACAAAATTTGCAAAATAAGCGACAAAGGTAATGCGAAATGTACTTTTTATTTTACTTTCTAGATGTTATTCTAAATGATAGTTGGTACGGGCGTCAGAATGTATCGCTCCTTGAGCAAACTGAGATGATCAAAACTGGCCAAAGCCAGAGTTTCCTGTTTGAATAAATGTATCGCTTACCAAATGTCTCCGATTTTGTGACGGGCCATTGGGTGTGTTTCTGGTGACCATTAGCATTATACTTTTGTACCGTATGGTCATAAAAGAAGTTCAGTTGTTAGAAGCAAGGTGCTGATAATTTTATATTCTTGACAAAAGACGACAGCAAGAGTTTCATGTTGCAAATGTCGTCTGCCGCTTTTTAACTCTTCCAGGACCACATTTAAGAGACACAGTCAAGGGCTTTCCTCAGTGCGCGCTGAAAGAAGCTACAGAATCTGGACCATTATGTCCTATGTTACATGCAAATTGCGTCCAAAGCGCGCCGGAGAAAGCTGTTGACTTGGACTATTATACTCTGTGTAACTACAAGCAAACAATGATCCTAGTTCAATAAAAGTTTTGTTTACATGGGCACGAATCTAGACCCCTATTAAAACACAGAATTTCGCTTGCAGTGATTTGACTGAAGGCGCAGTTGACACAAAAAGAGTTTAAAGCCCCCTTTTTAAATGTCTAAAAGCCAACAGTGTTTGTAGGCACAAGTTGGCCACACTGCACGCAAACCGGTCAAGGAACTTTTGTTGCTTCTGTATTGGAAGAGTAAAATTTCGGAACTTTTTTGGTCGACTGTACCAAAAATATGTTCGCTATGTGACTCAGCACAAACCTGCCTTATGGAACCAACGTTTCTATTTTCAATGACAGGGCTTTGCATATTTAGTTCCAAAGTATCATAAAACATTAGATGTACCCTATGGATGTCCTGCATTGATGTGCTTTTCAGGGTATGTGGAAAACATTAGAATCGCTTCCGATGAAAAACAGACTCGACAAGCTCATTGTGTCAATTTTATTAGACTGAGGTCTTTTTGCATCCCACTTGTTGCATGGAATCCCCTAAAAACCGATATTGCACGAAGGTTTGCTTAAATTAGACGACCGAATGGATTGGTAAAGAAGCCTTGCTCCAGGTCTCTGGTTTACTGCTTTCTAAGCAGACCAGAAACCAAGGGAGGGAGGGAGGGAGGGAGAGAGAGAGAGAGAGAGAGAGAGAGAGAGAGAGAGAGAGAGAGAGAGAGAGAGAGAGAGAGAGAGAGAGAGAGAGAGAGAGAGAGAGAGAGAGAGAGAGAGAGAGAGAGAGAGAGAGAGAGAGAGAGCATGCAAATGATTCCATAGGCTCTCTAAAGATCCGTAAGGCAGTGAACTCCTATAGTGCTACAGTTTGGACTTTACCTGGACTATTATCTTCTGAGCGACTTCAGGCATAGTGGCACTTGAATAAAAGGTCCTGTTACCAGGACACTTTATTTATGACCCATTCTTATAATTCAGGGGATTTCGGGAGTACAGCAGATCGGACGGTTCTGCAGTGGTAGTCAACATTAGAAAATTACCAAAGCACACAAATTTCACAGAAAACATGAAACACATTAATTTCAAGTTTAAAGTCACAAAAAGGCAGCAAAAGAGAGTCAACTTTTCTTCTCGGATAATTGTAGTTCACATCCAAGTATGTATTCGTAGCGTACACTATTTGAAAAAGAGCTCGCGATAAGAACGAGGGCGTCCTCAGACGTGCTAGGAGTGTCGTAAATATGTTTGGCATGAGCTTCGGCTAAGTGAAAAAAGCATATAGATATTAGTGCAGGCGCCAAAAACTTTTCATGTTGGTTACGATCCCCATAACACATGGGTGTATGTCGCCAAAATTGCCCGAAAACAAGCAAATGCAAATTGTGGCCTATGTCAATGCTCGTGACCAAACCTATCAGCTCTGCAGAACACCGTAAGTGTGAAAAAGAACACATGCATGAATGTACAGTGAACACGGTTTGAACTAATCTGAGAAACGGCAGTAGTTACCAGGCATGGTGCAGACCTGTTGGTGGCACGAACAGTCATGTAATTAAAGAATATGCTTATTCTAAATATAACTGTAATTTCAATTCCTGTCAGTACTTGATAAATTAATATGACTTATACTTAGTCTTTCAAACGAGAAAAGAAAAGAACAACAAATAGAGAGAAAGAACGGTGGTAAAAGGAAAATGATGGATACAAAGAAAGAAAGAAAGAAAGAAAGAAAGAAAGAAAGGAAGAAAGAAAGAAATTTCATAGTCGTTATATTTGCAAGAACAACACATTGTGTAATCTTTGATACAGATATATTCTTGAAGATACGGATCCCCCCCTGTTGAGCCACACGGGCTAGAGCAACAACGCGTCTAACATAAATAATTATGCCTTGCTGTAGATAAAGCACTCAATACTATAGCATGGCACGTCCTCAAGCTTTATTCTGACCACCATAAGATTAGTGTGGAATAATTTATATCAACACATTTTAGTGTTGAATAATTTATATCAACACATTGGGGTCTTATTTTTCACGCAACTTACACTACTATATTTTTGTTTCGAAAGCAAGGAAAAAAAGTATACAGTGTCAATTGTTAGTTATTTACTACCACTTAGCTATAGATGTGTCCCATCTTGCCCCCAGGCTCCGTGGTGGAACGGACACCGCAGTGCTCGCGACTGGTGGGCATTTATATTCGTGCGACATATTTGGCTCCGCATGACTTCGACCAGCCAGTAATGAATTTAATGAAGTCATTCAGGCTTACGGTATGGTGATAACTTGCTATCTCTAGTGGTGAATACAGTATGCACGTTATCCGTCTAGAAACATGTGTCATTCCGACACAGTTGGTGTAAACGTATTTCAATAATCAATTGGAGAACAGGTCAGTCAAAACTCTATATGACTGTTCTTGAGATAGAAAAATAGAAAAAATAAGACTTAGAGATAGAGAGAAACAGAGCCGGGCGTTGATGATTAAAAAAGAATAAAAAAATAACAGTGGCAAAAACCACAAAAAAAGAAGATAAGCCGACATGAGAGACAGATAGAAGGAAGCCTTAGTATGGCTCTAAGCACAAAAATTGGGCCCATTTGGTTATGACGCACCCCTCCTGTTCGAGGAGAATTTTAACCTTTGTGACTTTTCAATAAATGTAAAAACTTATCGAAAAATGTCTTCATTATCGATACGGTAACTGTGCTATACCCAGTCATACATTCTAGCCATGCAATTATTTTACTGGTTAACTACGATCTGCGCATATTGTTATTTTCGTTTATTGTACAGCTAGAAAAAATAACTAATTTTGAGGTTTAATGTTCTTATCGTGAAAACAACGGATGTTGCAAAACTATTTTGCTGTGAAAAGGCTAGTTTTGGCGCAAACGTTAAAAAAATATAAAAAAAACACATCAACAAAATTCAAAAAAAAAAAAAAAAAAAAAAAAAAAAAAAAAAAAGAAAACAAAATGAAAAAATAAAAAAAAAACAAAAACAAAACAAAATAAAACAAAACAAAAACAAATAATGATGTTGTCACATAGGATTAATAAAATTTATGTGGAGGGTGCTAAAAACCAACATTTCAATTACATTCTTAAAACTAATAAACATTTAAATAAGGGCATTTATATTATTTTCTCGACAGGGTTACCATTTCACATAAAACTACAGAGGGATATATTTATATATACATATAGATAGATAGATAGATAGATAGATAGATAGATAGATAGATAGATAGATAGATAGATAGATAGATAGATAGATAGATAGATAGATAGATAGATAGATAGATAGATAGATAGATAGATAGATAGATAGATAGATAGATAGATAGACGGATGGATGGCCGGACGGACGGACGCACAGACAGCCAGACAGATAGATAGATAGATAGATAGATAGATAGATAGATAGATAGATAGATAGATAGATAGATAGATAGATAGATAGATAGATAGATAGATAGATAGATAGATAGATAGATCTTTTATATACCTTGGGTTACATGCATTAACGATGAACGCTAGTTCTCATCATGACCGAGCTAGAAGAGAATATTTGCAACAAAAGTATAAAAGTATTTACGATGAGTTAAGACAAAACAGTGTGGTAAAATCGCATAAATAGCACCATTCACAGCGTTTGCTCCCCGTTAAAGACCTTAAAAACCATTCAAGTAATTGCAGTCCTGTCGAATTATTTCTTGCAGTACATTAATTTTTAAAAAAAGTAAAGACTTGCCTGTCCGCACCTCAACAGGCAAACAATTATACAACCTTTTCTCATCAAACTTAAAACAGCGTGCAACAGTTCCCAATTTTTTTCCCTCTTGATGCCAACAAATAGATCTGGTGTTTTAAGACTGTTGATGTGACACATAAGTAAAAGTATTCAAATTCCCAAGTGTCAAATCATTCATGCAATTGCATAATGAAACACATCTTTTAAAGCTGATACTCTCTTCAAAGGGCATCCATTTCAAACGTATAATCAGCTCTGAACTAGAAGAAGTGAATGGACTTTTCTGCAAAGAAAGATTCTTTCAGACTTCAAACTCCAGATGATATGCTGTTTGGCAGATTGCATAGCCGGGGATTTTCTTTCTTTATTATTTCATCGTGTTTCTTTGTTGTTTTTTTCCTGTGCTTTGTTTGTTTTATTTGTATTTTTTGGATACTCAACGTCGGGTTCATTTTAATCAACTGATGGTATCTACCCATTTAAATACTCAAATACCTAATCAGCAGCTATAACATTTCTTACTTTTAAAAAATATAGCACATACTTTGTTGATTAGAATTATTAACACTCTCTTCGGCAAACACGTCGACGGCTATTGGTAATTTCAATGAAGTCTGCTTTGCCTCTTACTCCAATCTGTTCATCGTAAGTATTTGTTAATAATACGTAAGAAAGACCTGAATACTGTTATGCCCCAAGGCTTTGCTGTGGCTGGTCGCCGCGCTCTGGGGGGGGGGGGGGGGGGGCGCCCGTTAAGTGTGCCTGGGTCATAATATTATGAGTGGTTGGGTGAGGGTTAATGGTAATTAATTATCATTTCCTCCCTTTGATCATAAAAGGCTCCTCTTATGTACTCTGTAAGGTGTCGTCTACACCCAACTCTATTATTATTGTTCTGACATTAATACAAAAGCGTGGGTTTGAAAAAGCGCATGCATTTATGATTTGAAAGGTGGAAACGAAAAATTGATTTCACATTCTCTTTCATATTCCGTTATCACTTTGGTACAATGTCTTCTATGACGTACGGAAAAAGAAAAAGAAAAAGAAAAACAAAAGCAAACTGAACGTGCGCTCGTATACACATATTATGGAATGTGAAAAATTTGTTGAAATTAGGAAAATATTTTTTAAAAATATGTCAGATATATTTGTCAATTTTGAAACGTTGAATCACGGAAATAAATTTATAATGTTGATGAGCGCTGATGATCTGCAAACGTGTATGGAAATGGCAAAATTTGATGAAGAAACGGTAAAAAATAGGGGGAAATTGTAAGTACAAGATGATATATATAGCCCACTGTAACACCATATGACCTCTAATTTTGTGACACAGCTTATTTGTATTGCGACATTTGCAGCATCACATTATTGTGATGCTGATTGTTCTTGCGTGAATTGTTTTTTCTCTCTGGTTGTTTATCTTATTATTGTGATGCGGATTGTACGTGTGTGATTTTTTTTCTCTCTCCCTCTCTTGTTATTTACGCTATGTGTACGTACAGACATTCATAATGTCTTGACTGTAATTGGTGCAGAAATAAAATTCATTTATTCATTCACACCAAAGGCCACTACACAGCAGAAGTTGGTTTATATGGTTTGCACTCGCGTGACGATTTCACCTCTGTCTCAGGCTCACAGTCAGAATATAATGCAGCAAACCCTCCGCCCCCTTTTTAGGGCCTCAAAAAGCACCCTTGAAAGCAACTCCTTAGTGAAATCATTTTATTTCCGTCGCGTTTGGCAGCTTGAGCGTTCAATGTATGTTGGTAGAACTCTTTTTGTTGGCCATTTTTCGTTTTTCTTTTTCTTTTTTTTTTTGGAAATAATCCCCAGCAGGCATTTTATAAAGCGTACCTCTTTCACCAGTTTGTTTGGTTTGATAAACTGATTGTTGTAACTTCCATAATATTCCATGGAATGGATCAGCCCCCTGTAAAATAACCTGGTGCTGTCCATGGGGAATGTATGCGGCAAGTAATATAAGAGGAGGCACGAGGAGGACTAAGTCCCGAATTTCAAACATTTTTTACAAATAAATGAATGAATGAATGATGAATTGAATGAATGAATGAATGAATGAATGAATGAATGAATGAATGAATGAATGGATACACAAACTTATAAATTCATTAGAATTTTATTAGAATACAGAGTACAGTTTAATGGATGATTGACGATCTCTTTACCTGGAACATACAAAGGACAAAATACAACGCAAAAAAAATATAAAAAAAAACCTCCACAAAACAAATAAAATCAAGAAAAAGAAAAAAAGAAGAAAAAAAAAACACCTTTCCGCCTGTATATTCTAACAGGGACTTGTGTGAGACTTTACAACAATGACTAAGTGTTATGATAGACGGGAAACAAAATGAACGGATGATTCGTCTTAAATATTTAGGAGGCTGGTGTGACAAAGAGGTGTCCTGGAACACAAACATGTTGACACTATATACACCAAAATTTCATAACTTTATGGTATTTTCAAGAGACTCACCCTATTTATGAGAAAGGATTCAGTAATTTTACTTGCACCATTTAACATTCCCACTGTTTGATTACTGTGGTGTTGCACGGTTTAACTGTACCGCAGAAGATTGGACATGTTGCAAAATCTCCAAAATCGAGCCCCCAGAGTGATGCATTCTCAAGGTCGTAGATCACGACTTAGTGACACGCTTCAGCAACTACACTGGACTGATGTCAAGACCAGGGGCCCATATCATCAAGCTATTTTCGTGTTTAAAATTGTTAATAACCGAGCTCTTAGTAACCCGATTCACGTTTTGAAACAGATGTCGGATGTCCTGAATCATGTCAGAAGACAAATATGACTGACCTGACAGTCCCAAATACTCGGAATAAGTCATGTCAGGGAATGCAAAGTTTACAAGTGCCGAGGTGTGGTAAAGTTATTACCACAAGGTTAAGCATGCACCTGCTTCGACAGTTTTTGAATTAGAGTACTGTACAACTTACCGTGTGTGAGGTACTTGCTATTTTTGTACACACATGTTGACTATCCTTTCGTGCGTTTTCACGTGGAATCTTTAAGCAGCATGGATGCCTCTTGGACGTCATATCACGGGTCATTTTTATCTAAAATATTTTGCAACGCATATTATCCAGCCATTTTTAGTCAAAGACATTCATTTGTATATGTATTGTTACTTTACGTATTTTAGATTTATATTATATGTATATTTTTGCCACTGTGTGCGAGAGTGTTCTCAGGGCCCATATTTAAAGCAGCGTGTGTGCTGATCAGGGTTGCCCGGATGAAAATATATTATAGAAACGAACATCGTGATGTGAATATCATATGTATCAGGCAGTAAGAATGAAAAATAGCATAGAAAATAACAAAGAAAATATTGTGGCCAACAATTTATTTTTAGCACTGGGTATTTCTATTCTTACTGTCTTCAGATAACATTCCTGTAGGGCAATTGTATTCTTTTGTGCATATCATATTGCAATTTAAGAGCTTAAAGCATGCAGTAGGAGTGACAGATAATGAGAAAAACGAAAAAGAAGTGAAATATCTAAGGCAATGTAGTATGGGTTTTTGATGTATAATGTGTCGCTATTTTGACGTCCCGGGCTTTGACGTTCTCGCTTTTCGCATTTGGCTGATTTTTGTGCTTATGATTTCACAGTTTTTTGCCGTCATCAAAATACAATGCAAGCGAAAATGAAATGCACGGAAATTAAGTGAATTTGAAGTATTTTTAATTATCATGTGATAAGTTAGCTTTTTTCCCATGTAATACATGTAACGCACTGTGGAGCATTTGAATAACGATGATGATGATGATGATGATGATGATGATGATGATGATGATGATGATGCTGCTGCTGCTGCTGCTGCTGATGATGATGATGACGACGACGGTGATGATTGTTACTATCATCATCATCATCATCATCATCATCATCATCATCATCATCATTATCATCATCATCGTTATTTCAACCGGCTGCTTCTTTGACTGAGATCTTTGATCCAAAATGGACTGATATTTGATAGTCCGACATGTAGGTCACAGGAGTTAACACACCGTCAGGGCCGATCTTGAGGCAGGTTTGTAGCAAAGTTTTTTTTTTTTTTCAAATTATACAAAACTTATGCCATGAATTAATTTATTCCAAGTTGTCCCGAGTATTCAACACAATTTCTTTGATTCTCAGAATCCCTTTTTTTTAATAAGTTTATTACCCCTGGCCTGGCCTTTGGTACTGGCAAAACATTATTTTTTTTAATTACTATTTTTGAGATGGGAATTTCAAAGTGTGTTCGTTTCATTCTGTATTTGTTGGATGCTGAATAACATGTTTGTTTGACTGAAATATGTCCAAATGAGTCACGAGTACAAACGACTACGCACAGGGAAAATATCTTATTCACATCATTAAGTACTTAAGCGTCTGTAGCCACGTAATTACGCAATTCATCCACTCTTAGAATCGAAGCTTCTTGCTTTTGCCAAGGGAAGACGCCAACTACTTTTGATATATTTATTCACATTTACATGTACCAAATTTCCCCATCGCCGAAACAAAAACACTTAAAGCTAATGAGGTGAAGCATATTGCGGAATTATATCATAGGTCGTGAGTCCGCCTTCACCTGATGGTGTCACCAGCGCCCGCGGCCGGGACCCGATAAACTGTAATCGTAAGTTATATATTCATTTCCTTGGCCAGTGCCCAGGGCAAGAGAATATTACATTTATTTGAATTATTGTATTTCTTTTTTTTTTTTTTTTTTTCAAATGTCTCTGAGAGAATTAAACAGTGATCAGAATTAGAATCCTGTTACGTTTGGGAGAGTTTCAGGCCGGGAAAGGCTAAAAATATAAATGTTCCTATTAGTATTTTTACGAGTGCGGGAACGACGTGGCCTGGGAGAATGATGCCAGTTCCCCAAGCGTATTTTAATCTGTTTTAAGGGCCTACCTGCTGAAGCACCCAGAGCCCACCTTCATCGGTCGCCAGTTCTCTTTCGGACATTGTATATTAGTATTAAAGATAAGTTATGACACAGTGTTTCTAATATATTGATTGGTAAAGAACAAATTTTATGCCAGCTTTATTTATGTACATTATAAGAATATATATATATATATATATATATATATATATATATATATATATATATATATATATATATATATATACATATATATATACATTGTAATGTATACTTATTTAAGGTTGACCAAGGACCCAGGGTGATGTTATAGCAGGTGTGGCTCGTACATTGACACGGTAGGGCACTTCCACAGACCGACAATTTATGAAATACACCTCTAATATAATTTCGAAGTCGGAGCAATGGCCCACAGCACTTCGAAACCAATAGAGTATTATCAAGTGAAAAATACGATGAATTTATGTCGACCTGTATGGGATTCGAACCCACTACCTTCGGCACACTCGCCTAGCCAAATGTAAAGTCCAACACGCTGACCTCTAGGCCATCGGGACAACCCCAAAAAAGGTTGACCAAGGACCCAGGGTGATGTTATAGCAGGTGTGGCTCGTACATTGACACGGTAGGGCACTTCCACAGACCGACAATTTATGAAATACACCTCTAATATAATTTCGAAGTCGGAGCAATGGCCCACAGCACTTCGAAACCAATAAAGTATTATCAAGTGAAAAATACGATGAATTTATGTCGACCTGTATGGGATTCGAACCCACTACCTTCGGCACACTCGCCTAGCCAAATGTAAAGTCCAACACGCTGACCTCTAGGCCATCGGGACAACCCCAAAAAAGGTTGACCAAGGACCCAGGGTGATGTTATAGCAGGTGTGGCTCGTACATTGACACGGTAGGGCACTTCCACAGACCGACAATTTATGAAATACACCTCTAATATAATTTCGAAGTCGGAGCAATGGCCCACAGCACTTCGAAACCAATAGAGTATTATCAAGTGAAAAATACGATGAATTTATGTCGACCTGTATGGGATTCGAACCCACTACCTTCGGCACACTCGCCTAGCCAAATGTAAAGTCTATTATCAAGTGAAAAATACGATGAATTTATGTCGACCTGTATGGGATTCGAACCCACTACCTTCGGCACACTCGCCTAGCCAAATGTAAAGTCCAACACGCTGACCTCTAGGCCATCGGGACAACCCCAAAAAAGGTTGACCAAGGACCCAGGGTGATGTTATAGCAGGTGTGGCTCGTACATTGACACGGTAGGGCACTTCCACAGACCGACAATTTATGAAATACACCTCTAATATAATTTCGAAGTCGGAGCAATGGCCCACAGCACTTCGAAACCAATAGAGTATTATCAAGTGAAAAATACGATGAATTTATGTCGACCTGTATGGGATTCGAACCCACTACCTTCGGCACACTCGCCTAGCCAAATGTAAAGTCTATTATCAAGTGAAAAATACGATGAATTTATGTCGACCTGTATGGGATTCGAACCCACTACCTTCGGCACACTCGCCTAGCCAAATGTAAACATACACACAAACACACACACACACATGCATACATATATACATACATACATACATATATACATACATACATACATACATACATACATTCATACATACATACATACATACATACAACAGTTACTGTTGTATACAAAGGATGTGCCTTGTAGATACATGACAAAAGATCATTCGATACTTGACTTTTTTATACCGAAATTGATACATGTATTTGAAGTATATATGCAATAGCACGGCCAGATGTATCCGTGTGCCTTAAGAGTTGTGAAAATTAAACAAACGTATCTTCGGTCGTCTGTAGAGCCATGCGAAAGTGCTAAAGTTGCCATTATAAAAATGAAACAGAATAGGATGGAAAGCAAGTACTGGACCCCTGTGCGTACTCGCCTTTCTACACCCCACCTCCAACTCTTTGTCATCGATAATGCACTGAGCCATGCAGTCAAGGTACAGGCTTGCTCTGATGTGCGGTTTCCATAATGGCCACCAGATCTGGCTCATATGGTTATTAGCCTAAATACGGTTACACTGTGAGCGCATGGTTATAGACATAACAACAGCGCTGTGTGAACAGCCCATTTTCAACTGACTTACAGACTCTTCGAACTGGTGGCTCTGTGAACTTGGGATAGGATCAAGGTCACCCATTTACCTAGTAAATCTGACCTTTATGGAAGAACACGAACGTGTGCAATATCAAGGTCCCAGTTAAAAGAGTTCTCAAGGTATAGTGAGGCGTAACATTCCTGTGTGTTGCACTTGGACCTCACAAATGAGGTCAAGGTCACTCTTGTTCTCTCTGGGCGTGACCTTCATAAAGGAACATTAACATGCGCAGCATCAAGGTCCTAACTCAAAATAGATGTCAAGTCATCAAGTTAACAGTTAACTTCATGTCAGTTGTCCTGTGACTTTGCGAGGAAGATCAAGGTCCAACATCACTGGAGCATAACCACTTGCACAACATACGTGGACACTTGTCAAAGGTACATTCCTGCCCAGTTTGACACAGATCTGGCCAAAATTATTTAAGTTATAATGATTAGAATAAATTCTAATGTGAAACTTTCTTATCAAAGCTTCTTGAAAAGCATACTAAAAAAGTACAAAAAATAAAAAGTCACTGGAGCGTAACCATTTGAACAAACTTGGTAGAGACCTACTGAAGGCACGCTGCCACCAAGTTTGAGTCAATCTGACTGGCCATTTTTTTTTAGAAGTCCAAAAGGTGAATTAGCATTAGAATGCCCTTCGACTTACAAAGTGACCAATAGGAAGGGTGCATTTACCGATAAGTACAAAAATTGAGAACAATCTTTAAAATTCAGTAATCCAGAGTACTGCCACCTGGTGAACAACGTTTTTTGACCCTTTTAAAAGGAACATATGCACAAAGTTTCAGCTTAATCCGAGCGACAGTTCTGGAGAAGAATTTGAAAATAGCGAAAAACGCATAAAAATCATAGACATAATAAAACTGCTATGCAACCCGGTGAACAAATAAAGGACCAGGAGACTCTGGGGTGTTCCTGTGTGATATCAAAGCAATTGGGCGATCGGTTTTGGAGAAGATTTTTAAAGATTTGTCGCCCCACCCCCCCAAAAAAAAACACAAACAAAACAAAACATAACAAAACAAAAACTCATAAAAATCTAAAAATCAACCTCGTTGAGACTCACCTAGGTACATTGCGACCAAATTTCAATTAATCTGGATGACGGTTTCGGAACAAAATTCAAAAATGTAAATTGGCATTAGGATGCCTCTTGACTTACATTTTAATCAATAGCAAAGGTTCATTTACTGATAAGTACCCGAATGGAGGAATAGAAAAATAAAAAAAAAAAAAGAAAAAAAACCAAAAACAATTATAAAATAAAATCAGCAATCCATAACAGTGCCTCCCAGTGAATAAGCTTGTTTTACACTTCCACAAGGAACATATGCGCCAAGATTTAGCTTAATCTGAGCGACGGTTCTGGAGAAGAAGTCGAAAATGACCAAATTACACACACACACACACACACACACACACAAAAAAGAACAAAAATTACAGCGCAACCTGGTGAACAAATTAAGAGCTTAAAGTCTATAGGTGTGTTCCTGTCTGATATCAAAGCAAATGAGTGAGCGGCTTCACAGAAGATTTTTTTAAGATTTGCCCCCCCCCCCAAAAAAAAGAGAATTAGAAGAAGAAGAAAAACAAAATAGAAAAGAAATGCTGAAAGCGTGACTATTTGAAAAAAATTTGTGGAAACCCAGCCAATGTACATCCCGCACCAAGTTTGAGGTGAATCTGGTTGCCGCTTTCGTGGAAGAAGATGAAAATGCGAATTAGCATTAGAATGCCTTTTGACTTACATAGTAATCAATGGCAAAAGTCATTTTCCTATAAGTACTCGGATTGAAAAACAAATCGTTAAAAATCAGAAATATATAGCACTGCCACGTAGAGAACAACTTTGTTTGACCGTTTTATAAGGAACAAATGCACGAAGTTTCAGCTAAATTCTAGTGACTCTGAAGCAGAATTTGCCCCCCCCCCCAAAAAAAAAATCATAAAAAGGTTGGAAAATTTTTCAGCGCCACCTGGTGCACAAATTAAGAACTCAAAGTCCATAGGAAAATTCCTGTGTCATATCAAATCAATTGGATGATTAGTTTCCGAAAAGATTATTTTGCAACATTCACAAAAGAAAAAAAAAAAAAATAATAAAATCCTAATCACCGAAACGTGACCATTTGAAAAAAAAAAAACAAAACAAAAACAAAAAAAAACAAAAAACACAAAAAAACACCCCCCCCCCCAAAAAAAAAAAAAAATTGGTAGACACCCACCAGTGAATCTGGCTGATGGTTTGGAGAAGGAGTCGAAAATGTGAATTGTGGACGGACGGAGGGACGACAGACGGATGATAGACCAGCCTATAAGTTCAGCTGACTGACAAGTCAGCTCAGCTAAAAAACATGTGGTTTTGGCGGAAGGCCGCCAGCCAAACACCAGATGGCTCATCTAGGCTTTAGGCCTACAGGTATGTGTTTCTCTCATGAGGACAATAGTGGTATGGCCAGGCGCGTAACAGCTCCATTAGTGGTTAAACATTCCTTATTGTAACGTTGGCATATTCATATATCTTATACATGCATGGTTCTGTCAATGTGTATCGCTAATTTTAAATACTAACCGAGGAGGCCCAGGTTGTGTGGTCCTTCCTGTCTGCTAGCTGCTAGTGTATGTAGCAAACTTGTTCCCTGCGTTGGATATTTTAACCCTTTCTATGGTAATTTAGCGTCCATATTAATGTCAGCAGTTTTCGTTCATAAATTTATCAGATTGGGAATCAAATGATTATCGCCTCCCAGGATCTGTCCCTGTACATACTTGTGTGTGTGGGGGGGGGGGCTACTTGTTGATTGTTGGGTGTGGGCGTACTTTTGACCAATCAGCACAGGCGTAGCACATTCACGGCTATACATATATCCATTCATCATAGCCGGCACGTTCCCAGCCACGGACTGGAAGCTGAGGCCTTAATGATAGATACGGGGGCCCGTGACCCTTTAAGGTGGAAGCTGTGAAGCCTGTGCGCTGTGAGACGGGCAACTTTAGATCGATATAACGCATTTAATTTTCTCACAAGTACACCAAACCTATATATTTTCTATTTACTACACATCCATAGATTTGTATCCATAGGGATTTTTGCAGGATTGGAAATTTTTGAAATTTTATAGCATTCTGTCTGACTGGTAGGATTTTCACATTTTTCACGTAGAAGTTGCGCAAGATTTTTTTTTTTTTTTTTTTTTTTTCCAAGTTGAAATCAGAAGAAATTTCAAATATATATCTATGTCCAGGATCGAATTCAATGGTTAGTCCTGAAATAGTATAAATAAAAAGTTTAAAATAAATTAGTCTTGACAGTTTGTTCATTTTCTTTCTATAAATTGGCCCAAAAGTCTTGGAAGGGGTTGTCAGAAAAAAATCCTGGGCACCGCTTTTGGATATGATATTTTTCTTTTGATGTCCGTTGATGTTAATGTGATAGGGCAATTCGTACGTTTGTGAGGCGAAATAAAAATTGTAGAGGTTGAGCAAAAAGCAGTTCCGAGAAAATCGCATTGAAAGAAGACGCCAATCCTTACGCATTTATGGCTGTAGTATGACACATACATGTTTCTTCTGTCCTATGTTTTAATTATTTTGTGAAATAAACTTGTTGTTTTGCCTCTGTGATGTTGTCATTAAAAAAGGTATATTTTGTGGCATAAATCTCGACTTTTTTTAACTTGGGAACACCACACTTGGCTTCTTTGCGTGTGGGTTCACATGCGGCTTTTCATATTTGGGGACTAGTAAGTGGATTGTGCTAATATGTTTTTAAATCAACAGAGAATTTCAAAGTAATCACAACAATGGTAGTGATTAGTGTGGACTGGCCCATTCTTCTCTGCAGGGCTAGTGGTTTCCTGTGAGTGACCCTTGTCAATGGCTCAATTGGTTTCCAGGGGTGATGGACTAATGAGTGTGCAAACAATATGACATGTTTCATTATCATGCGCCCTGTAAACAAACCCATTTGCCCAGCACCGCTTAAACTTTTCGGTGTAAACAAAAGTTTTGAGATCTTTTGAAAAAATAAATAAATGAAAACAAAAGAAAAAACAACGAACAAAAAGACGAGCCAGTAAAAGCAAAGAAAAACACCCAAAACAAAAGAAAAAGTGACATATGCTGATTAGCTTGGAAACAGAATATCAATACCATTTTATTAACACTGGCCGTGTCTTTAGTTTACGTTTATAAAGAACACCGCTGGTTACTGTTGAAGCAGCCAACATAAATTTGAACGGAAAGTGAACGTGGGTAAATTGCATGTGTCCTAATGTAGTCTATTTAGCACTAGGGCGTGTTTACCAAACAGACTAATTTGGCTGCAAATCACTGACATGGACAAAATTCAGTGATAACATCGCTTAATGAGTGTTCATAAACATTCTTACGTACACGTAGACGTTAATCACTATGCGACTATGACATGATGAGGGGAGTCTATAACATCTAAACTATATGCTACTTAAGGAAAATAAAACTTGCTTTTTCTTTGGCGGATATAAAAATAAGGAAGGGGAATATCTGCATTTGTGTACGAACTTTCCGACCATGTTAATTGTATTCTTGTCTATAATGCAGAAAGCTTAAATCATAAATAACACTTGTTAGAATAATCTTGGGTTGTTTCCGGCTTTAAAGGATGAGATCCCTTTAACCACAAATATGTACACCCTTGAAAGTCACTCTGCATTGCCAACTTTGCAGCCAGAGACTCAACAGATGCATTCGGTACTCTGCTTAGGAGCATAGAGCACTTCCTCTCCACGCAAAGCATATTTACATTTGCCATTGGGGCAAAGGAAATGAATTGCACCGAATCTTTTACACCATGCTGACTTGAAATAAAATGATCTCTCCTTCTAGATCTGGACATATTGGTGACAAATACTGATTCAAGGCGCAATCTGTGAAGATTCCATCATGACCACACAGCTTATAAAGCTTAGATTTTTTCAAAAAGAGGGGACAATATGTTGTCTTATTTTAGACTCAAACAGCCTTGATGGAGCGACTGGGCACAGCTCAACGTCCCAACATAGGGAAAAATGTTTTTCCTTTTTTTCCTAGGAAACACCTGGTCTTCTCCAAAGCTTTCATTGCAGCCATACAAATAAGCAATTCTGTGATTGAGTCATATGTGCAACTTCAAAAACAAATTTGAAATGGAACCCTATCTGAAAAGCAATTTGCCGTTCAGTGAAGGAAACTTTTTTTGCATCCTACGGATAAGAAGTACTCGTACCTTGCAGTGCAGACTGGGTGTTATATTCAATATAAAACCACATTTGTACTGTGCAACACAAATCGCGTCGTGGATGGAAAACATTCTGTATTACGTTGTAATCTATATGATAACTTGAGGACTGATCTATTCACAAAGTTGCAAAGTCTCGATGAGCAATTTGATGCTCTCAGTAGTGTGGGAAGAGGGACAATGGCACATCTTAAAACTTGTTAAGGAGATGTTTGAATTTAAACAATATCGCTTTGGTTTTTAAACCGCGGTCAGATAATACCTGGGTGCACACAGACATGTTAATTTGATATGTATCTCTTTGTGCTTTCTACATGTATTTAATATCTTTTCGTTCCCCCCCCCCCCTGCACATGTATGTGTACAGACATGTATCATGTGTATGTTACTCAGACTATATCTGTAAAAGGGTATGTGAATAATGTTTAAACAACCCTACGTCCAAGAGAATTTAGCGTGGTACGCATGCATTTCTAGTGCTAAATCGTTTGGTATTCTCGTCTGTTGTAAGTGCATAGAAAAAATAGATATAAAATATTCGGAACTGATCTTTTCAAATTATTTAGGGACTGATGTCGTAAACAAATGATAAATGTTTCGAACGCCAGTAGTATAGGTGCACAAACGTAGAGAGATCTTACAGATTCACCAATTTGACTCATTTTGCTAAAATCGCCATAAGTTTGACTCTTTCAAGTATACATGTGATTGGCTTTTAACAACGAATCTACTTTTTAATAACATCAAAAGGGTGCACATGAATACAATTTGCTCGTCGTGCCACGTTGGAAACCTGGTAATAAAATTTAATGTCAAGATTTATTTTTCTTTTTACAGTTTTGCTCTGATCTGCGAGCCTTGACATAAAAAAAATCCTTAGTTTGGGCTTTACCTACATGGTTAAAGTGGCCGCAAAGTTTAAGCCTCTTGCAAATTTCGTGATTAAAAGAGCTATCTGGCCAATAGCCGCATCAGTGACTATCCTCAGTTGCAAAATCAGGTCAATCGAATACCAGGATGCATGGAGAAACAAAACTGGATGCCAACGCCATCAATTGAAATGTATGGCACAGCTTCATTGTAGATTCTGAAGTTAGGGTGGGCCGAGGGTTAGTGTTACGTAACACTCCGACTTCTGTCCCAAACCGACAAGGGCATAATTACAAATTCAAGAGACGCTAGTGTGTGGAGGATCTGATGTACGAACGGTGATACGTTACGGTATGTGAGCGTCTGACATGTTGAAATTTACCCACATGAGCCAGAAAGGCACATAATTGGTGACGTCCCTACATCTTTTACTTATGCATGAAAGATCTCATATGAAAATTGCAATTACATAAAACATTTTACGTATCCGCATTACTTGTCTATAAATTGTTTGAACCTCTCTTATTTTTCCCACAAAAGGTTCCTCTTTTTCCATGTTGGCATCGCAACCCTAAGAACAAGGTTAATCAAAAGTGGTGCTGGTGGCTCGTTCGTCTTTCTGAAGCGTATGGGACAACGTTATCCTCGACCTTTTACAAGTTATACCATGGGACTACGGAAATTATTAGTACTGGTCGTGATCTTGTTCGTCTCAGCTATTGCACAGAGCAAGAGTGTGGGTGAGTATACCAGATTGATAGGCAAGATACATTGTTCACGTGCAAGGGGTCACTCTTTTTCCCTCTCCAAGAATATTTCTTACTTGGAATGCCTGGTGTTTTAATAACAGAATCTTAGAAAGTAAAATTTTTGTAAAGACAGGGGCTGATTAATTGGCTATTTTTTTTTTTTTTTTGTATTTCCAACTCCAATAAACAAAACTTGTTATAGTATAGAGTTTTGGGTGTTTACAAATGACGACGAAACTTTTATGTGGATTAAAGTTAACAATAACATGATAATCTATGCACGATATATAACACCACATTGACTTTCATGTCGTTCCTGTCTGTGTATCATTAAGTCTTTCTGTTCTTGACAGCCTATAAGCTCGTGACAAAACTAAAATGCACTTTAATTCTTTTTAATACATTTACCTGTACTAACAGATCACGGTCTTTCTTCTTTCATGTTATTGTTTTATTAGGACATGTCTTCAACCTGAAGTCAACACCGAACAAAGGTTAATGGTGATGGTTTCGTCGTAGATATAAATTTAGATGGACATCTTATGCTTCTTGTGCCTTACCAGTCATTGTTGAAAGTCAGCCAAGAAAAAAGAAAAAAAAAAAAAAAAAAAAAAAAAACGTCCAGCAATTGCGTGTCCATTTTTTTCAACTTCTTCCTGAGGGAACCGTTATTTGTTTCGATACGTAATAAGACGGGACCATATTTGTCTTGTATCCATGTTGACAACTTTTGCTCATTTTGGCTGATGCATATGCGTCAGTGTCACTAAAGACGCGAAAGTTCCTTTCGTTTTTTATTTTTCAGCTTAGTCTATAGCTGTTGCCTGTAATCTGTTTTACAAGAAACATGACTTACAGATTTACCAGCCCCCACTATCGATGCATATAAATTGAATTCGCAACCAAACTGCGATAACATCAATCGCTACCAGTTCTACGTGCCGTATTACACAGCGCAATTATAATGAAGTGTTGCAAGTGCCGGAGCTGATATGAGTGTGGGGTTTTTGCACTCCAAATATCTATTTTCAAATTTTTGTGCGTTGTATGAGGGGAGAGATGTATTAAAAGTACTGGGTTTTATTTGAAATTCGGTTATGCAGATTTGACATTCTGGTGTGCGCAGACATTTTTTCGCACAGTGGTGACGTGATATAATACAGATACCTGTCGCCACCAGAGTGACGAATCACCATAACTACAATCAAAATTATAACATTATCGTCCAGAAAAAATAGCACTCTTTGCGTGTTTGATTTAGCAAAGAGCTATTGCGCAACTTACACCCTTAATGCCCACCGTTATTCAGGGACTGGCCAGCCAGCACCTCGTGTATAAATCATGTAAATCAGATCTCTTACTGCCAAGAAAAATGTTCTTTGGGATGTATGACAATAAGTGTTGCCTGATTACATTATAAGATGTTGTGTAATTCAAAATAAGTAAGATATTTCTGGAATGGTATTTTGTGTGTCTCGACGAGCATTTTGGCGTTGCGAGTTATTTGATATTGAGGTAAGTACAATTCCTGTACCTTTTCTCTCTGACATTTTCTTCTTGTTATGTACTTTTATTAATATTAATGCATTGAGCCAAACCTTTAGATTAAGGACTCTCATCCCTTTCAACACATGCCTGATGTGTTTCTCCTTTCATCGTGCCTGCCTATATATGTATATATATATATATATATATATATTAAATTTAGTGTGTAACTAGAGGTGCTCATAATTTCTGATAAATTGAAATATAAATGTATTGTCAGATAATAAAGCATCGATCAACATTGCAACTGTTCGTATCACATTTTTTAAAGTAAAGGTTCATCCAATTCCATGTTAATATTCAAATGCGAAACAAACGGCGTTATGGCAAATTATCATGTAACTTAGTTTGACGATTCACTGACTGTTACAAGGGAAAAAGAAATAGCTACCTGTATCTTTGAATGATCTAAGAATATCTGACACATATTTCAAAATGTACGTTGGACGTTTATTTTTTAAATGCTACTTTCGTGGGCGAATTAGTAGCAAGTTCATGCATAAAACATGACCAAACACAGGCAAAAATCTAAATCAGCATAAAAAACTAAGCAAACAAACATATGACTGAACTCAGGTCCAAATATGTCCCTGATATATGCCCTTTTTTTTCCACAGATTACAAGGCAGACCGGCATTCTAGAAGTACTCTGGTGTCAAAAGTAATAAGACAGCTCTTCAATAATGGTGAGTGCACATTACTGATATACCGGGGCCGAGTCACCATCTTCTGGCACCTCATCCTTGTTTGGCTGGTTCAAAGATACAGCACTAACATGACATTTAACATGATTCTGTACTGTGTACTGGTGGAATATACGGTTATTTGAAATATTATTGACTGTACGAAGGACTTAAAAATAACTACGGGTCAGCAAAATAATCCAAGATGATTTCTGTTTGAGATTTATCACTTTGAGATGGTATGAATAGCAAAATCTCATTTTTTCCAGAGAAATGTTTAAGAGTTCGCGAATTTTATTTTCAATTTTCGATCATATAATTTTAGAAGATAAGAGCGATAGCGTGCTTGGGATAACTGAATGGATGATATGTTCTC